>OX438763.1:24639900-25209693 GCA_949316455.1 Acleris holmiana | reverse complement strand
TTGTGTACATGTGTGTGTCGGCATTTTTATAGGCGCCGGCACGGGCACGCGCGCGACGTGGGGCGAGACGCCGGGCACGCGCGTGCCGCCGCAGGACTACCGCGACTACAACTGCGTCACCTGGCACCTTCGAGCCCACCGTCAGGTAACTGTACCGCGACTACGACTGCGTCACCTGGCACCTCGAGCCCACCGTCAGGTAACTGTACCGCGACTACGACTGCGTCACCTGGCACCTCGAGCCCACCGTCAGGTAACTGTACCGCGACTACGACTGCGTCACCTGGCACCTCGAGCCCACCGTCAGGTAACTGTACCGCGACTACGACTGCGTCACCTGGCACCTCGAGCCCACCGTCAGGTAACTGTACCGCGACTACGACTGCGTCACCTGGCACCTCGAGCCCACCGTCAGGTAACTGTACCGCGACTACGACTGCGTCACCTGGCACCTCGAGCCCACCGTCAGGTAACTGTACCGCGACTACGACTGCGTCACCTGGCACCTCGAGCCCACCGTCAGGTAACTGTACCGCGACTACGACTGCGTCACCTGGCACCTCGAGCCCACCGTCAGGTAACTGTACCGCGACTACGACTGCGTCACCTGGCACCTCGAGCCCACCGTCAGGTAACTGTACCGCGACTACGACTGCGTCACCTGGCACCTCGAGCCCACCGTCAGGTAACTGTACCGCGACTACGACTGCGTCACCTGGCACCTCGAGCCCACCGTCAGGTAACTGTACCGCGACTACGACTGCGTCACCTGGCACCTGGAGCCCACCGTCAGGTAACTATACCGCGACTACGACTGCGTCACCTGGCACCTGAAGCCCACTGTCAGGTAACTGTATACCGCGACTACGACTGCGTCACCTGGCACCTGGAGCCCACCGTCAGGTAACTATACCGCGACTACGACTGCGTCACCTGGCACCTGAAGCCCACCGTCAGGTAACTGTATACCGCGACTACGACTGCGTCACCTGGCACCTGGAGCCCACCGTCAGGTAACTGTATACCGCGACTACGACTGCGTCACCTGGCACCTGGAGCCCACCGTCAGGTAACTGTATACCGCGACTACGACTGCGTCACCTGGCACCTGGAGCCCACCGTCAGGTAACTGTATACCGCGACTACGACTGCGTCACCTGGCACCTGGAGCCCACCGTCAGGTAACTGTATACCGCGACTACGACTGCGTCACCTGGCACCTGGAGCCCACCGTCAGGTAACTGTATACCGCGACTACGACTGCGTCACCTGGCACCTGGAGCCCACCGTCAGGTAACTGTATACCGCGACTACGACTGCGTCACCTGGCACCTGGAGCCCACCGTCAGGTAACTGTATACCGCGACTACGACTGCGTCACCTGGCACCTCGAGCCCACCTTCAGGTACCTAGTTGGTTACTAAGTTCTGTTACTCAATTTGCAAACTCTTTCCTTGCGTTAAAACAAATGCTACCGAAAAAATAAAAAATGACATAATATGGCGGGTTGTCAGTTATAATTTTATAGCACACACAACACTTATCTCGTCGTATTTATAATGGATTGGGGTCTAAAAGAAAATCGTGTCGCTGTAATTGCGTTGCACAAATGCGGGCATCCGCCAAACGCGATTTTGAAATTGCTTCAAAATCTGAAAATGAACAAACAATTCGTTTATCGTACCATTAATAGGTACAATAGTACCCTGAGCTTTGATGATCGCAAGAGGTCTGGAAGACCACGCACCGTTCGGACCCCAGCTCTAATAAAGGCAGTAAAGGCGAGAATCGCAAGAAACCCCGTCCGGAAGCAAAAGTTGTTGGCAATTCAGATGTCTGTGAAGAGAAGCTCCCTTAAAAAAGTTATCAATCAAGACGTTGGACTACACGCTTATCGTAGACGGAAAGGTCATTTGCTTAATGGACGATTGAAGACTATGAGGCTGAATAGAAGTCGCGTGCTACTGAAGCGGTACGCACAAAATGGCCACCGAAATATATTAATTACAGACGAAAAAATTTTTACCATTGAAGAATGTTGTAACCGCCAGAATGACGCGAGTGTAGCTGTTCCGAGAGTGCAACGGGGCCATCATCCCTCTTGTCATGATTCGGTTAGGTGTGTCATACTCAGGGTTAACACAGGTCCATTTCTGTGAAAAAGGTGTCAAAACTGGGGCTAAAGTTTACCAGGAAACCGTTCTGGAACCAATAGTGAAGCCTTTAAGCCACTCTCTATTTCAAAACCAGCCCTGGGTCTTTCAACAAGACTCAGCCCCTGCACATAAGGCAAAAACAACTCAAGCCTGGTTTCGAAGCAACAAAATTGACTTCATTGCCCACGAAGACTGGCCCTCTTCCAGCCCGAACCTCAACCCCCTATATGGCAGGCATATGGCAGGTTATTGAGGAGAAAGCCTGTGCTAAACCCCACACAAATCTTGACTCCCTCAAGCGGGCCATAGTCAAGACAGTGACGGAATTAGATATGACAACCGTGCGTGCCGCTATTGATGACTGGCCTCGTCGTCTGAAGGCCTGTGTTCAGGCCCAAGGAGGCCATTTTGAATGAAATTGACAAATGTAAATCCTGATTGTGTGTACTTCATTTTAATATATAATTTATTTAACTTTCGTTAGTATATTTTATATAGATAAGGATTTTTACAGTAACATAACTTAGTAACCAACTAGGTAACTGTATACCGCGACTACGACTGCGTCACCTGGTGGCACTTCGAGCGTTTAAAGCTTCTGTTTCACAAAAGAACAAATATTTCATGTCGGTTGCGACATGACATCTAGTAAAGTCGCGATGTTTGGATTTTTTGCCAAACGTGAATTTTGACAACGATGCGCTACGTCGTCTAAGGTCGTTGGCGACACGTGTCGCGCACACGGAATGTAATCGTTGTGTTGTGTGTTGTAGACTGCTGTCGTGGGCGGGCAAGTCGATCGAGCCGTACGGCGTGGACTACATCCTGCAGAAGCTGGGCTTCAGCCACGCGCGCACCACGATCCCCAAGTGGCTGCAGCGCGGCGCGCTGGACCCGCTCGACAAGCTGCTGGCGCTGGCGCTGCTGCGCCTGCTGGCGCTGCTGCCGCACAAGCACGCGCCCTGAGCCCGGCCCGGGAGCGCAGGGGTTCGTGGCCCCAGTACCTAATACGATTCCGTTTAACTATTACGACCTCGAATTAAGCGAAGCGGCACGACTCACTGAAGCCGCCTCCGGGGAGCTGGACCCGGCGCATTGCATCGGAATATAGCTGCGGCGCACGGTAGTCTAAGGAGGACTACATTGAATTGGATTGGAGGTTTGTGCAGCAACAGTCGGAGATATTGTTGAAAGTGCGTCGTTGCCACGCTGCCGCTAAAAACGGCGTCAATTCGAACGTGGAAGGATGGCACATCATATTGATCCGAGTTTATACACTACAAATATCATGACCGGAGCTCGGCAGGGGTGAGCCATTTTTGCGTCATTAATGTCAAGTGTAGATATATTAATATAGATACACTGTATTAAAATAAATTGAAATTTTAAAATCATAATTAAACTAAAATGACATTGCTTTAAGAACAAAACGAGTAGCTCATAAGTATTTTATTTATTCTAAATTTTCTTTGTTATTGTAATCATAATAGAAGCACTTATAAGAGTGTTTCTATATTTAAAAAAATTAACGCATTTCTTCTTGAGTTTAATATCAGGTTTGATATCATATCATATGACTTGATTAACTTTTATAGTAGCATATGGATATAAAGATCTTAGCATAAAGGGAGCGTGGTTAAAATAATTTAGTTAGTTATTAAATTACACCACATCTACCATTGAATGACTAGGTATGTCCATGTTATCAAACTCTGAAAACAACTCACCCCTGCCGAGCTCCGGTCATGACCCGCTGAGGCTCTCGATACTGTTAGCGCTATAGCTTTTTAACTCGCCTTGACTTAGAAGCGGCAGGAAGAAGCACCGTCTTGTGCACAGTTAGTTGTTTTGGTTTTAACCTGCAGCAATGCCTAGAAAGTGCCTTCAATCGAGAAACGAGAGCAAACAAAAATTATATTGGAAATTCATCGTAGTATTCCACTTACCCTGTGATTTTGTAAATAGTAAAATTGTGCGTCACCCGCCTTACTGAGCAGCGGGCTGAGGCCATCGGATTAACTGTAGATTTTAAATGTGTGGAAATGACAAATAATGCCTAATTTTATATTTGAATTTTAAAGTCATTGAATTGGATTGTATGTATTATTTTTAATAATAGAGTTGACATGTAATTATTTTGCACTTAAAGATTTACTTTTGTACATTAATGTGTTCCCACCTCAATATTTTTTTAGGTTGTAATTATTTGTGTAGAAAAACGCTCCTGAGATATTTGTCTGAATTCAGAATAACTATTTTTTTCTGCATTTTAACTGTTGTGTTAGAAAAATATATATTTTAAAAACCTTTAAATTATCAACTAAGCCGCAACCTTAAATATGTCACATAAAGTAATTCGTCGAAAATGCAATATCACGAGTACCTCATGTTCCTGTCGGCACAGTATTATCATCAACGTACTGGTTTCACCTTGTGATATTTCAGGTCTAGGTCCATTATTGACCTAATTCTGAAGTCTTAAATCTTTAATCTGTGATTAATAAATAATGTAAAACAAGGATATCGTATTTGACAGCTACAAATTATATATTTTTTATTAAATAATGAAAAAATGGAAATATTTGATATTGTTTTGTCTCTTATTTCTTTAAGCGTAATTATTGCAAAATGTACAATATTTTGTTACCTCTTTAAATTTTCTTACCACTCGTCGAATTGTGCACAAATTTTAGTAACAGTTTTGATAACGCTGTTATTTATTAAACTATTATACAATCTAAAAATAAAAACAACTAGGTATTTCAAAATTAAATTTTCTTGCCCTTGTCAGGAAAAAGAAGAACAACTTATCAATCAAATTATAGAATGCCTTAAAATTATATCATATTTTATTCCGGCGTACCAGAATCAAGTGTAATGGACTTTTCACTTTCAAAATAATAGCGACGGTAAAACAAACTTAGTTTTAACTCGAATTGAATAGTTAGGTAAATTATATACACCACAAACAAATGAGTTATGTAAAATGTTAAAGTACATTTAATTTTTTGTTTGCTTTAATTACTTTATCTATATTATGTTACTTATTCCAAAGAATCCTTTGAATTTTATTATTGATTTCCTCTGTATTATTTACTTTAGGTTCTTTAGTTTTATATTATTACCGAATGTGACACACGTCACAAATTATTTTATTACTATATTGGAATGTATTAAAGTACTCATCTAGATCCAGACATATAACCAGCCTATTTCAGTCTTCATTTATTAATCTAAAGATTAGACTGCTGGGAGTAGTCATGGCAACCAGTGCGCGAATGACGCACGCGCAGATCTCGCGCTGAATGAGTAATAGCGCTATGTAGGGTAACCCACCCAATTATTGGCATCCGATATACCACTTATTGGCACCTGAATTGTCGCCTCTATCACATTGAAATAGAGTTCATGGTGACAATAATGGTAAGGTAGAAAACAAGTTTGCCCCTCTGCATGTTGTTGTATACTAAACTGTAACTATTTGCGTCAAATTTCAAATATTACCGAACGGTCTATACAGATGTGTTACAACTACAACTACGTAGTAGAAGGGCTTTACTTAAGTTTTTTCTTTATAATAGGGCATTTGCCCCTTAAGTTACACATTCACCGAATCATACCATGACCGTAATAAGAACGTATCAGGCATGTAAGGGTACGTGTAGGTAGGTGGTGGTCGGTGAAGAAACGGTCGAGTATTTTCGTACTTTTCAATATAAAGATTATATTTTTTCCTGACAAATTTTACGGTCAAGGTATGATCCGGTGAAGTAGGCCTTTACATGCGTCGTTAGCAACTGTCGTTCCCGACAATATTGGTTCCACGGGCTCGATATTATTTGTAAGTACGTTTAAAAATAATTGCCTTGAGTTTTGTGAGGGTTTGGCTGATTACGGCTTTATTTTTGGCAGCACGGGGAACTAAACTAGAATTAAAAATTATGATAAGTAGGTTTGAAACAGGTTATTTGCACAAACTGGAAACTAAGGCCAATTATTTTTAAAACGCGTTATTAAGTAGAGCAATATTAGAATAAATAAATAAATGAATAAGCTACCTCCGAGGCGGGCTGCCAGCGAGTCGTTGCTTTAGCTAACACAAAAAAATATATATTTTGTACGACTCCGTAGCACTTTCTCTTTTCTCCATCAACGGATATATCCGTTATATAAGGTGTTATCATTAATAAGGTGTCAGCAAAATTATAGGAGATACTTCGCATTTTTTTTTCTAACAACTACAAAATGCCAGGTCAGTTTATTAAACTTATAACTGCCTGCGTTTCTGACATTTGCAGTGATCGAAAATGGACTGTTAATTTGTCTAATCCTCTAAATATTTGAGTGACTCCTTTACTTCACTTGTTCACTTAAAGCGTGACTTAGGCCTTCTCTGACTGACATCATGGTAATTTATTGTTAATAGTTAAACCTTACTATCAAAATCTTGTAATAAAGTGTATTGTTGTTCAATAATCATATCCTTACCTAGCGTTACTGGCGGTCGGCGAGTTGTGCTGATTAGTTTTAAATTAAAAACCTAAAATTTAGTAAACTGCAATAAAATGGCGATCTTATTTGTTATTGTGATGTTGTAATGTGTAACAATGTCTCGGAACGTTTGACGAGTAGCAAGCATTGTAAGAAGCAATATGGTAAGTTTTTATTTAATTTGATTGAACTCTGTCCATACGTTCTGGCTGTTCTTTGGCTCGAGCAGACGTGCGCCTGCGCCGGGGGTTGTAGTCGCTCTTGTTAATAGTTCTGTGTCAATAGGTTTTATACTGCGACATGTTAAATATGTTCCAGATTAGTTGTACCACTGTATAAAATTGTATATTATGTTGTGTAAGGTAAAAGTATCTTATATTTTTAATATGAAAACTGGTAATTTGTAAATAATGAATGTGATGAATAAATTATTAGAATCATTCGTGTGTTGTTTTTATTTCAATAAAACTAAAGTGTAGCAAAATATTATTTATAACAGAAAATAATTTTCACGAAAGTAATATACAAATGACGTGCTAAGTTTATGAAAGATTAAGTTCACATGAAAAAAATGTAAGTAAAAGTCTCCTTGCATTACAATTTTTCTGTCACTTATCGAAATAAAACATGCAAAACAAATCAGGCTATAGGCGTACAATTTAATTGAGAGCCGAAGTATGCATGATGTCACGCCTATATGAGCTTTAACGTACCTCCCCCCGCTCCTCATGCCTACCCCGGATCTCTATTAAGTTGTGTCGTACAGCAAAATGCTTACTTTATAATATCAAAAAACCACATTTAAATATTAATTTGCATTCGCACTAGCCAGGGATTTCGGCACTGCCTACAGTGTCTGCTCCGTCCTTTCTATTACGTATTAATAAAAGAGAGACGCACTGCGAGCAACCCTGCGCGTCGTCCCCGCGCGTGGATACATCAGCACAGCAAGCCCGAACATTTATCTTAAAGATAATACAAAGGAATGTTCCCAAACGATTGGAATACACGTCTTTTTGGTTACATTATAAACAAAAGAAAATAAGATCATAAAATTATTTCAACAAAATTGAAATTTCTCGTATCACTAAAGCAAATAATAATAATTACATTAAAAAGTATTTAAACTGCAACATATTTTATGTATACAGAAATAATAGTGCAAAAAGCAACTTTGTTCCTTGCAGCTACCGTTCAAAATACAAAAAATAGAAACGTTTTTAAAAAGCAGCTTTGATGCTGCCAATGGTTTTTTATGGTGGGGTAATTTTACAAATACATTTTGTGGCCAAGGCGATCGTGTTTTGTACTAACATTATTTAATTAACTGACTTTAAAATAAATTGCACAAATAAACTTATACTATTGGAACCAACTCGCGGTTCCGCTTAACACTTCCAACGCTGGCGTTTAGTTACGATAGCCGGGGAGCGGCGAACGTGTTAAAGAGAACTTGTGCTACTCCTAACATCATAAATGCAAATTTACTGTAACAACTCAATCATGGACGAGAAATTTACAAATATATTCATAACGCTTTAATCTCGTTCGACCCGATGTAAAGGAGGTACATAATCAAGGCAATTTAGTTTAAAATATATTTCAATTTGAATGAGTACACAATTAAATTTTATTTGTTTCAAAATTAAAAATGCTACCTATTGAACAAAGGTTATTGAACTTTATTATTTTTCTGGTAGATTCAAATTCCCACTCACAAAAAACTCTCTGTTTGCAGTAAGATGGACCTCAGAACGTGCATTAAACTGGATACTTGTGCTTAAGACCGTATGTATGTATGTAAACTATTTATTGCACTAAAATATAACAATTTCAAAATTTCATTTAAATGGGATATCTTATAGCTAACCCTGAAGATTGCATTGTTTTTATAAGTGTAAATAAAATCAACTGAGGCAAGATCATTTGAAAATATCCATAAGATTCACTTATTGGATTAAAACAAGACCATAAAACCGTGTACTGCCGTTTGGCCAAATTATTTTTCGTCAAATGTATCATTTGCGCAAACGCATTTTTTTCCGAAACTAATTATTTCAGGACCATCGTGTAGAACCCCATAAGTTAGGGTAGGTTATAAAAATCCTGAAATAATTACAGTTTTGTAAAAAAAAGCGTTTGCCCAAATGATACATTTGACGAAAAATAATTTGGACAAACGGCAGAGATCCCCATAAAACGTTTTTAGTTTGTGGTTTGGCATTAACGTAGCTATTACAAAAATAACAAAAATACCAAATTAACGTACTTATTACAAAATGTTGTACCTTTAATTTTTTTTATTAGTGAAACTGGCTTCAGTTTGTATCAGAGATTTGTACAAAACATTGAACCTATTAAGGTTCAAAATACTATTTATTACTTTTACAAATCCAATTGTAACTTAGTAATAAACAAATTTAAATATCCTAATGGGGCTTTTGGCATTGCCGGACAAAAATGTACCTTTCAACTTCTACAGCACCAGTAAACTAAACGTTATCAGTTCGAGATAAGGTGCATTTTTGCTCACAGGCTACTACAGAAGCTGCGTTAAAGCTATACATAGAGGGCCTTGTTCTAAAATATGTAGAGATACAGCACTGTTGACATCAACCTTCATATTTTCTGAGGGAATTTTTAACATTTTAAAAACCATTTCAAGGAGGCAAGCTAAAGACAGGTAGAATTCAAGACACCCTTCTAAACCACGGGTACATATGAAGGAATAGGCGTCCCCTTGTTTTATTATAAAGAAACTCATTTAATAGAATGTATCACTTCTCAGTATTTTTATTTCATAAAAAGCTAATTTCTGCTGAAACTTTAATATTTTGGCTTATCTTAAGCATGAGTTACGTAGGTTAGGTTAGGTTAGACCTGTGACCACCAAAAAATAATCTGAAAATAGTAAGGTTACAGCTGAAATTAGCTTTCTATGAAAGGATAATTCTGCGAAGTGATACATTCTACGAAATGAGTTTCTGTAACACAGTGTACAGCCGAAGGAATATTTTGCATTGTCAACGACCGTTTGCGATCTTTGCACACATTTAATGTTATCATAAACATATCATTAAATTGTAAGGCAGTTGTTATTCACTTGATGGTTTGAGCAGAGATTATAACGTCAACAGTTATTACGAGATGAAAGCCAGATGGGCTAAGCTAAAGTGTAATTACAGTAAAAGAAGATTATCTGTCATTGCAGTGCAATTATAACCTATCGTAGGGAGAAAGAGAACTTTGTTTTGTGGCTTTTATCATTTGTATTGCCACTGAGATTTCGCCAATGTCAGTTTGAGGTTATAATTAGTACTGAAATGACAGGTGTCAAAATTTACTTATTATATTATTTTGCCTGTAAAGGGCGGGTGCCGCCTCCCTCAGAAACAGCTACATAGGGTGCGAGTATGAAAGTGAAGTACCCCGCGCCACCGGCCCCCCCCTTAGTTGATGGCGAAGTTCTGCGTGAAGTCGTACTCGACGGTGGGGATGACGGTCTGCACGAACTTGAGGAACACGATGAGGTAGGCGTGCACGCCCATCGCGCCGCCGCTCTCCGTCACCGTCTCTATTATCTTCTTCATCACCTCCGCGTGCCTGGTGGGGGAGTTCCGGAGTCAATACTCATCAACATATTCAATACAATGTCACAAGCTTTTGCTAAACTTAACATGTTTGTTTGGAATTTAGTTATTTTAGTATGTTTAGTTTAAATTATAAACATCATTTCTCGCTATAGGAACCAGCTAAAAAATCATGTTAACCCGAAACTAATCCAATAGTATGGTATGTATGTAATAATGAGAAAATATGATTTTCGTTGCATTGAAAGTACTCACCGAGTTTGAACTCATCAGGTTTTGAGTGACCGTTGATAACATTGTGTCAAAAATGAAATATAATAAAAAAACTGACCAACCACAGTGCTCGGCCGATATGAAGTAAATCTTGACACCTGTCATTCCAGTACAAACTATAACCTCAAACCCAAGAATAGGTTATGAATTGTACTGCGATGACAGGTGTCAGGATTGACTTCGTATTGGCCGGGCACTGTAGTTTAAGGCTTCTATGTGTACTTAGGCAACGATAAATAAACTCTTGTAGAGAAATACATAGAAAATACCCAAGATTGAGGAACAAATATTGCATATGCCGGGAATTGAACCCGGGACCGCTAGCATCATAGTAACTAGCAGGTTTAAACTCGTAAGACCCTATTTTAGTAAAAAGCACCTATATGATGCCTTTTATATTTTTTATGTCCTCGGACGAGAACTTGGCTTTTGGTAGTTTCGTAGTTAAAAGTTCGTAGCCAGTTTCGAAACGGGAAATAAAATCCGTTTTGTAACTGGCTACTAAACAGGACTTTTTATTACTGATTCGTAACTGCGGTTGGTAACCAGCTTCGAAAGGGGATAAGATCCCGTTTTGTAACTGGCTACTAAACGGGTCTTTTCCATTACCGATTCGTAACCGCGGTTGGTAACCAGATTCGAAATGGGAAAGAAAAACCCGTTAAAACAGGGAATTTTAGATTCCCATTTTGTTGCCAGCTACGAAAATTGGCTACGAAACGGTACCAAAGGGATCTTGGGGACGCAGGATAAGGAATCATATAAGGATGTTTATAAAGTAGTGGATGGTGGGGCTGACCGGCAGGGGTGCACGGAGGCCATGCCGCCGCCGGCCAGGTGCGGGTGCGCCTCGATGGTGACGGTCTTGTGCGCGTGCTCGGCCGACACGTCCTCGTACATCGCCTCCGCGCTCAGCAGCGCGCGGCTCTGCACACACACACACACACACACACTGCTGCGGGCTCCACGCTCCACGCTGGGCACTGGGGTGGGCGGTGCGAGCACCACCCACCACCATCATTGTCCATCATTGTCAACCAACATCAAATACAAATTGATACTGCGATTAAGCCATTAGTGGTAGTAAGTTGGGGCGAGTTGGAATTACTTCAATATAGTCCAATTAAAAAGACATAAATTATATTTCATCGGGGACAGGGCAACCACAGAACTATATCGAGATAGAAGGAAAGAGTGTATGTACCTCGCGTGCCGAAAAGAGGTTCTGAGGACTGCATTGCTCGTCGCGATGCTCAGTCCGCTCTCGACCGCTGTCCGTGTGTGACGTTCGAATATAAAAACAAAATGCCCTGTTGCTCGATAATAAACTGTTTAAACACCACCAAAAAAGTAAGAGCTGTGAATCAAGATATTTCTTTTCATAGGTATGTACTCTTTTCCCTAAAATATCCGTTATTATTTATAAAACAATTTATTTTGTTGCATAGTATTAATTTCATATAAACAGTAACGGGCGTGTCCGTGTCTACTGCTACTTTTCCATTGCGGCTTTAATTTGACGCGCCAGACTTGGCAGGCATTGAAAACCAGCAAAGAAAATAAACCAATCCAAACTGTCGAGCACTTGTCGAGACGCGTTCAAGGTTGATTTCTCATTTTTCTGTCAAAAGTAAGATATAGTGTTGTACCCGGCGATTTTCAATGCCGATTTCTTAGTCGATTAAAATAAATTTTGAAAACAGAAAAAATGATAATTATTTGTACAAGCGTTTATTTCACTTGCAATGTATGTATATGCGTATGTAAGTATGTATGTATGTATGGGTCAAATCTTGCAAATTAAATTTGACCCACTTCCCGTTAACGGAATGGGCTGAAATTTGGACCATATATGTAAACTCAATGACAATGCAATATTATCTAAGAGATCTAAGAGATGATCTGATGATGGAGTCGGAAGGTGGCGACAGGATCTCCGCTATTCTTAACGTAGACCCACCGTGTTAGGACTCAATAGTTTTGTCTCGATAAGCAGATAAAGATTTTGTAAAATAAAGTACAGTCGGCAGCAAAAACTTGTCCCAAAAATGTTTTTTTTACTATTATGTAGCCGTGAGATGAAGTAGTAGTCAAAATGAAATATTTTTGCCAAAAGCAAAAATTTTTGCAATTTTGTTTCAGTTTTCCAAAAGATCCTATTATAAAAAATAGATGGATAGAAGCAACGGGTCGATAAAACTGGTTTCCTACAAAACACAGCCGGATTTGTTCTGTACATTTTCACAAAAATACCTTTACCTACTGGCCAATCAAAGTACCGGCGAATAATCAGTATAGCTTATCTGACTATAGATGTAGTGATAATGTCAAATAATGAAAAGGTACCTACATTTATACGTCACAATGAGTGTGTGTGTGTGTGTGTGTGTGTGTGTGTGTGTGTGTGTGTGTGTGTGTGTGTGTGTGTGTGTGCGTGCGTGCGTGCGTGCGTGCGTGTGTGTGTGTGTGTGCGTGCGTGTGTGTGTGTGTGCGTGTGTGCGTGTGTGTGTGCATGCGTGCGCTCACGCGCGCTTTATGCTACAGACATAGTATTTTTTATGCTACAGATAAAAGGATCACCTTCTTTAGAGAAGGACTCTATCAAGACCACGCCAAGGAAAAGAAAGCTGGAAAAAGTGATTTTACTATAAAATGATAACATACTAATTTGTTTTAAAATTTGTGTAATTAGTAGTTTTGCATTATTATATTTCAACATATATTACACTTACAAAATATTAATCAACCATCCACATCAGACGAAACTTTAATTCATACACCAAAGAAGAAAAAAAAAAGACGTGTGGCACTCGGGGACTGCCGCGGTAAAGCTATTGCATAGCATTTTGTATCAACTTATGCAATTATAATTTTATTTATTTATTTTATTCATGCAGTATTTCTTTTTCTTTGATATTAATTCAAGTTACACTTTTTGAGCGTGGTGACCGATAAGAAAACAATTTTTTCTATTATTAAATAAATAAAAAAAGTTATTATTGTTTAAAATATTTTTATTATTTTACAATACATGTGTGGGTTTTATTCAAAACACTTTATACACAAATTTTACAAGTACAGCTATTCACTGTTGTACATAAATACCTATACACCTATATACTTTCTCATAAACAGCTGCTTATGTATGTATTCGTCCGATTTCGGAGCAGCTCGTCTCGATTCGTGCGAGTTTCGTAGAGTCGTACAATACGTCTAATCGCACACAACGCCGTGTCGAAGACTGCCGAACTGAAACGACGTTAGACGATGCACGGCCTTCAAGTCACACCTTCTTGCCCGTCGGAGTGGGGAGCGTGAGGTTTTTTCGTTACGGAATTTATGGATTCGGTCCCCGCGCTCAAGGCCCGCGATAGAAGCTATGCAATAGCTTAATTATGAACCAATTGAATAACGAAAGGCAAATGATAAAAGAAAAAGACAAACAAATTTAACGCTTGAAGGAAAAAAACCGTCGAAAAGTAAATAAAATACTTTCCCTAGTGGTATTGCTGACGCTCTTCCGTTGCGACTTGCGATCGATGACACCACAGATTAGAAACGATTTTGTGTATGTTGTACACATCACTAAAAGACTCGCGTGACGTCAAAGTGCCTACGCAAAATGTTACACGCTCGGTTCTCATATAAAACGACGAACTCTTTCCTTCTATCTCGATATAGTTCTGTGAGGGCAACCATGTGACTTGACACATTTAACAAAAATAATAAAACGAAAATGAACTAAGTTTTTGTTCATTAGCTTAGTTTACTTTAGTTATTTTTTTCTTACATTAAAAACAAAGTTAAAAGTATCCTCATCATAAAATCATAATTGTCAGATATGAATAAGTATTTAAAATTTGATCACCAAGTAGGATCGTCATCAGTCGTCATCATCATTAAATTTATTAGTTAAGCGGTATGAATTATTTTATATCCCCGACGACGTGACCCTGTGCAAAAAATAATAAACAGCTGATCAAATTAAAAAAAAAAAAACATGAAGATGATCCGTCGTAGATAATTATGGCTTCACATGGCAAACCCACATTAGGAGGTTTATTTGTTCGTAACGTGAATAAGAGGTGTGTGCATGTACTGACCTCGTCGTACCCGATGATCCAGAGGCGCGGCGTCTGGTAGTACTTGTCGTAGGTGATGTGCAGGTCGTAGGTGCGCGTGCGCAGGATGTCGTCGCCGCGCGCCGCCGGCCGCGCCGCGCGGGGCGCCCGCCGCGCCGCCAGCGCCGTCGACTGCAACGACCGGCCAGTACTCGCGACAGCCTATGGGATTGCCTGACGACCAACAGCGAGGCCTGCTATAATACGAGTCAGGCAATCCCATTTCTGCCGAAGCACATACTATGTTTCTTTCAATAAACGCGAGGAAATTATACAAATGGATAATTAGAAGTATTTGTAAAAAAAAATATCGATGAATGGAGAAAGAATGTCCTTTTGAAAACTACAAGTATTGAGATTTCACAAGGACTCGCCCGCCCGCTGCCGCCCAGCGCTGCGCCCACATTTTATTAAATTGGGTGTTTTTTTTATGGTCTTTTTGTTTTAACAAGTTATAAAAAATATTATTAAATAAAATATCGCAGGAGACTGCGTTTTCATAAATTTATTTTACACCGAGGAAAAAAAAATAAACACCTTCCATCATCGTTTTTCATAAGAAAAGCAATCCTACCCAAGCATGTTTGAGAAAACTAAATTATTGTTCTTCATTGCAAAGAGTTAACACTCAGTGCGGTTTCAGAACCGCAGACCATTTAACATATCGTGTCATTTACAAAAGCAGTATTTAAGGTGGGTACGAAGTAGAGCGGCCTCGGGTTGAGGCACACACGGCTCACTATTTTGCTCAAATTCGTATGCACTCACGTGCTGTGCGCGAGCGGCGCGGCGAGCCGCCGAGAGTCGGTCTTTTGACCTTTGCTATTTGCTATTGCCTCGCGTAATTTGAACGTGTATCCGAGCGTGCCGCGGGCAGAACGACAAATTCTAACTTGTCTGTGGGCGAGGCGCGTACAAATTTGATAAAGTTGCTGAGGCTTCCACCACCGAGGCGATTTCTTCTTCTTTTTGTTAATAATTGGTGAATTATGATAAACGCAGCCGCGGCTGCCATCGTATCCGACGGCAAGCGGCCAGCTCGCTGCCTCACCCGCGCATGTTTATGTGAAACAATTTGGCTCGCAAGCAGCTCGCCGCGCTGGGCGAGCATGCCTCAGGCTGAGCCGCTCAGATTCGTAGCCAGCTTTACAGGAACTGATTTAAAAACACTACATTT
The DNA here is from genome assembly GCA_949316455.1 of Acleris holmiana. NCBI lineage: Eukaryota > Metazoa > Arthropoda > Insecta > Lepidoptera > Tortricidae > Acleris > Acleris holmiana. The sequence goes on along the minus strand of OX438763.1, from coordinate 25,193,885 downwards.
CGACTTGCAGTTTAAAAACATGTTTACCTATTTCTTTATTTGTTTCAGACCGAATGTGATATCGTATGTTTAGTAGGGCCTCTGTTCAATATCATAAAGCCACATTGCCTGTAACATGTTATTGTATTATCAACGTTACAATAGCTCTCATTCATTAGACAATAATTGCAGCCGAGTTAAAAACGATACCATAACATGTCTAAAGCAATATTACTTAGCGAAACACTGCGTTTCTACGTTTTCTATTTTTCATCACCACGCATATAAAATCACATAACACGCAAAATAGACGCAAAACCACCCGCTATAAAAAAATATCGTTGCCACGCGCGGGAGACGAGCCGCGGCGGGCGGCCTGAGGGAGAGAATCACAGCAAATTTTTGCAAGATCATGTCTAAACAGTCCTTCCCCAGTTATTGCTACAGCCACTCACGGGATCCACTTCATCGAGCAGGCCGGACTCCTGGAACTGCTCCATGTCCTCGGCCTCGCCGTCCTCCTCGTCGTCATCGTCGTCGTCGTCGCCGGTCGGCTCCGGCTCTCCGTCGCTGTCGCCCGTGTCCGCAGCCTCCAGCGTCATCTCGCACACCTGGAGACCATTACCAAGTTAGTATCTTTCACATTGGTGCTACATTGAAAATGCAAAATTGAACAGCTATTGTTTTAATTCCATTTCTGCAAATGAAATTTAAAAAAACTTATGTTTGAAGTTTGCAGCCACATGACCAAAAATGAATAAGGCATATTGTCAATATTTTGAAAAAACCTTGTATCTCATGTTTTGGTGATGTGCGATTAAATTGTTTCTCTTCAGGTTTAAGTTTAGAATCGTACATCACGAGATATAAGATATGCGGTTTTTTCAAAGTAGTGACGATATTTACCATTTATTTTAGGGCACCTTTAGGACTTCTTAACCAAACTTTTTGAACGCCGCAGTCCACTGCAACTTTACGTGCCCCAGACGCCAACGACGTCTATCAACGAATGTATACTGAACGCTCGGCGTCCCCGGCACGAAGTCCGATGCCGTGATTTGCTAACTTTGGCGTTCAAAAGGTAAACTTACAACCATGTAATCTTGTATTGATGTGCCTGCAGTGTTTTAGTAAAATTTCAACCGAGTGTTGCACATTATAGTGCAAGGAAATAAAGTGAATCAGACCTTTTCCTCTACGGTGGGCAAGCCTGCATTGTCGTAGTGGTGAGTGTCCACCCATCCTCCCTCTCCATCTTGGTCTTCCTCGATCACCTTCTCCTTGTTTTCGCAATACTCTATCTGGAACCAAAAACCATTATATAGCCATATATTAAGGATGCTCTTAACAAGTTTGTCTTTAAAAAGATAGTTTGTGAATTTTTCAGCAATTACAATTGTCAATTCTCGTTTTTTTATTGCAATATCTGTATTGTTTTGTCCTTATCTTTATATATATATTGTACATGACATGTACGTTTTTATATTATAAGTGCAATTTATGTTATTACGTTAAAATAACATATTGATATGTATGTGAACACCACTACAATCTCTGCTTTGCCCAAGGTCGACTGGCAGAGAATTTCTTACGGCATTAAGGTCCCATTTGTATATCAAGTGTAATTTTTTGTGTAATAAAGATTAAAAAAATAATTACTATGTAAGCCCCAGTGTGGTTGCCGGGTTAGAATAGTGCCACTCCATGTGTTCCCGTGGATGTCGTAAGAGGCGACTAAGGGAATAAGGGCTTGTAGTACTGTTAGGCGATGGGCTTGCAACCTGTCACTAATACACTAGTAAACTTCTTAGCCTGATTGTGCAAAATATGGTTACAGAATTAACAACAATGGTATTTCTGTAGCTCTGCCTACCCCACTCTGGGAATGAAGGCGTGTTGTTATGTATGTATGTACATATGTACTGTAAGCCTGTAACGTATTTGTAAATATGGGACTCATTGCCTGAAGTAAAGCAACTGTATAAGTATTTAACTAAGGCTTATTTGCGAAAAACGGGTGTCTATCATTCATCGAAACACTTTTCATTGAATATATTGAATTTCATTTCATCAAACGCTATTTTCTGCTGAAACCATAAATGATTTCAGGATATCTTAAACATCTAGCCTAACTTAACCTACGTAATGAAGTTTTAAGATACCCAGTGAACATTATGGTTTCAGCAGAAACTAGCGTTCGATGAAATGAAATTGATGACATGATACATTTGATAAAGTGAAATTTGATGAAGTGATGTTATATTTTTATTTTAGTCCAGGAAAGTACAACAAAATTAATAAAACTGTATTATGCATTATTACAAGCGGGAGAAATTCTCATGGCAATAAGGTAAATGTCATCATAGGGATATAACAATTTGTTTTACCAACTTTTCCAGTTATTGATATTGTATAATCACTAATCTCTTTGTTATTTTAGTTTTGCTTTAACATTTAAAATGTAAATCTCAATCTTCATTCATATTTAGTCATTGTTTTCAACTATATATAAACCTTTGAATTTGTAAATATTCCGTTATTTTTCCTTTATTAATGGCAAATAACAAATGAAAATTAAACTACAAATACAACTAAATCTAAGACATAGAACTATACCTACAATAATAATGAAAACTACCAACTACCCCTACATTTACCTAAAACTATACTAATTTAAAGGACCGCTACCAGAGGGTATTGTTAATATTGATAAATTATTTTGCTGAAGCATAATGTATCAACAGGAGGTATAATTCTATTTTGTAAAAGATCTTGTGTTAGTGAACCAGAACTACTTGTCAATAGTCCATAAAATACTATGTTCTATCCCTAGGACATTAAAATTTTTGCAATGAGAATTTTGACCTCTGATAATTACACAAATGAATGTAGAAGTCACCATAGCAATGAGTGTACATAACCATGTTATATCACCAAATTCTAAACAAAGGAAAATAAAATAAATAAATATCAGGGGATAATCTCACACAAATATGAAGTAGCATGACATGATAACTGCAATTTCCAAAAATGTGTTTCTGATAAGATTTAATAGAATTAGGTTAGGTAGGAAGAGTACAAACATGGTAAATGTGTCAAACTAATACCATAAGAAATAAAATCACACTAATATAATTGTTTAAAATCATTTAGTTTCAATGTCTTAAATAAGAAATTTAGTATTCATTTTATTCATTTCACAATTTAACAATTTCTGTTTTCTTTTACATGACTCAACAATTCAATCACCCTGCCAAATTATTGGAATTTAGTTAGATATTCACCTGTTTGCACCTCCTGTAGCATGGCACATTTCTCGTGATGAGAAACTGCTTGTCAGCCGGTAGGTACGGCCGGATCTTGGACTCCTCACCCTTAGCCCACTGCCAAGTGGGGCAGTGGTGCACCAGGTGGTCTCCTGCTGCTACAAATTCCTCTGGAGTGAGGACACCAGTCTCTTGGAACTTGGACTCCTATTGGATATTTTGATATTATTGGGTATTAAATGTAAGATAAACAAAAAAATATAGGTAAACAAATAAAAACTTTGAACAATAAAACGAACGAAAAAAGTAGGAATATAACGTAAAACACCTAAGAGATATTACGCTTCCATGTAATATTAAAACAAAGCAAATTCAACCTTAAACAGTAAGGACATGGCCCGAAACCGTTGTTTACATACTAATTAATCAACTTAATTTACATAATATATTGATACGGTCTCGGTCAACCGAAGTCAACAGAAGCAGTCAAGATAAAGATCCCTTACCTTCAGGACGGGAGTGAGGTACCCAGCGACGCCGAGGGCGGTTCCCTTTACCGTGTTAATAACACTCTGCATTGTATCAGGTTACCTTCTGCTGAAGGGTACAATGGGCTCTCGTGTGTCTAACAAAAGCCAATTAAGGAAATTACCTTATGCCGCACAATGGAAAACGAAACTGGCGAATTTTACTTGCAGTTTGACATTGATGACATTATTTATCAGTTCAGAAATGGCAAAACTTATTTTAATGTTTTTGTTTATTATGAACATATCATTCAATATGAAATTGGATTGAACGTGGTTACGTTTATTTTGGTTGGATTAAACCAAAATAAAAACAATACAAGTTATGTTTGGTAGGTAACGAAACAATATAAATCTATAATGGCAAAAAGGCTATGTTTAGCACACGTACCGATCAATAAAGAAATGATTCTGTCATGTAAACGTCATACGTATCACTACCGTCACATTTTTCGACGGATAAACGCAAAATAATGAAAATATTATTTCGGCATTAGATTTCTTATAAAAATCGTTTTATACTAATACAATTTCACATTCGGGCACGATGGAAGACGTATTGGACGAGGTGGTTTCCTCGGAAGATTTGCAAGTAATGGTCGTTTTTGTGAAATACGTGAGTCACGGCAGAGTGCATTGTGCTGAGTTTTCGTTGTTGTGCAGAAGTTCGAGCGAGTGTTCCACGAGCAGCTGCACGGCGGGCGCGTCACGCACAAGGCGCAGTTCGAGTATGCGTGGTGCCTCGTGCGGAGTCGGTACCCCACCGACATCAAAAAGGTGTGTCGTATTTTTCTAGAATGTAGGTATATGGATTTAGATTAATGTTTGTGTATGACGCTGTGACGCTATTTGTCAATGATAATTTCTGCTGCACGTTCCATTGTGTTAATTTTATGATTTGCTTTTGATTACTAGCACATTTGGGTAATGTTCTTTAAATTTATCTATTGCCCTTCTAGAACAGTATTCCTAAACTTGACTGATAGAGATGTCACTGTTTATAATGCTTGCTTATCTTACTCTAGGAATGGTTGATAAAGAAATAGATTGTCTTGTGTTCAATTGTTTGATATGTAAAACTGTATTATGAGTGTGATGGCAGAAAATCCACATTATTGAATTGAACAAATTCACGACTCATAGCATATTTCCAACATTTAGAATAATATATTGCAAAAGTCATCTACCTTAATTTTTTTAATTTATTAATGGCATATCCCATGGAAAAATGACTAACATTCGGGACTATGCAAACATTATGACATGATAGAAAAAAAATCTTAGCATGACACATGTGAGTGTCAGTGGCTCCACAAAGAAAGTAATTAAACAATTGGCAAAAGTCTTACGATGCTTTATCAGTGACCAAAGGTATTTGGTACAGCACCATTCCAAATAAAGTGTTTTGGGTTCCCTGGTTTGATAATGCCAGCCTCCCCAGGGATTTACTTGTGGTAGCATTACGTATAAGATCTGGTCACATTCCGTTAACCCCTCGTATGCTTAGGCACGGATCCTTGCTCAAAATTTGGATATCTTTTTGTATTTTTTTTAAGCTTAATTTTATGGACTATATTGTAATCTGAAGAGACTAGAACTTGGTACTTTTTTGACCTCCCGCATACGAGGGGTTAAATCCATTTTTAAGTATAATGAGAGTTGTTCCCTTTGTGAGAATAAAACAGAAGATTTAATCCATTTTTTGATAGAATGTGACCAGAATAAAAGTCTTAGGGATAAATACTTGAGTCACCTCAACTTGTATAATGGTGAAGTGAATGCGGTGCTGGCACGCCTGTTGTCTAGTGATGCTATTTTAATATACAAATTAGTTAAGCACTCCTTTATTGCCAGATATTCACGCTCTGGAGGGAGGGCCCCATGATTTTTTCTTATATAAGAGTCTCCCCATGAGGGTGACATAGGCACATATCCCTCTCGTCGTGATATAGGCCTCTATAAAACATTTGAAAAAAAAAAGTGGTTCCACGGTTTACAGCAAGATGAATAGTTGAGGTAAAGAAATCCATAAAAACAGGGACAGTAGTGAGGTACAGGACTTGCCACATGTATTGTTTATATACAAAGTGAGTCACTATACTCCATAGGGTTAGCTTGATCTATGCAGGTGCACACACATAATTACATATCTATAATATTGTGATATTGATTATCGTGGTTTGTGGCTTAGGCGTGCATTACATAATTACAATCAATTATTAAGTTTTATGCAAGCCTGTGGCAACTAATTGTTGTTATCATATTTCTGTAGTTTGTGGACATGTGCTAAGCAATGTATTAAAAAAAACATTTATGTTTGTAAAATCGGCATAGTATAAACAATGCTCTGCTAAACTGATCAATCACTAGGTGAAAATTGTGTGCTCTGCCGTGATTCTGAAGCAGCCGGCTAAGTGAATAGTTCAAAACATTCAAAATTCAATAATTTATTCAGTAAATTGGCCACGTGAGGGCTCTTTTTAGTTAAAGTAGAAGCATTTTGAATCTAATGTAGTTACCAATAGACTATATAATGCTTCGACTACTACATTGTAGTTAGCCGCCTTCTTTGCTTTATTTTTATAACATTTCATTCAATGCCTGAGGACAAAAAAGTGTTGACAAATCATGTCTAATAAAATGGAGCATATCAGGCATCAAATATGTAATTGCTGTATCAATTCTGGGATTTTGGTCCATTATTTTTTTGGCATTGTCCTTGGTCTACTACAGACCTAACATACCTTTTATTGGTTATTTAAATAAATCTATTGTGTGTATTTATTATTTATTTATTACCTTGTGATGTAACTAACTTACTTTTAGGAATGATTATATTTTGTGTTTTAAAAAATACCTACGCCGGTTGTCTAGTGTTGCTATTTTAATTTAGAAATTAGTTAAGCACGCCTTAATTGCCATTGATTCACGCTTTAGAGGGAGAGCCCCATGATTTTTTCTTATATAAGAGTCTCCCCATGAGGCCGACATAGTCCCGTATAAAATGTTACATTTAAAAAAACCCTTTTCTACAGTTTTTCGCGGTACTTCTTCTCTGCATTGCTGAAGTGCTGGTAGTTTCACTCTATATTACTGGTGTGTGTTAAAGAGCTCCGATGTGACAAATTTACTGAAATTTATTCGTTTCATTTCTATACAGACTGTTATCTGTTAAGACAATAATACAGGGTTTTTTTACTTTACTTATTTTCTAATAGCAATTAGTAGATAATTTATATTAGTAGATAGCAATAAGTTGATGCAGTAATTTAGTTTATTCTGATTGTTCGTAATTAGAGTTGAACTGTTGCATTTCCAGGGTATCTTACTGCTGAAGGAGCTGTTCAACTCGCACACGGAGGGCAAGCGGGACTACCTGTTCTACCTGTCCATCGGCCACGCGCGGATCAAGGAGTACAGCAAAGCGCTGCATTTTGTCAAGGCTTTCCTGGAGATTGAGCCCGCCAACCAACAGGTTTTAGCTTTAGAGGTAAGTCATGCTCTAGTTAATGTAGTGACTTTGAATCTGGAATTGAATTACAATGAGTAATACTACTAACCACATGATCGCAGTATTAGAGGAAGTGCTCGCTTATTATGAGCCAATCTAACGCAAATTAGGACAATTTAGAGAAGCTTGGAGAAAAATTAATACGAAATGCTGCAGAAGAAGATAATTGACCTGGTTGTTTGTTGTAACCTAAATTTGTTGCTAGACTTTTTTGTTTGATCACTTCACAATTCATTAAGATGGTGTTGGCTTAAATTGTTCCAAATGGCGCGATAAACTTGATCTCTCCAATCAGAGTATTAGGAAACTACTAGTAGGAATTTGTAAAATAAACATGAATAAAGACAAAAAAATAATAATTATTGGCTTGATATTCTTGAGAGATTGATGTGCATAGTAAATAATTGTTACGTCACTTTTATTTTGTACACCCAAAAATAAACCAGTTTTAAGTGATTGGATTGTTATATCAACTACCACAAACTTCCAGTGCTGTTTGCTAAATTAATTCGTTGTAAACACAATGGAAATAAAAAGAAAGCCATTTTGAACCAGGTGTTTTAAGTAGATAGACAGAAGCAAGAATTGCATGTGGGATCCAGCCCACGCATCTAATTTATAGTATATCAATTCACGGAGACGCCTTACCAATTAAATCTTCCTAAATTTTGCACAACACTGCTACGTAAAATAAATTGCGCGTCTTGACAATGACCTTTGAACGACAAATAAACTGCTCCAACTAGTTATATGCGATTATGCACGCAGTGAAATACCGCCATACAGGTTAATCAGTTGTTTTTACTTATTAATTTCATGCGTAGTATTCTATTAAGTAAGTATTTACGTATTCACGAAAAGGCGAGTAATTATAGACGTGGAGTAATTTCTTGAGTTTTTTTTTTATGTTATGAGAAGGCACACGAGCACTCAGGCCACCTGATGGTAAGTGGAATCTGAGACCCATATACATTTGAATTCTCAAGACTATAATCCTAAGACCTCAAATGCGATGCCAACCCTGAGGACTAAGATGGAATGCCTCTATGCTAGTAATTTCACCGGTTGTCTTATCCCCACACCGGAACACAACAATGCGAACACTGTTGCTTGGCGGGTGGTAATTAACGCTATTCTTTTAAATTCTATTCCAATGGAACATCGGGAAACACACAATCATAATTGGATTTTCCGTGATTATGCATGTCCGCTCTTTGCGATCGCGTGAAGATTAAACAGCTTTACGGATTTTAAAGTGTCAGTATCTTTGGATGGCTTTCCAACCCAGGAGTGCACGAGTCGAGTTGGCTATATTTTACGCTATAAATCTATTCTAATATTATAAATGTGAAAGTAACTCTTGTCTGTCTGTTTGTTTGTTACGCTTTCACGTCTAAAACACTGGACATAGTTTGTGTCCCGAGAAAGAACATAGGGTACTTTTATCCCGAAAAATTAGACGGTTCCTGAGGGAACAGTGATAAACGACTTCTACGCGTATGGAGTCGCGTGAAACAGCTAGTATTGCATATTTTCACAAAAAGAAACACGTTAAGCCAGGATTTGGATCTTGATTTTTTCATTAGATTTTTTCTTTGTAAATTTATAGTCAAGAGCAATTAAAATGTGCCACTTAGTGCAGAATTTCCACAGAAAGTGACTCGTTTTGATTGGTACTCAGTGTAGTTAGATTTCGCTGACATTGTTGAGTTCAATGTTGTTGCTGTTACGTTATTACGGAGTTACGTAATATGGGATAACTCTGAAAGACAGGTTGTCTAGATTGTAATCATTCATCAATTTTGTTATCTCGAGACAAAACGTCGGCAATTGTCGAAAATGTCGTTTCATTGAATGAAAGTACCTACGTTTAGTTTTTATCTATTTTGCATATAGGGGGAATGTTTTACGGACTGTTTTTATTTGTCCTTTTTGACCACTCACGATACGGATTACGGTGGTTTTAGTCAATTACACTAGTTCGGAAAGTGGATGTCGTAAGAGGCGACTAAGGAAATAAAGGCTTGTAGTAGTGTTAGGCGATGAGCTTGCAACCTGTCACTAATACACTAGTAAACTTCTTAGCCTGATCATGCAAAATGTGTTTACATACATAACATCACGCCTTCATTCGCAGAGTGGGATAGGCAGAGCAATAAAAATACCAACAACTCTAAAATGACTTGTTGTTAATTCTGTAGCAACATTTTGCACAAGTAGGCTAAGAAGTTTACCAGGGTATAGTGAAATGTGGTTAAAGAATTATAAACAAGTCTTTTTACATTTGTTGGTATTTCTGGTAGCTCTGCCGCCCCACTCTAGGAATTAAGCTGTGGCATGTGTATGTTATCCCTGTGTTGTATTTCTCCAGCGTCAGATCAACAAGCGCATGGAGAAGGAGGGTTTGATCGGCATGGCGGTGGCGGGCGGCGCCGTGATCGCGCTCGGCGGGCTCGTGGGGCTCGGGCTCGCGCTCGCCTCCTCCAAGAAATAGCCCTGGGCCCTGCTGTGAGTACTCCACCAGCGCACTGCCAGCCGGCAGTGTTTACCGTAAGCTGGGTACGAATCTGAGACATGCTCGCCCCGCGCGGTTTTCTGCTCGCGAGACTAATTGTTGCACATAATCATGCGCGGGTGAGGCAGCGTGCTCGCCGCGAGCCGACATTTCAAAATGGCGTCGGACACGATGACAGCCGAGGCTGCGTTTATCATAATGCACCGAATTATTAACAAAAAATTAAGAAATTGCTTCGGTGGTGGAACGGCTCAGCAACTTTATCAAATTTTTACGCGCCTCGCCCACAGACAAGTTAGAGCTTGTCGTTCTGCCCGCGGCACGCTCGGATACAGATCCAAATTACGCGAGGCACGCACACTGAGGCGCCTTTGAGCACGGTCAAAAGACCGACTGTCGGCGGCTCGCCGCGCGCTGCTCGCACGCTACTCGCGTGAGCGCGTACGAATTTGAGCAAATAGGTGAGCCCTGCGTGCCTCAACCCGAGGCTGCTCTAATTCGTACCCACCTATATATCGACGGTTCGCTTAGATAGTGTCGCTACACTCGCACGCACTTGTGGTTATTGTAATAAAATACGAATTTCATATCGATGTAAACTGCCAAATTCACTTGCGGGTACGCAGCTCGCATTCTTTGTTTACGCGGCGGCATCCTTTGACAAAAGGCAGCACGTGCCAAGGCGGCGCGTTAAAAAAGTGGCGACATTATCTAAGCGAATAAAGTTGAAAAATACACCTTAGCAATTAAGACAGTGAGGTACATTTTGCATATTACTGAATGTGTTAGTTACGCGGAATTGAATTATCACCCACGATATCGCTGTTTAGTTAAAAAAATGTACCTAATCATTGTGTTTGCAGCTTTAAGAATTTCAATGAGCTTAGCTTACCTTGTAAAGCGTCAATAATGCTTCCAACATATTACCTACTAACATCTGCCATCACCGCCATGAAGTCTTCGCACTGTTCTGGTGTCCTATTTTAGTCACGTATTGAGATTATGACATCCTACATTTTAAATGTGAAAAAATGTATGTATTGTGTGTGTTGGTTTGGTACTCTCACGCTGCAACGGCTGGACGAATTTGGATAAAATTTGAAACTTTTCATACCGGAGAATTTAAAAGGGAATATCGTGAATAGAAAGTCGCAGGCAGAAGATAGTTGTTGATGTCTATGGGCTTCAAGAGTTCACTTTCCACTAGATGGTCTGTGAGCTTCGCTGTATCCGTACCTCATTAAACGTTTAGTTACTTTATTGTTACCAGTAAGCTTGACGCGCAAATGGTTATGTTTCAGAATGAATGCCGCCGTGGGCATTCATTACCTCCTCACCAGGAAGAGGAACAATGAGGAGTAGCCGCCGCCCGGCGCCCGCGCACCTCGCCTAGCAGTTAGTGACACTGTACAAACTAGACTCAAGTGATGAACCTCTAATAAACAAGAGATCTCACGCCACCCAGGGATACTGTGTTTCTATCGATGATTTAGCGTAGTGTTATATAAATTATATAAATATAGTATAGTGTATATGTATATGCGTAATATATTTAAAATTTTCTCTAATTTTAGGCACTATTTATTAATTTAAGAGCATTGTGATTATAATAATAAATGATAGAAATGTCGATGCGATTCCATGAAATAAATACATTGTTTTTATACGAATTCTTATGACTGCCTACTCTACGTCGAGATAAGTTACGTCGCGCGTCGAGCTCCGAACTAAACAACACGACATGGTTCTGGTATATATGAGACTGGCGGGAATAAAACTGGAGTTGGAACTGTGGCTTTGTAGTCAACAGCCCGGGAGCCCGCTTCATGTTGTGTTACCTTATGGGAGAAAAAAAACTATTTTTTATAGCCATATGAGGCAAACGAGCAGACGGACCACCCGATGGTAAGCAGCCACCGTCGCCCAAAAATATCAGCAATACCAGGGGCATTTCAGTGAATACTTTTTTAAGCCACGTTGGAAATAATCGAGATTTTTAACATTTTGAGCATCATCAAATCCTGGCTTCATTACAGTTTCCCTCTTTGATTTAGGTTTAATAAGGTATATAATTACATTCAGTTTGCTCTCGGTCTACAACCGGGAAATTCAAGTCGATCCTCCGAGGTTGAGGATCTTTGCTACATATAATATAACTTCAAGGTGTCGCTTTATAATATGAGAAGTTAAATCAAACAACTCTGTTCAAAACAATTATTTTTATTATCCTTGTATATAATAATAATGAATTTAAGCGGCGTACAACTAGTACACTAATGTACAATGGCAAAGGCGTGGCATTTTCCAATTAAATTATACAAATCAAATTATTCTAACTGCGTTGGCACAATCCCTGCGCGCGCAGTTTCATACGGGATTTATTGCGGCTCAAAAATAAATTCGCGCGCAGCGATTGTAGCAACCCTACGGGAAAATAAATATTGACGGAATGGTGGCAACCCTATCGCATAGTCGTATACAGTAGCGCCGGCGGGCGGCATGAGTAGGTACTAAGCGGAGTGAGGAGACTGTGGAACAAAGTTTGGATTGTGGCAGATATTGATACCTATCGCCTGTTATATTAAGGTTCAAAATCGAGCAACAAACAAAAAACAACAAAATTAAGTTGCGCTATTACAAACGTGATATTTGCCTTAACAAGACTGCTGACGCGGTATCTATCTCTGGTAATTTAAGTTAACTAATGACTTAAGATTAAATTGCTTTGTATTAAGATAATAAACATGTGACATTTCTTATGATAAATTTAGTATACATTGTAATTCGGTGCTTACAGAATACTTAAACCGTGTTCCACAATCTTTTGAGGGATATGATGGTGCCGAAGTAGGACCATACTAAGGCCAGTGCGGACCCCATACACAAAATGTGTCAACATTGTATAAACCTATTCTCGTTAAGTGGCATTTTTAATGGCGTTGCGTATGACAAAATAAAGGGTTTAACCGATTAAAGTACATATCTCTGAGGCTACATTAAAGGCTGTTTTAGGATTCCTTGATCTTAAGTCAATTAAAACTATGAAGTTCACTTGCACCTAAAAGATAAACCGTAAACTCGGGTTACTTTAGCCCTAGGGGGTAACATTGCCCACCCTTAAAACTATAAGTATTTTAGTGGTAATCATCTTCAACTGGTTAAATATTTTTAGAACCATATGAGTAGCTTAGTCCTGATGTATCATTTAACAAAATAATTAAATATTAAAGATGGTTTTTGGGGTGGGCAATGTTACCCCCTAGGGCTAAAATAACCCGAGTTTACGGAATCTAATTTTAGAGTCCATTTACACTAGCGTTTTTCCAACGTTAGCGTTCGCAGACGCCGCGACACCGTGACGCACGCGCCGAGTTGTCGCCCGTGGTGCTTGACGATCGCCTACGCTGGAGAAACGCTAATGTAAACGGGCTCATAGTCCGTGTCAAAAATTACAAAATTAAACTCTCATACTTAAATTAGATTAAGAATGTGGTGCGACAACAAAAACAAAGATCAAAATGTACTAGGACAAGAACGGTCTTGGGTACTTTGTAGGGTTAAATATAAAACAAATGCGCAAAAGTACTTATACTTATAATTATCCGGTGGTAAACGCTTAATCGAAACATGCCAAATCAACCAGCTAGTTGCATACAGACCCGAACTTAATTAATTGTGCTCGCTAGAACGCTCATCCATTCGAGTTCATAATCCGAGGATTCGCCACATGATACCTTTAAATTGATTGTTAATACAATGTTATATGTATACAGTTGGAATAATGTGTGTAAAAGCCGTACACATTGGTCCTTCCCTGTTCGTGAATACACATTATTCTAGGTAAGCGTTTACCATCTTCAACCTCGTCAGTTTTAGATAAAAAAGAAAGGAAGGTAACCATACTAACCATATTTGGGATGTGTTTGTAACCTAGTTTGAAGGTATCATGCGACGTGTCTCTGCCTGCTACTCGACTCGTCTATCATAGTTTCACGCTTGACCAGCAATTCGACCGGTCAACATCCTAATTCTCTAACTTATAAAAAAACACGAACAGACCAATAAACAACATCATAAGAACTAATAAATTGAGTTTTACATGAACTGACCATGCTAATGAGGTATTAGGTAAATAAAGAAACTAAACGAACTTCCTAAGTTCTTAAAGGTAACTAACGTATGCGGCGCATCCGTCGACTTACAGTCCTAGTTACAAGCATTCACTGGTACGCTACAGTTGTGATCTCTAATACCCCTGGACGCGTCGCCAGAGCTAGCCGAGGCAGCCATCCCTACGTGCCAGCCTCGTCCAGCCTTGGCGACGTCCAGCCGGCATTACAATTCAACAGTTACTCCCGTTTATTCTTAAAATACTCTACTTGAACAAATCTTTCATCATAATGGTGTCGAGGTAACCGCTGTATTGCTCTATGGCATATTTTATCTGTGGCAATTAGGTGTTGAAAAAATATAATATATCTATTCTTTAATCACATTATGGTAACTGGCTATTGGTTAAATACATATGATATTTATTTTGTGTGTGCAACAGTACCTATACATTTGTATGTAAGAATAGTAGAGTTATCTACCTAAATAAAAATATGATTATTAATTAATTGCAAATCTTAAGCACTCATCTCTAAACAATCAAAACTTATTTTATATACAGTCGAAATAATTACTCACTATGGCAACACTGTTAACTGTCAACAAGGTTAATAGGTAGGTATATAAACCAAATGACAACACGCTACTCGGCGCGACTCGACTCGACTCGACGCGTCGCGTCGGCGCCGAATCTCAAAAGAACCCTAAATGTTTAATATCTCTCATATAAAAGGTTAAATGTTCCACCTATTGCTCTAAATACTTAAACAACGTGAACTCTAATGTTTAGTGAAGTAAATATAATTTTGTGACTCGCTTACAAATATTCTTATTAATATACTAAATAACTATAACATTGTACTCTAAAAAATATGTATAAGTATCGAAGGCTATTATGAGATTGTAATCACAGTAATTGTTATTTAAGTAACGAGCCCACATCATTACTACCGAATAATCCTTCTGCGGCTGGCAGCAGAGCGAAGGCCCGCGCTGACGCTGCGGCCGTGGCTCGTCCGCCTCATATATATACACACTCCGAAGGCAACATCAAGGTATACTTTATTTATTGCTTTTTGTTACTATTTGTTATTATTATGTATTTATATATCACTCGACTCTATATACAATCCAATATAATGTCTTATTTACGATTTGTTAAGTTTCAAATTTGAACTCTTCATTTTCAATAAATTCGCAAAATTACAAATGCGACAACAACAAGGTTTCCCTGGAAATAGTGTTCAGTCTCAAGGCAGTTGAAGATCAGATGAAGGCGGCGCCTTTACAGTACTAGTTTGATTTAAGCTCTGTCGTGTTTCCGTTCGTATACAAGATATCGTAGATCTGAGAGTCGTGTGCCCGCTGTCGGAGCGACGGCGCGGCGACCGGCGCGACTGGAGCGACTGGCGCGACTGGCGCGGCTACGGCTAGTGTGCGGCTACACAACCCAACAAGAATGTAACAACGCTATGGGCAGCACTAACAATCACCTAATGAATCGCGTATATTTACCTACTATGCTCTACGTAGTATATATAAATGCAATCTGCAAAATACATAAAACAACAGTTATTATATCTATAAATTGTATAAAATATTAAATTAAATCTATTGAAGTGAGGTAGATGGATGGAATTTCACAATTTGTGTGGATATATGTTCTCTTTTAATGTTTACTCGCCGGATTGGCCCGAATGCTGAGGTAGACGGATGGAATGGCAGTGGTACCCTCGCGGGTGCCACGTGCACAATACAAAAACACTACCCGCTAACGTTATCTACTAAATCACGACTGACTGGCGCCGACTGTCTAACGGGGCGGGAGCGGGCGGCGCCGGCGCGCCCTCGGACCCTACATGGAGTGACGCGGAGCCGCGCTCCGCAATAATCCTAATTATAATACATTACATTCGGAAATGGCACCAACGACATTCCACGGGTCAACAATAAACCGATACTCGTAACGAAGCAACCGCAAAACATAACACTCGAGCACCGTTCGCGACTAGCCGCACAGTTTTCATGAGGCGGGTTTCTCGTCGTCGGAGTAGACGGCGTCGTTCGCGTCGTCGCGAGGTTCGTCGTCGAACTCCTTGGCGAAGTAGTCTCGGTCCTTCTCGTCGTCGGCGCGCGCGCGCTCCTTGCCGAGGTCGAGCGGCTCGTCGGCGTCGCGCGCGATGTCCGGCTTGCCCACGTCCGTGAACTGGCGCTGCATCTGCTTCAGGTAGCCCTGCGCCAGCGCGGCCGGCGGCGGCGGCAGCGAGCCCATCTGCGGCGACGGCTCGTCGTAGATCT
Source organism: Acleris holmiana (assembly GCA_949316455.1). Lineage (NCBI taxonomy): Eukaryota > Metazoa > Arthropoda > Insecta > Lepidoptera > Tortricidae > Acleris > Acleris holmiana. The sequence goes on along the minus strand of OX438763.1, from coordinate 25,177,679 downwards.
TGCGGTCCATGTGCAGCGCGTTTATCTGCGCCAGGTGGTTTATGTTCGGCATGCCTGCAATAAACAGTTGCATTTACTTTTTGTAATTTGATTGGACTTTTTGTAGCGGTCAATAAATTTAACGATTCTTCAGAACCCACACTTAGAAACCTCACATAGGTAAGAGCACGGAAAGCGATCTTCAGAGGCCCGTTTCACGAAGCTACAAGTTACAAATTGCAGGCGGAAGTCTCTTTCTAACTCCTTTTACTAGAAAGAGAGTTTTGGTTGTAATTCCTAACTTGTAGCTTCGTGAAACGGACCACAGATAGCGAAAGATTGAAAGATCATTGGTTACTTGACGATTCGAGCTGCTCTTCACTTTATCCTCAAATGGAATTAGAATTAGCTGTGCCGGACCTTCTCAGCGGGATGAAATCAGATATGAGGAGATCTGCAGAAGACTAAAGCTACTGACGCAGCTCTGCGAGACCTACGAAGTGGACCAACAATCTGTTATTGGTCGCAAAAACCTTTGGATGCGCGAGTACCACAGTGCTCCATCTTTGGGTACGGCCTTGTTCCAGCTGTGCATCCACAGTTTGTGCTGTTATAGCGATATTGAGCGGTGCGAGTGGTACTGACCGATATACTGCAGGTAGGTGTCGATGAGCGTGGAGCCGGCGCCGTAGCCGGGCGCGTAGTCGTCGCGGCGCGCCGGCGCCAGCGCGCCCTCCGCCGCGCGCGCGGCCAGCGCCCGCACCGCCGGCACCTTCGTGATCGTCGTGTTGGCCAGGTTGTTGATGTCTGCGAGGAAACAACCAATTCAATAAATATCACTTACCCTCAAACATTTCACTTTTAACTTATGTTCAGTAGATTTACTCCAAATCACTGACGCGTTTAAGAGCCCTGTGTGCTAATATACTAAATTAAATGTGAAAGTTACTCACGCGGCGGCGACACGGCCAGGCTGTCGTACCGCGACTGGCTGAGCTCGTCATTGTCGTTATCGCCGCAGACCGAGCTGCTCTCGGACGCGGCCGACTTGGCGTCCAGCTTGATATCGCAGCGCCGCGGACCAGTTGGCGACGCGCGCGCGCGCAGCTGTTCTGGCGACACCTTTACGCCGGCTTTGGCTAGGAGTCTGGGGAAAAAGGATACCGTCAAAGATATAGTTTAAAATCCTAGTTTGCTAGCTAATAGTTAGCTAATTCTGATAATACAAAAATGGTTACTTTAAAGGTATGACCATCAAAACCTGTAACAATATACCTATCCTGATGGATTTCACTATGGGTATTTGTGGGTGATCTTTATAGAGTGATAGGGTCTGCAAAGACTCCTAAAATTCTAGAGGTTGTTGTTAATATGTATAGGTGAAGAAAAGGTCTCTTGCAGACGAGAAGAAGTAGGACTTAATAACTGCCAAAACTCTCTTCATACTTAAAAATATTCTCATTATAGTTCAGGAAAATCAGGCAAATACTGTTTGCAATCATTTTCGATTTTAATGAAGGTAAAGCAAGACAAATAAAACCGAACAGAAACAATATCGTTCAATACAAAGTTGAATAGCTGGTTGAGTCACTCGGGCAGGGTACCACTGAGATCACCTGGTAGGATCAATAATGGAGTAGATCCTGTCAGGTGATCTCAGTGGGCGTCGCGCTGGGTCATACTCACTGGCTGGCGAGCTCCGGGTCGAAGCGCGTGGGCATCTGCAGGACGGGCAGGTCCTTGGTGGAGATGCCGCGGTGCTGCCGCGACATGTGCGAGTGCAGCGAGTTCCGGGACTTGGCCACCGTGCCGCACAGCACGCACCTGGGGGATTCGATTATGCAGTTAGTCTAGTCGGTAACCTTGCCGCTCAGGATAAGCGCGAGCATCAATTTAGGTAAGTATTTATTTCTTCTATTCTATATTTCCATGTGTCCACAGTTGAAGCTTAGAGCTTGGGTTTAGAATAGGTCAGTTTGTGCAATTTTTTCCCCTAATATTTATTTATAGGGCGTTTTATACGTTCAGTGGTCCCAACATAGGAGATAACGATGGTACTGGTGATGGAAGGCATATAAATGTTTTCTTTTTTTAAATAAGGATAATGAGCCATGAAATAACAGTGTTTTTGTGTTAGCTTCGAGGACTACAGTGTGAGTAGTAACTTTGAATATTAAATGAAAAGCATAATTATATGTGTATATATAGATGATTTTAGCTTCATAATGAGAACGAGTACCTACTGTAAAAATAAGCGGATATTACTAACCGATAGCCGGGGCAGACTGTATGTTTGTCTTCGAGGTGCGTCCGCAGCGTGTGCGCAGAGCGGTAGATCTTGCCGCACTTGGGGCAGGGCCGAGGATCCGTGGCCCTCACACGGAGCAAGTCTTGGGTTCTCCGAGATCCACCTGAAGAAAAATCAATGGCTTATTATTGAGATCAAAGTTGACACTTGATTTAATCATGTTGACACAGTTATTATTCATGACACTAGTAATAATAAATGAGTGCTTGCCACGGTACAAAGACGGTAGACCGATACGACTACCCTGAACTGTCAGCAAGCCAGCAGACTTCAGCTATCCCTCAATCATGACGATTGCTAGGTACATCGACATCTCGGGACAAGCCGTGGTAAGAACCCCTGTTATTATCATCAGTGTCATGTGGGACAGATCTTACCTTTTAGTTTCGTGTTAGTATGTTAGGTGATTAGTAATTGAAAAACGACCCTCTACTTCGTAGTTTTATTGTTTATGTATATCATAATATAAGCAGACACTTTTTCGGGTAAAAATTAAATTATTACGTATATCGTATCACTAATACAATAGCAACTGGAGTCGCTTACTCACATTCAACATTTGGTTATGGTTGACTACACCGCTTAATTAATATAGTTTTATATAATAAAGATATACGACAATGCCTCTCAGGCCTCAGGAACAATTTAACTACTCGCTAAGTTACCAATATTAATTTTTGAGATCTATTTGACGTGGGGTTCCGATCGCATATATTCTGAAGGCAACCATTTTATTACTATGTTTACGTTTATGTACATATTGAGTTAGACTGGACTGTATCGCTAGGCCGTCTACGGTCGAAATAAAACACATGAACAAGAGAAACAAATGGATTATTTGGAAGACTGACTTAACATTAAGTAGTACCTATAAGATTATGGAGCATGAATTAGAGCCAAGGATAGTTATAAATCATGAAACACCATTACACAATAGTCCAGTCATCAAACACATTTAACCCCTCATTGCTAAAAATCGTCTTTAAAAGAATAAATTCTATAAAAATTAGGTACACTTGTTAATAAGAAAATATATGCGAATGGAAAGTGATTACCATAAATGAACCTTTTGTTCGTACGTTTCTACATTGACTAGATATGTTTAAGATTGTGCTGTCCACATTCGGTCTCCTCGAACTCTTACAAAATAAACACTATGCTTCTTGAACCTATCCCTAGGTACCTATTGCGCTAAAAGGCATTTGATTTTTAATTCTATTTCGTATTGTCTTAACTATGGTCGAAAATATACATAAGTATGCACGCAATTTGACGCGAGACCAAATTTTAAAACCCTTTGAATTCCCGACGCAGTGGTTGCACTCAACGAAGAGTATCATTCCTGTAATACTTAGTAATAAGCGTAGCCAATAATTATCACACTTTAAATCAGTATACGGTCCCCAGCCCAGGCTTGGGTATTGGTGAGGTGAACCCAGATCCGTTTGACAACCATCGCGCCGGGGAAAATATTCTAGTTTCATGAACACATTCTATTTAAACTGCTTTCTATGAAAATATAAATACAATCATTGATTAACTTGAGAAAGACGCCATCTCAGTTATTTTGTCCGATGACAATGTAACAACTGAGGTATGAAGTGGAAGAATTTTTTTAATTTATTTTCTTTCAGAAAGTCCGTTAGCATTATTCCAAGTTAAACAATGAATTGTACGTCTCTCTTATTAGTTATTTAAGACGACACCGAAACAAAGGGATCTCTACAAACAGACGGACACTAAACAATCAGCAGAGGCGTAGTGTCGAAGCAACAATGGAAGAGTTCAGGCGTTCAGGAAGAAAGAATGATCATCACTCCTAGCACTCGGTAAACTATCAATGGCACCAATCATCACATGTCTTACGTACGCGCTTAACATACCTTACGCGAACGTCAGTCTAAACTACTACAAAAATAATTTTCAGTCGATATACCCTACCATCTCCCCGCGACGGGCGGGAGAGCTCGCGAGAATCGCGTCGAGATCAATATACTCCGGTCAAACAGGCGCACTCGCGTCCTCGTTCACAGCCGATACGCGCGCTAGGCCCAGCTGCAGCTCCAGCGCAGCGTCTTCATGCGCTCCCACTGCGGGCGGTGCTTGAGGCGCATGTGGTTGCGCACGGAGTTGGGGTGCGCGAACCGGCGCGCGCACGCCGCCACCGGGCACAGCGGCGAGTCGCGCGGGTAGTGCGCCGCCAGGTGGCGGCGCGCGCGGGCCGCCGAGCCCAGCGCGCGCGCGCACAGCGGGCACGCCGGGCCCGCCGCGCCATCTGCAACGCAACCACGGTTACTCGCGCACGGCCCGCCTCCCGGCGACCGACCCCAGTAAACTCTCTAAAAATACGCTCTACGATAAATACGCTAACGGTACGCGGACCGTCCGGTCGACGACCATCGGCACGGGGTTCTATAGTAATTATTGTTTTATTGCGGGTGTGGTATTTTCTTTCGAGCCTCTTTAGGGTTTTCAGCGCAAGGCTTTTTCCGATTTTATTCTTCGTCGAGTCCTGGATGCAGTTATCGTCAATTCAGTCGTCGGCGATGAGCGCCCGCCACCGGAGCTCGGCCGCGGCGAGCGCGCGGCCGGGTCACCACCAGGCGGACGCGGGCCCCACGGGCGGCGCGGCAGGCGCGGGCGGCGCCGCAGGCTCGGCCGCCGCGGGGCGCCGTCTCTAAGAGTTCTGCCGCTGGCGAATGCCGTGCGCCTGCAGCTGGTGGTTGATGAGATAGTGCTTGGTCTTGCAGCGCTTGCCGCAGTGCTGGCACGGGAACCACTGGTCGCGGTCGGTCTGCGAGTGCACATTGAGCATATGCTGGCGCAGGTTGGACGTGGACGAGTACACGCGGCCGCACAGCGGACACTGCGGCCGGTAGCCGAGCGCCCCGCCCGCCAGGGCCGCCCCTGTAACACAGAGGCGGCGGTTAGAGACGGTCGCACGAGAGACCACACGCGAACTATTAAGCGCTACTGTATGTGTATCGGTCGAGGTCGGCGGACGGGGCGAGGGGCGCGAGCGGCGCGAACGGCGCGGAGGGCGCGGGCGCGACGTACGGCGCGGGCTCGCGGCGCCGCTGCTTGATGCCGTGGATGGAGTTCATGTGTATCTGCATGTACTGGCGCGTCTTGAAGGCGCGGCCGCAGGCGGGGCAGGCGTGGCGCGGCGCGCCGGCCGCGTGCACGTTGAGCAGGTGCTGCTTCAGGTTGGAGTTGTTGCTGTACCGCTTGCCGCAGGCCGGGCACGCGGGCTTGAGCGCCTCACCCGAGCAGGGCTGCTCCGCGGGCCGGGGCTCGCCGCCGCCCGGCCAGGTCGCTCCTGGGGCAGACGGAGGTCTCGTTCATTTTCGTCTCTCGCCCTAACCACCGATCGCCTAACTCGCTCGAGAGCGCTTCCTGTCTTTCCATTGTTGCGACGACTTCCCTACTCGCTTTGGGACCAAAGATCTGACCGTTCAGCGGGGAGACTGAGCGCCGAGGTGTCGTTCTCGTTATTAGAATGTTAGTGTTAGAGTTAGAGTTAGACGGCATGCGGTACAGACATGACTCGATAATGTCTCCTTAATGAGAGGCTTTATTGTCTGCTAATGGGCAAATTGTCATTAACATTGAATTTAAGATTAATCTGATCGAGTCTAATTGTGTTCTCGACGCAGTCGGGACACGGAGCAATTATCGAGTCATGCTCGTGAGGCGAGAATATTACGGAGAGGTAGAATGCGGTAGGTACTTTACTCACCGAAGTTATCTGGTATGCCTGAAGGTCCTGGAAGCCCGGGGAAGCCTGCAATCGGAAAACGTGTCATTATTGGACAAGTGGAGTAGTGGAACGCACCTGTGTCGTTGCTGGTAACAGTCAAGTTTGCAATAACTAGAAAAATCAATTTCCTGTTTTACTGGACCAGTGGGTAAGGATTGTAGTTTAGTAGAGAGAATGTTCAATAGTCAATGCTCTATTTATTTATGGTTGCTTAACTAATCGTTAATAATTGTAATTTAGTAGAGAAAATGTTCAATAGTCAATGCACTATTTATTTATATATCGTAAAAAGTGGTTGCTTAACTAATCGTTAATGATTGATATTTGAGCTGAATACAATACATCCAGGCCTTTCGGTTTCATTTAGGACTTTACTTTTACGAGAAACCTAATGAAAATTTAATATCTATAATCTGTTATATTCAACACAAAAACCGCATTTAAATCCTGCCAGGTCTATGTGTTGGAGGACTTGGAGGACAGAAATTACCTGAGATTTGTCCCGTTTCAGCAGCTGCTCAGGTCCTGCAGTTTCCTAGTATTTCCTGGGAAATTTTGGAACTGGCCATAAACTTAGGTACCTACCCAAAATTTCCAGGACTGCAGACTACACAGACGCTGGATGCAAGCATCTTTTCTACAGGTATGTCGTCATAAGCTCTCACAAAACTGTAAAGTTGAACCACTGATGGTGGCTGTGACTCCCTAACTCTACCTTGAAGGTTCAGCAGCCCGGGGAAGCTGTGCGGCATCGCGCCGTTGGTGTTGGCGATGTGCGCGGGGTCGTCGTAGTCCAGGGGCTCCTGCTTGGCGCGCGGCTCGCCCTCCGCGTCGCTGGCGCCCGCGTCCGACGACGAGTCCTCGCCCTCGCCAGACTGGAGAGAACTACACGTCAGGACATCGCGGGAAACTGGGGCCTTTCAAACAAGTTAGTTTCCAGACCTTGAAACCTACATGGCTGCTATAAATCGTTTACTGTTGTTTAGTTAAAAAAATGATAAAACTTCGCATGTTGTGACTTACAGTCACAGATTATTTTTTTCTCTTTAGTAGTTCATACATACATACATAAATCATGCCTGTTTCCCAGAGGGGTAGGCAGAGACCACTTCTTTAGTAGTTTATTTGGCACCAATCCAAAGATCATACAATTTTTTTTTCACTAAACCAAACACATGTTGGATCAATTTGTAGCAGTTGCATGAGTCTTAACATTGGTATGTGCGATTTAAATATATGGTGTTTTTTTGTTCGTTGAGTTGTATTCTCTGGAGCAGAGAATCAAAGCTTCAGCCAAGTAAATTTTGTTTCATGACATTAAAAAGGTTTAACTTGGCAATTACTCCAACTGCTTACCAGGTGATTGGAGATGCCGGAGAGGTGCGCGCCCTGGTCCAGGGGTTGTCCGAATAGCGAGAGCTCGTGCCCATTGCGCTCAGGGCTGCCCTGCGCCAGCAGCTGCTCCGTCCTACACCCGGAACGGTTACAGGATCATTAGCATGGAGTTACACAGAAAAACAAAATAGATAAAGGATCTCATGAGGAGAGCATGGCGATTTTGAGAAACTAGAAATGCCATCTGCTCATTTAATGGTATGACATCGTTAAAAGATAGGACATAGCTAACTTTGGAAGACATGGCAATTGGGGTGATTAGAAGGAGTGACTAGAACGGAGGAGTAATTCAATCCAATTGGCGCTACAGAATCAAGTTATTTTTTCCTCAAAAATAAGACTATCCTCACCTCGTCTTCATCTGCGCCTGGTACAGGTCGGAAGAGCGCGCGCGCTTTGGCGGCGGGGTGTTGGAGGTGCCTTCGTCCGGCCTGCGCGCGCGCCGGCCCTCACGCGCTCCCTCGCGACCCTCCCGCCCCTCGCGCCCCTCGCGCCCCTCCCGCGACCCGCCCGACCCCGTCTCCGTCCACGATGACGCGGATTGCTGTAAAATTAGAGGTTATGGGAGTGTGTTCGTTCGTACATAGCAACTTTCAATGCTTTAGTCGGACTTTATAAATGTGTTAAGGTTGTGGTGTGGTAATGTGTTGTGTTAGGTTTTATTTTTTACTCAAGTTATTATGAAAAGTCGTGGTATCATGTTTAAGATTTGCACTTAATAAAAAATCACGAATATCTGACTTTATTCAAACAAAAACTACCAAATTTTAACATTTGACAGTCAAGGACAAAAATATTCGGTTGTCTGTCTGAAAAGACGTCCAGTTGGAACCTAGCTTCATTATTTTATGTGTTATTTTCGTGACTTAAATTTGCGAGTCTGGTTCCCAATAGTCAAGTGTCATAATTACTTCTTATCACACAAAATTGGTCTAAGTTTTGTTTTTCAAAAATCGAGAATTTTGTCGAGTTTTAGTACACAAGCCCCAGTTCATGGATCGACGGCAGATTCAACCTCAATAATGATACATTTGTTGTAAATTAAAAGTCTCATGGCTGGTCGACATGGTTCCCGCTGCACTCACTGGGGAAGCCTTCTGGTCGAGCGTGGGCACCGGTGCCGTGGGCGGCACGTCGGTCAACCCTCGCACCTGCAGCAGCTGGGCGGCGCGCAGGAACTCCTTCAGCTGCTCCTGCCCGATGTGGACCTCGCCCTGGTACATGAACCTGGCGACCAAGCATGGTAACCCAGTTGAAGCGCTATTGAAATACTATATAAGTAACAAAATTGGAGAGTTTAAGTTCGTTAGTCCTTCGAGCCGGACGTTAGAGGATGCTGTTACGCAAAAATATGCCATCCGACAATTATTGAGCATGAAAAACTTTATTGCTAAATACTTGTGGATTGACATATTCTTTTTAATTTTCCCAATATTGTTTTTTTATTATAGTCTTTGGTCATTTGGAATTAAGATCGATTTGAGCCTGATGTATTATGTAACATTGCGAAGGTTTATCGAGACTACTCCCATAATCTATTTATGTATGTTTCCCTCCTAATCATCTTTAATAGGGTTTACCTAGTTTACAAGGCATGTATGGTTACTAAATCTATCTGGATTGTAGTTTGTCAATACGGATGGATGTTGTGTTTACCTGAGTAAGCTCTCCATGTCTTTGTCGTGGACGTCCCTGAGAATGACGATGGGGTGCTGGCAGGGGTTGGCCTTCAGCAGTTTCCTGAAGTATGGGCTGCAGGCCGACAGCACGACCTGAACAGAAAAGAGGATCTGATGAATTAACTAAGTATTGCATTTATCTAGCGATCATTTATCTATCTTCTTTTCCCTTAATAACATTCCTTTTACATTTTCCTGTTCCTTCGTTAGCTAAAATACCTGCCGTGCGTCTGCCGTGGGCAGACGTCTTTTCGTTTTACTTACTTAACAGTGATAATTTTTCAATAGGTGTTTTTTCTTTATTGCACGTTGCAAAACTGGTTTTAAAATGACGTAACAATTTATTGATTTCGTTACACTGAAAACATTCTCACGGTTTTAAACGACGCACGCGCGCCTGTTGATATCACGCGCTTTTCGATTATTCTTTTGTATAATTAACAGACTTAAAAAGAGTTCTTCAGTTCGATTGTATGGATGTTGTTTTTGTAATTTAACCACTGACCAGTCTTCTTCCGTAACTTACCTTGTGCGCGGTGAAGGTGGCGCCCGCGCAGGCCAGCGTGACGTCGACAAAGTCCTCCTCGTCGCGCAGGCGGCGGAAGGACGACACCATGGCGGAGTGGAAGTCGTTCCAGCGCAGCGAGTACTGCTGCTCGCCGCCGGCACCCGCGCCCGCCGCGGCGCCGCCTAGCGACGCTGGACAATCACAATAACAGCTTATGGTATGCACAAAGTAAAAGATCATAAGCAGAGCCAGCCTGCTAACGTTTCTCTTCTCTATCGACTCGAAATGTATGGAGTTGACGTACCGGTCGACAGCTAACGTTAATCCTATAAACTGTGACGTTTTTCGTAAATCTCTAACTTAGCGCTTGTGACTAGGCTCGGGCCTAGAATAGGGCAATACGAGCCTAAACTTAACGAAGTCAGGAAACAAAGAAAGCATTGACGTAAGCTGTCGCACTTTCGCCTGCGTCATGAGATATTATATATTATCCCGTGTATTGAGATACATTTTGATAGATTTCAACAGGCTGACTCGGGTAATTCTTGAGAATTTAATTTTGAACCAATTTTACTCGTGATTTTAATTTTTCGATGTCCCTGACAAAGTATAACATTATAGCGATAATTACTAATAATTTTGTAGTTTTCTGGCTGCGGTTTCCAAATGGTAATAATTATTAACAAGCACTTTAAAAGTTCAAGAAATCCCAGACTATTAAGAATATTTTGCGATGAGCGAGTGACTCATGAGTCGTATATTATCGTAGATGTCTTATAAATTATGTCTTTTGCATAACAAAAAAGCTAATATAACGTTATTTTTATGACTACTCCTAAAATGCGTAATGAAAGTGTGTACAAGTGTGTGTGTGTGTAAAATAACTTAATAATATTTATAGTTACAGGTGTAAAAGGCTTAAGGGGTCGACTCGTGATCGTAAGGTACCGACGATGGAGGAAAAAAATCATGAGGATAATAACGAGGACCGGACCTATGAGGAAACCTGCACATTCGAACAGCTGAGTATGTAAGAAGATAATTGCACAAAAGATCCTAAAGGGATCCAAGTGTATCCGAAAGGGCCCATCAGATCTGTAACACGAGTACCTATAAGCTACATAAAACATGCCCGTACCACATGGTGTTTTATTCTTCTCGATAAATATGTATAATGTTCTTAACATGTTATTTTTTTACCTCTGCCGCCATTACTGTCAAGTAAATAAGAGCTATCGTAACGTTATCAATACGATAACTTGTCATAAGCAACATGGTTTTACCAAATAGAACAAAGACCCTTCACGTTCAGTTTTTTGTGATATGGCTTATTAAATTGTGACCACAATGTTATTCCTACGTACATTCTAGGAAATGCATTAGTTTACAATCGTAAAACCTGTACAGTAATGTAGCATTTTATACCTACCTACGTGGTTCCGTAGTTCCACGGTGTTATGCGAATAGATTTACTCGACAGTACCTTTTTAAGGTATTTACTCTTAAATATTTTAGAAAACGTGAAGTAATGTCAAGGTGCTTAAGACTTTATCATACACCAATTAAAGATTCGTGTTAGTTTCGTTTTCCTCCAGCTAACATTGTGGGTGACGCGTGGTACGCGGGTTTTACCGCCATTTTGTTCTGAATTGATTTAAGAGATGACGTTTAGGGTAATTACTAATTACGTTTTGCATACACTTCATCATCATCTACCTCTTTGAAATACCTATAATTACTATTTGTATACCTACCTATATGTATCTATTTATGAGCTTTGTATTTATTTTATTTTATTTTATTTTATTTTATTTATTCAATAAACCCACAGCACAATATTGATAAAATATAGGTATGATACAGAAAGCTTATACATAGGCCAATTACGGGATTTTCTTATATAATAACTGATCAAGGAGAAATTTAGGAGGGGACATACATTTACATTATAGAAACAAGAGTGTGGCTAACTTCCCATGGTTCTGCGTTGTGCTTGTAAGTGTGTGTGTATGTGTGTGCGTGTGTGTGTGTGTGTGTGTGTGTGTGTTAGTAAGTGTTTGCGTGTTTTTATCTATCTATCATGCTTATGAGAGAAAGTGGAAATAATATACTATACTAGAATCAAAATAATGAAAATATTAAAGATATTAAGATAAAAAAATGATGCAGACTATTTACAATATTAATTTATTTGCATCGATCACTCTTAGTTACCTACTTGCCGTTTGGCCTAGTTGACTGGAAGACTGTCAGTAGGTACCTATGTCCATGAGCATTTAATCAAATAATGAACCTAAAATCTTGGGTTCTATTCGACATAATGTGTTTGTAAGCGTATTTTTTTTTAAATTTCGGGACTACCAATTCGCAGTAAATACATTTTCATCATTCAAAATTTGTAGAAGTAAATCATATATTTTTTTACGTTTTGCCATGTGTTATAATGCTAATAGAAACGTAACACTGGTGTCTTTACACAAGGTATATATACAAATAACACATTTCTTTGTAACTTGGGCCTATCGAAGATAAGTGTACCTACAGCCACCCGATTCATCCTTACCCTGTCTTATGTAGTCGATATAAGGTTTACATTTTGAGTGGACAAAGTCATCCAAAATTAGCTGATTTGCTCTTGTTATTGAAATTTGAATTCAAATCATATGTAACGGTGAGTGCATAGTGTAATGATATAGCCAAAGACGTCGGAGGAACGTATGACTTGCAAAATTTTGCCGAATTCAAAGATTAGAAGTATCACACGTTTGTTTTGTTGTTGTTTGAATATATAACTTATTGAATAATTAATTAGAACAATATGTTTACTCTTTTTTTAAGGGGTTGATTGATTTCTGTATTTTTTTTAAAAACCCTTCGTATTTTATTTTTATTTTAATCAACTATCAGAAGAACGTCAAAAGAATAAATTGCAATATTATTGTGATCTTTAGGTACGGACACTGTGTTTTGAATTCAAAAGCGCCTCTATTGTTCTAAAAGTGTGAATAAATGACCCTTTAAAATTAACAAAACAAACAACCGAGCTTTTAATTATCATATTTGACGATATACTTGTAGTTTGCCAAATGATATGTTTGTGAAATGTACCGTAGTACATTTCACAAACATATCATTTGGCAAACTGCATTTTTTTCAGAGACTGTAAATATACAGTTTGCCAAATGATATGTTTGTGAAATGAATCAGTTTGTGAAACGTTTAGTGAAATGACAGGATACGAAAAGATACATTACTCTCTAGGGTTTGTCAATTTTAATACCTATCTTAATTTTTCAACATATTTTTTAATAACAAGCACTGAATTTTATCAATATGTATCTAATAAAGCATTTTGCATATTCATCAGACGTTTCAAAATAGAGCAATTCCATTTATAATCTTCTTTTACGAGTATAAAGGTATGGTCAACAGTTATTTTTTATCATTTTCATTCTGTGAAAGTTTCCACAACAGCTCAATTACGACAAATGCGCGACGGATTAATAAATATTACAAATACTATTACCTATATAGGTATTATCTTTGAATGATAAGGGACCGTAAAACCTAAGTAAAACTGTCTGCGCAATGATTTTTCATTTCACGTGTTTCCAGTCGCTATCGATTCGGTTAGTTTTGTAAAGATCGTATTACAATTATTGCGACCCATCCTTTGATCCCTGCAGTAATGGGCCCTTACATGCCCCGATTTAAGCGGCCTGTTCACTGACCATCTAAGGTTTTGATTTAAATTGGGTATGCGCAAATACGTATAATACCCATAAAGTGTTTATTAAGGTTTATTACTAAATTGGGCTCGGTTATACTGTTATTTCGAAAGATTATCGGATTTATGAGAGTAATGAAGAATACATAAATAATATTTTCTTGTGTTTTTTGCGAATGGTTATTTTTAGTGCTTGTGTGTGGTGTATAGTGTGTTTAAAAATAGAAAACAATAATGAAGCAGCCTGTGATGGATTTAATTCTATTACGTAACGTGTCTTTCCTTGCATTGTTTTAGTACTAAATAATAAAACTACAGTGTTTATTTTCAAACTGACAAACATTAGGAGAATGTCGTCAATGTAAATGTACTCGCGTGCCCGAAAAGCGCACTTTTTCAAACTATTTTTGCCAAGCTTTACTTATGTTTTTCTTTCGTTAATAACCAATGATTATTTTGAGTCAAGAACAGTTTATTTTACAATACGGGTGAATATTTTTTATCGCACGCTTCCTAAAGACGTCCGATTGACCGTACGCTTTTATGTTGTTTATTACCTACGTTTTAAAATTTCGTCCTTTCAAAATTGTATTGTAAATTAATAATGAGACAATTTATTGAAACTCAACGAGATAATTGAACGACATCGATACATTTAATCTAGATACACAAGTATGTATGAAGATAATTACATTTGTAGATATGTGCTTGTTATATTTTACTTAGTTAATTTTACATACATTTATGCAACTAAATAGATAGAAAAATAGAAAATAAATAGAAATAGATTAGATATTAAATTGGATCACCATAGACAGGGTAATGTTACAGTCATACTTTTTTATGTTCTTTTTTTTTTTCTTTTTGTTCCATTATTTGTTTTCTTTTATTCTGATACTATTATAGGTTTTATTTTTTATTATTATCTGTTGTTTACATGAACTTATTTTAAATGTTTTTTTGTGTCACTTTCCGTGCTGTCACCGAGCGGTCCTAACGGAAGATCAGCGCTGGTATAACCGCCAGCACATGCTGAGTTAGGACCGATTCACAACAACTGTTCTTTTTCTGTTTATTATATTTTATTTGTTATTGTTGTGTTGTTGTGAATAGATGTATTTTCTTTTCTTTCTTTCTTTCTTTTTTAAATGTCAATTTGAGTGGCAGGGTCGTCAGCGTTTGAGTGAATTAAAAACATCTTTTCATGTTTTTAATATCAATAAGACTATGTAGAACCTATTAAGCATGAGTTAATTTATTTCCTAAATCATCATTAGCGGTAGGCAAACAAACGTAGTCAGAAATAAAACTCTCTTTGACATTTAACCCCGCATGTCGGGTCGTGAATGGACGGCTTCTCTATTCGAAATTCGAATACAGGTAAACGACCGCGCGATATCGAATTGAAATTGAAATTCGCCGTTTGCCGTTTTATTTTGGCACATATTTATTACAGTGTTCCTTTCTGCGCTGTTCCTGGAATATATTTGATTTTCAAATGACACATCAATTGGATGCTTTGCCCGTTAAAATATTCCAATGTCCGTCGGCAATGAATATAATAAGAAGTGTGTTCTTAATAATTCGAGCTATCTCAATTTTCTTCATCAATATCTGTTAGAGATCTAGATAACTGTACGTAATGTGGATTAAGCTAGTAAAAGCTTGTATTTCCAGCTCGTGCAATGCCCGACTGTGCTCAAATGTAGTTATTTGAGAACTATTTTAAGTATAGGCCAGCGGTCCCATGCTCCCGTACATCTAACTAACATCTTAATTCTCCGAAATGTGACTAATTTTGAATGCCGAAATTGTTTTATCACGAAAAAAGGACACGGAGACTTGGCTTATGATGTTATCTAAACAAAACAACTGTAATGTAATGAAGCGTAACATTTTTAGACAACTTATAGGCATATTCACACCCCTTCTTGACCAGTAAATTTTTTTGGGTCAAAATTCATTAGCTGATATTTTAGAAACAATAATAGTACCTAGTTGCGATACAAATTTTAACGTAATTGGCACCTATCTTGTGAACCTTTCATTAGCACAGGGACAGAGTGCAGTAATGGTGTTACAGGATATGAGAAAGGAGACGAACTAACGAGAGCGAGCGGATTAGAAATACCTGTGTCCGGAACCAGTACTTCCTATATCCGCTATTGTCACGAAGATAGTAGAAAGACAAATGAAGAGTGGAGGGCTGTGCAGGTGCAGGCAATCAATGCTCGTAAGAATGACTACAAGAGGACTAGGTATTGGTAACTACAGCCTCAGCATTCAGCAGGGGGTGATGGATCACTGCCCCCTCAACAGATAGCTCGGAGTGAGGACTGCGGCAATGAGGAAACTAGGCAACACAAGTAACCCAATTGTTTCGTGTATCTCGGGATTGTAAATGTGCATGAGCTTCAGAGGCGACTAAATATCAGGTGGCCTTTCATGCCACAAAAATCAGAGAAAATATGACGGGAAATAATACGTATAGCATCAACCTACCGGGGCTGGGATTTATCACGTGTTTCCCTATTAGCAACGTTTTGATAACTCTTAAGTCATTTACAGTAATGGCGACTGTGACATAAACGATTCGTTAACACGTCAAACACGTCAATCTTGTAGAATAGAGATGTAGAATAGAGACCCAGGATGCACTTTAGATATGCTGGGAATTGTGCTGAGCGTCGCCGGGCCTGTAACCTTCGGCTCAACGAAGGGGAACAGGGCGGAGTGACCGAAGCACGATCGACCGCCCTGCTCCGGCTGCCCGCTTCCGCCAACATCATCATTATCAGCGTTAGTCTGTCTTTGTATTTAACGAGTAAAAATCAAACTATAAGGTAACAATTGATAGTTTTGACTTCGTCAAAGCTGCGTAAACCGAAACGATATTGATTTTGATTATGGACACAGAAATGTAGTTAATATCTTCATGGTATGTGAAACGAAAAACACGATTTGAGCCCCAAACCGTTAGGGTTATAAGCTTAGCACTGAACGTGAAAACAACTCTTGTAACATCACCATTAGCCACCATAAATCCTTAAAGCATCCTTTGGCAACAGTAAATATAAGAACAACAAATCCTACAAAAGTGAAAATGTCCGAAAAACAAAATCACACCGTATAAAAGTGGGATAAAAGACAGCAGCGGCGTCATTAAAGCTTCCCCCTGGGGGGTCGGTTATCCTGGGAGGGGGTGGGGTGAATATCAACGAACTCATGTCGCGTATGACGAACACATTCTGTTGGTAAACAATTGAGTAGCGTAAATGCGGGCCGGATGCGACATTTGAATAGGGATTCCTTTTAATTTAGTTTTTGAGGAGTGCATCAATATTGCATTTTTCAATATTCGAAGGTATCTTAAGGCGCTTTCGTAGAGGAGACTCGGTTCTCGCAAATGTTTAAACAATTATAGCTATTAGGCAGAACATGCGTTTTATTAATGTCTTCTGTTTTATTTATACAGCTTCCTATAAATTTAAACAATACATACATACATACATAACATCACGCCTTCATTCCCAGAGTGGGGTAGGCAGAGCTACAGAAATACCAACAACTCTAAAAATACATGTTAATAATTCTGTAACCACATTTTGCACAAGTAGGCTAGGAGATTTTTACCAGTGTATTAGTGACAGGTTGCAAGCCCATCGCCTAACAATACTACAAGCCCTTATACCCTTAGTCGCCTCTTACGACATCCACGGGAAGACATGGAGTGGCACTATTCTAACCCGGAAACCACACGGGGGAAATTTAAACAATAATCTTAAGAATTACTTAGTTAAAAATAAAAATGTGTGTCTAACAATTCTAACATGCTTAAATCAATATTAAGACAAAAAAAAAACGCAACATAGCGTGTTTTAAAAACATCCAATCAGAAGCCGACTAAATACGTTTTCAATCCAGTTATATTAATTAACTGTAGGTATATTGGAAGCTGAAGGCTTTTCACCGGAAGCTCTTCCCGGCGCTACGTACGCGTAGCACTTCCGGCGTCTGCATTGTGCATGTTAGTTGTAGTTATATTTCAACGAAGCAAATTTCATTTGAAGCCTCTCTGAAGGCCTTAGTAAGTACATTTGGAGACGCAAAAATAATTTGTTTTTTTGTGCTTAAATGCTTTGTATTTACGTATTTATCGAATAATGAGCCATTTGATTTTAGAGATACTAATTTCTACGTAAAGGTTATTAAGACGCCAAAAAAGAAAACCTCTATATATTATTTGATCGCTTCGATTATAAGAAAATAGTATAAAAGTAACTCACCAGTTTCGGTCGCCATGGCCGGCAGTTCGGAGGGCGGCACGGCGGGGTCGGGGCGTGCTCGCGCGCCGCTAAACTCCACTCCCGCGCATTCCGCGCGCGCCAACAACGCCGCCACTTTTCACACCTTCTGTACACCCGTGTCCCAAACAAATCCAACTGTCAACTTTGTTCCAGGCGTCTCCGTTTCTTTTTTTGCTCCAAGCAATTCTTGCAACGTTCTAAATTTGAAAATATAAATTGCTTATCTTTTTAAAGCTTCCGTTTTCTTAAATAGCGATTCGGTTTTGTTTTCTGTTTGCGCTGAAAAAGTTGAAAATAGTGAGGGTCGTTCAAAAGTCACTGGCCATATCGATATAGTTTTATTCGTTAACGATGTTTTTAAAACTTAATTTGTATATTGCACTTTTTTATGTATCGCAAAACGAAAACTTTATTGATATGTGTGGCTTGGGTGCTTTATCCGATTGTTTTTTGGGTATATTTTACGGTTACGAGGTGTGTTTTACGGGCTGGCTTCAACTGAATTTATGGCGGCGAGGAGGGTGCGAGGCGGGTAAATTTTTCATCGACGCTCCGGCAGAAAACTTATTACTATTTTTTACCTATACCAATAGGAGAAAATAATCGGCTGTCAACTATTCATAAATATTTCAAGGTTTAAACAACTAACTCAACACGAACGTTCACGTTAAAATTTCATTACCAAGTTTCAATTAAATTTAAAATTAAAACAAAACAAATAATAACTAGTAACAGTTCGAACACTTAAGCTAAATCATTTTTAATAGTCAAATCTAACACGAATTAGAACCATTAATGAAACAACCGATTAATACGCCATTATTGTACTGCAACTCACAATTGCATCCCAGTGACGTAAGAGTGGAAAAGTTAACACCGCGAGGTTGGATGCGTCGCGATAAGCGGTGCAGCGATCGATCCGTGCACCACAATAAGGGAGGCGCGGGCAGATAGAAATCAATACGATGTCCATCATCGCATGCACCCCTCCCGCCGCGCCGGCCGCCTGCGCCTTGCACCCGGGAAATGCATTTCCACGCCGCTTCACACCCTCCTAACCGGCCATTCAAAATTACAATTTTGTAACTAACGTTAAAATTTAAAGCACAATTACGTTTATTTTCCCGAATGTCCGGTTTCAAAATGCACCGCGTTTGCCGCGAGGTTCACAGCGGGCGTGCGGCTCGGCTCGCGTCACGCGCGCGACTGTCGTCCGCCGGGCTGAGAATAAACACGCGGGGGAGGGTGCGGGGCGGTGCAGCCTGCACGCCCACCGCCCGCCCACGGCCGGACACCCGCCGGACACCCGCCGGACGCGCGCCGGACGCGCGCCGGACGCCGCCGGACGGCGGGTCAGCCTAGGACAACGCACTCGCGAATTATATTATTGTAATACATGTGAGCATGTTTTATTGATTGATTTTATTTTTTAGTGTGACGCGATGTTTTTCTTAAGTGTTATACTTAGCATTTTAAATTAAATAGACAAAAACCCCGGTCGTAATCGTGACCCGAACTTTCAGACCTGATGACTCTCACGGCCCAACTAATTTTTGCCAAATCTAGCTTAGATTAGAGCCAACGCAAGTAAAATATTCCTTCCATTTGGGAGCAATGATTCCACAGGCAAACACACACACACACACGTAAAACTCAAAACACCTTAATTAAGACACCCCAAAGGTCTGGATATAAAAAAAAACTTTAAAGTAGGTAATTATTTATGCAGAAATGCCAATTAAAATTCTTCAGTTTTATTATAATTAACAACTAACGATTAAAAACATATTTTTAAATAAAATTTATCGTTTACGTGCCGCAGTTGCCCGTGACTCCGCCCGCGTACTAGTTTATGGCGACTCTCGGGTCGTGGGTAAGAAGTGCTCCTTGTTGTTCCTCGGGGTTCAAGCGTTCTTCATACCAAATTTCATCGAAATTGATTCAGCGGTTTAGCCGTGATAGCGTAACAGACAGACAGTTACTTTAATGTATTTTATAACAATGGTTTTAATAACCGGTTCCGTACCTCAAAAGAAGAAACGGAACCCTTATAGAATTTGCTGTCCGTCCGTCCGTGTGTCTGACAAGCCACACGGACCTTTTGTCTGAAACGCGTGGAGGTATCGAATTGAAATTAAAACCATATACTTATTTCTACAGCCACTCGAAGCTGTGAAAAAATCAAACGTCTATGTTAACGAAGAAAAAAGATACGGCAAAAACGTATATTTCGACACTCTCAAGGGAATCAAAATTTACAGGGTCCCCTAGTAGACCTAGAACCCTGAACTTTGACAAGGGCCGTCTTACAGCCCAAGCAAAGGAAAAAATCCGAAAAATCGTTAATATGTTGCTCAATCACAAAAAATTACTTATATGCAGTTAGTAAACTAATAGCGACCTATGTCAATGTATGGAGTCAACAGTTTTTCAACGGCATTGTCAAGTTTGTCCCTCAATACAATATTACATTCTTGTAAGTCTGTACGGAACCCTCGGAGAGTGAGTCCATTTCGCTTTTGACCGGATTTTTTGGAATTAAAATCTAAAAGTTAGTTTAACGTTCCAACGAATGTCAATACATAAAGAGGCAGACTTGATATTAATCCCTGTTTGAATCCATCCGTCCGAGCAAGCTGTGACCGTCGCATCGACCGGCTCGGGCCCATCTTTCATCGATACCAGACGCCCCGCGAGGACATCACTATTCAAGTAGATCAGCACATACAGCGTGTTTTAAATACACGTATGTAAACTTTATAGCATTTTTTAAATTGATTGACGGTGTGGCGTCAAAATGATTGCCTCGAATGACGCTGCCAACGTTGTATGTTGGCAAGATGGAAAATAGAGAGAGAAGCTCTCGCTCGCTGCTACTCAGCGCGGACGCACTATTTTCTTGTACGAACTCTATTTGTAAAACTTAGGATTAAATCTAGTAAAACTGTCTCCGGAGTTTCCTTCATCACGATATATAAACGGACATTACCGCCTGGTACAACTCCCAAAATGGTAACAGTGAACACATTTCTAATAAGTAACGCATTTTATAGTACAATATTTTAAACCGTTAAAATGCTTAAGGTGAAGAGTTCTTTATAAAAGAGAAACTTGACGCTTGTTGTAAAGTGAATATTATAATCAGGCCAATAATAAACAAGCGATCGGTGCACAGAATTGTCCCGAGTTTATCGCGGCAGGGTTGAAGCTCGTCGGCGAAATACCGAGCAGGGTCAAACGATGTGAGGGTGATGTTATTTGGAGATAGAAATAATAACGTAATAACAGGTTTCTCGCTCAATTTGTTGGAGTTAAAATCTAGCGTATTCATTGTTTATTAATGTTTTTTTTTAAATAGGAGTAATAATTAGGAAACCTATTTTATTATATTTTACATCTCAGTACTATCTACATAATTTGTTTTGCCCAATTGACATTTCGCAAAGTCAGTGTGCGTTGGTGTCTTTCATGCTAAAAAACTTGAAAGACATACAAATATACATAACATCACGCCCCCACTCCCAGAGTGGGGTAGGCAGAGCCACAGAAATATCAACAACTCCAAAAAGACCTGCTGACAATTCCGCAACCACACTCTGCACAATCAGGCCAAGAAGTTTACCAGTGTATTAGTGATAGGTTGCAAGCCCATCGCCTAACAGTACTACAAGCCCTTATTCCCTTAGTCGCCTCTTACGACATCCACGGGAAGACATGGAGTGGCACTATTCTAACCCGGCAACCACACGGGCTATGCAACCACACATACAAATATCTAATATGGAAATATACATATTACTTGAAAATTATTTTTCATTTAGTTTAGGAAGACAGACTAATACGCGGAGGTAAGAATTAAAATGACAACTATAAATTGCTGACGACAAGTCTCATATTAAAAGCTATATCACAAAGACACGAGTATTTACTCAACATGATCCAAACACTATTTTGATTAACTAAGGGCTGATTCCTCAATGCCCAGAAAACATTACCTGACAGTCAAAATTATCGCTTTCCTTTACTAATTTATTATGTTAAAACAGGAAACAACTAAAATATATCTAACAGATAGCGACACCTGTACATGGAAAAATTTTCTCCTTAAAGACATTTAACAATATAATTAAACTAAATTGAAAAAAGGATTTCCTAATTTTCCGGTAACACTCCAGTATACATTTTTTTAATTATTTATTTTCGTTTTAAAGCCCGCTATCGCACCTGTCATTCTATGTAGCTCATCGCAACGTGTCGGGTTTCAAATTAGCCTGAAATAAATTTCTTGAACCATTAACAGAGTTATTAATGGTTCAAGAAATTTAGAATATTTTAATATTTCAAAAAGTTATTCGTGATTTTGTCTTTGACATTTGGGTTTTGGAACTGGAAGACGTCAAGAAAATTGTGCAATATTTACTATTAATGAAAAGAAAAGTAATTGCAATGCAAAATAGATGAAATTGTTTTCTTAATGGTCTACTATTAAATATTATTAAATAAAAACAAAAACAGGAAGTTTTTTATCTAGGTAAGTAATAGAACACATATAACAGCAATTAGATATAAACCCATTTTGTATAATTTTGTTTGATATAATATTCAAGTCGTATAACGAAACGTCTAACGATAAAACATTTATAACTATTTGTGTAACGATTTAAATATATAATATTATCTTTACCTATAACTTAAACACATTGAATACAAAAATGAAAATCACGAAACAACGACATGTAATTCGTTTCTCGCTGTTATGGTCACCATTCTAACCTAACCTTATCTAAAGGAAAGGGAGTAACCTGAAATAGGTCAGAGGAGTCCCTTAAGTAAGTCAAAATTTATTTCAGTCTTCAACATTTGTGATATTTCGGATTAAGTATATCATATGATCACTACTTCCTTTGTCGTTATTTGTTATAAAAATTATATCTTATGAATGTTATAGGAAGTGAAATTAGTCCAAATGAACGTCATTCCGTACGATTTTATGTAAATTAATCGTTATACTAATTAATCGTAATACTAAATTAAATAAAAGTTTTTGATGTTTTATCTCATGAATGTGTTTAGTTAATAATAATATGAAATTACATATGCACCCATTTTTTCTAGCTCTATGCTTAACTTACCCATAAAAAGTAACTTTGAATTTATTGTAAATATAAAACAAAAAGCACTTTAAGGAACCATATTAATTCAATTTTGGTACGAAACTTGTAAATAAAAAACACCCAAATTCCTTATTAAATATTGTCCATTACACCTACTCTTTAAATTATCAATAGAGTATATTGGATATAATCATATTTGGGGACACATGCAAAGAAAAGATTCTACGAGCATCTAAGCGTTGTGGTGTGGAATTATTTGTGGAGAACAGGCTCATGAAATAGCTGGGGTCCAAGTGAAAAAGGCATAAGTCTTCTGAAGAACAAGTGAAAAAGGGCTTAAGTCTAGTAAACTCCATTTATGTATTATGCCCTTTTTATCATGACTTAAAACGACTTATACCCTTTTTCAGTAGGACTTCCGTGCGTGTGGAGTAAGCATTTAGTCTATTTTTTATGTAACATGTAAAACTACAGTTTAGAGTAGGTAATGAATATACGAGTACCTAGTGTAAGTAATTGTAAATAATTGAGTTGTTTCTATGTAAAGTTTCTGTAGGGGGTACTAAAAGTGTAAATTTTATTGTATTGTATAAATTAAGTAGACTCGTATTGTTTAAGTACAAGTTTTTTTTGTTGCTTACTTAATTTCTAGCTACATCCTGTTACTTCGCTTGATTAATATTTCTTTGTTACGTCACAGGATAGGTATACATACCATTTTAGTAATAAGAGACGAAAAGCACGAGAAGTTCCACAGATATTTATACTTTTTAACTACTAAAGAGCCATTTTTTAAAATTTAATTGTATTGTGTTGTATAATTAAATTACGTTGCCTTATGTTATTTAACTAGGTACACGTTTTTATTGCTTGTTTCTAGGTACAGCCTGCGATTTTTCTCGCTTATTATATTAACCATACAATTTTAGTAATAAAAGAAAAACCATGGAAAGTTCTTACTACTTACTGCTAACAGCCAATTTTTAAATCCGTAATTCCGAAAGCAAAAAACGTACAGTCATGTACAACCATTTAAAAATACACCCTTTATATGGGTAGTGTTAAAAACAAAACACTGCTGAAAACTCGTTCCACCCACGCCTCGGTTTAAGCGCAACATCGCAAAACAAAGCCTCGGCCAATCATCCGTCAAACGGTCCGGCTCCGGGCGGGGTTGCGTAACCGGAAGTGCGGATTAGGAATCAATAGTGGCGTAATGATAGTTGTACAGTAATCGCGTTACTGCGCTGTGTGCGGTGCGCAGTGCAATCCCTCACCCGGCACAATCGTTACTCTTTAGTCGGGGAGTGAATGTCCGCTGGAACTTGGGAGTTAAGGGTGGTGTTCACAGCCCTGCAAGTTCGGGGCTTCGTGTCATTAGTCAGTTTGGAGATGTAATTACAGCTTTATGAATTGAGTTTACGGAGTGAGCCTAGGTTTTAGAAACTAGCTGGCTTGGAATGGTAAATTTAAATCTGATTCGTGTCTGGCAGTTTTATATATGGTGTCAATATTTACCAAACTAAACTGTTACTAATCTTGCGTAAATTTTGGGACATCCTTTAAATACATATTGATACAACCGTAAACAGTATTAAGATGGTTGTTTTTTTAGATGCGTCGCCTTTTAAATGATGATCCTTATATAAGTTGCCACTGGAAAAGATTTTTAATGTTTAATTTATTTATCAACAAAATAATGCTCTAGAAGCTTAGTGTTTTTTATCTTGTACAGTCACTAGCAATAATAACATATTATTCAACATTGAGCTCAAAATTATCAAACACGCTCTTATGCTCTCAGTATTAAAGACGTGTTTGTGGATAACATTATTATTGCAAATGACTGTACTGACCTAAGTTATATATAGCAAGTGTAACCAATACCTAAAAAAATTTGGCCATTTTGGATCAAATTTATTTATGAAAACTGTCCTTTACTATCAGACGCGGATTTAAAAAAAAAATAGGTTCGAGACAAAATTGTGCCCAACTTAAAGCGATATCTCCCACCATCAATTAGCTATCATACGTCCATAAAACTACTTAAGGGCACTTTAGGCATCCTAAACCCGAGCATTAACCCGAGCACTAGTGACCCCACAATACATTACGGCGCAATAATCTCGGGGGGACGCGCCCCCCTAGCCCCCCGCGCCCCCCTCTCCCGTCACTGTCGTCCGTGACAAATGTCTTCGCAAGCTTTATTAGAGGGCATATTAAAATTGACAAAATGACGGTGAGAGTAAAAGAGAGCGATAGTGAAGGATTTTAGGAAGCTGTAGGATAGAGTTTGTTTTGGATTTTGCATCGGTTATGTGTTGTGATTCCTTGAAGTAAAGGTATGCAATAGAATGCTATAATTAACTATAAACTGTAAATTAAATCATATTATTCACACATATCCACTATAGTAATAAAAATCCGAAAGTGTAATTGTTTAAGTTCAAGTGATCAGCATGAAATTTGTTACAGAGATAGTTACGTTATAGCTCGGAGACTGTGGTAGTGTTTTTCATCCCGGAAAATTTGATAGTTCCTGAGGGAATAGCGACAAAAGATGTCAACGCGGACAGCCGTGGAAAAATAAATGTTTAGTATAGTACCAAGTTAGTGTGTACAGTCAAGGGCATTATTATGTATACAGTCATCGCGTCAAAAATAGTTATAGGTACATGGACCTTATTGCAAGTGGCATAAAGGTGTATAGATATTTTTGTCGTCTTGGGAACGTGTTTTTTGTATTTGTCTAAAAATATCCATTCGTTAACACAAAAACGAAAAGAAACCTGCTTCTTCAGTCAGCTAATGACAATCTTATGCGTAATAAGAACCTTGTCATTCTATGTTCACTTTGACGAATGAGTTTATGTGGAGTACGACGAGGCACTAAAGCGCTAACCTTTTTCGTTGTCCGACCTAAATCGCCAACTAATTGTTCCACATTCACCCAAACGGTCAGAACCGAAGACCAGCACGAATACATCCTCCAAATATATATCCGTTTATTTCCGCCAGCGGTATAAATAGTTTTGTAGGAAATAGAAGTTCACTTAGTTCCCCCCTCCCTCCCTTCTACGTGCCTCACCCCCCGGGAGGGACTGTAATGAGGATGGTGTTCCCCTTCGAGGTGAGGGAAAAATACGATAGTTTTGGAGGCTTTGTACTCGTTCGGGATGTCAAGTTTTACGCTGTCGAATTTTGGCGCGAAATTAATGGCGGGTTTAGATATACAGGGTGGTATAATATTGGTTAATTACATTGGTTTGCGATATCGATTCGTAAGATTAATTTATTGACGGACAACGGTATTTTAAGTACATTATGGGTGTGGACCGTTTTTTATTATTATGATTGTCCTCATCACCATCAGCAGAATATCGGTGTCAACAATTGCATTAGATTTTTTTTATGATATTCGGTATAAACTTCGTTTATTGCGACCTTAGGTCAACCAATTAATTTTGAACGCTTAAGTTTAAGGAACTGACTAAATCAAAAATTAACTGTGATTGATTAGTAAACCATTGATTACCATAATATCATACCTAGTCCTATTATTCATACCTTTTTTACCACGCTGCCGCAGAAAGAGAGTTATGTCTTAACAATAATCACTACTTGTCCAGGCGCCAACGTAAAATGTGTAAGTAATCGTTAGTTCCTGAAATGACGTCACTATGGGGTGTAATTCTCTCGAAGTTGAGGTGTCATTGACGAACTTGTCGACAAGCCTATACGATCTTGCATTTTCTTAAAAAATAGGACGAACCTTTTTGGTAATACTTAGGTTTCTGTATGTTACTTTGTTTTTTCATCAGAAATTTCAAAAATCATTCGTTGTGCCAAATCATAAACACGTACTGCCGCAGATTCCTTACGCACTATCAGGTCAATTAGGACTAGTCTCTCCCACAAAATAATAACACCCCTGTAGAAAGGGTTAGTCAACACATTACAGCAGCACGTGGACACGTGGAGCCCCTGTATACACGGATATATATGCGTACTACACAGGGTGATTCAACGCAGTTATGACTCACTCGTGGTGCCATCCACACCATGACACTTGCTTTCGCCGTCATTACAGGATGCGTGCGTTTTGATTTTGATTAGGTTCTCATACTGTATTCAAATTTATAATTTTTGAGGCAAAAGTTCATTGTGATTCTTAGTAGATACTTAGGTACTAGTTTCGTCTGTAACTTTATCAACGTATAATAGGTTCACTTTGTTTAAGAAAATAATTTCGTTTTTTATTTTATAGGCCGATATATAGATTTTTGTTCATTTTACATTTTAATATTATTATTTAATAGATATTAATAGTCAAAGTGCCGAGGCACAAATTGAAAACCCTTAAAACGATACGCTAGCCTAGTTGGTAGTGTAAGGGCAGATATTTGTCTGATGAGCACGAATATTTTGATGTTTTCTATGTATTTAAGTATATATTTCTCTATTATACTTAGAAGTAAATTGTCTAGTACCCATAGTACACGCCTATAGCTTAGTTTGGGACTAGGTCAATTTGTGTGATCCTGTGATATTTATTTATTAAAAACTGAAAAATCAAACGAACATAGTGATGTGTGAGTGTGTGTTTATAGTGAGAAATGGCAACTTTCAGTTAACAGTTTAGTTTCCCGAAATGTTTTTTTTTTCCACGCCTTGCAAAAAAAAATGAAATATTGAAAAATACTCCTGAGTTTTTAGATATTACAAATACGGCAAGGGTAGCCCATTTTGGTATTTTATAATTACATGTTAGAGTATAATATACATAGTTGAAATGTTGGTTCGATTGTGATGGAGTAAAGTGCGGCGGGTAATAGGCTCTGGGCGGATATCTGCCCGCCCGCCGCGGCCTTACCCTACTGATATCTAGCTGATAACGCTATCACCAGCTATATTAAGGCGGCCGCGGAACTGCCTTAAGTTTTTTATAGAATAAAAGGCAGCATTTTTTTATGTTAAGGTAATACACTAGTAAACTTCTTAGCCTATTTGTGCAAAATGTGGTTACAGAATTATAAACAATTCTTTTTAGAGTTGTTGGTATTTCTGTAGCTCTGCCTACCCCACTCTGGGAATAAAGGCGTGATGTTATGTATGTATGTATGTAAGGTGCACACGAGCACTTAGGCCACCTGATTGTGAGTAGAATCTGAGACCCATAGACATTTGAATTCTCAAGACTATAATCCTAAGACCTCAAATGCGTCGCCAACCCTGAGGACTAAGATGGAATGCCTCTATGCTAGTAAATTCACCGGTTGTCCTCTGCCAAATTCGGTTAAAAGTTAAGGTCTTGTTCGGAGTAAAAAAACTACGCCATAACTGCTGATCTTATTTAGAATGTTGTTTTTTCCTAAGCTATGCATTTTAATAGTGGTATAGATATGGTCCCATGTGCAGGGTCTGGGGGATGATTTTCTCAACACATCGTTGCGTCGATCTCAAAGGTGAAGTTTTATCCGGCAAGTTTAAGAAGTCCCGTCGGAGCGTACAAAACACATTTTAGCGCGTGCCTTCTTGTGGGGACAAGACAACTGGAAAAATTACTAAGCTTAGAGGCATTCTTTAGTTACCTACTCCTTTAGGATCTCAGATCCCACTTACCATCAGGTGGCCTGTTAGCTCGTTTGCCATCTACACGCTAATAAAACGGTGGTGGTAGGACCCTGTGCAGGGTCTGTCCGGATCGCTACCACCATCTTATCCATTAACCAACCGCCAAGCAACAGTGTTCGCATTGTTGTGTTCCAGTGTGGGCATAAGATAACCGGTGAAATTACTATAGTATCCTCAAACCAAACTGACGACTGGGGCAATAAAACCTGGTGATTGTAGGACGGTAGTATATGAGAGTGAGAGAGTATAGTAATGTGAGTCACGCTCCGTAAGACTATGCAAGTGGGAGAGAGATAGCGATCCAATTGAGGTCTTATGAATCTTATGATTGCAGTCTGAAGATCTTGAGTATTCAAATTTCTATGGGTCTAAGATTCCATTTACCATCAGGTGGCCTGAGTGCTCGTATGCCTTCTCCTTATCATAAAATCATCTAAGACGGCACCAGTTGACTTTAACCAGAAAATTAGATATAACTTGTTGATTTTTATGTTTGTAGTAATTAACGGCTCCGGAAACCTACACTGAGCTTGGCCTGATATGCTCTTGCCCGGTTTTTTTAATATATATATAAATATAAATATATGTAGGTTCAGTAGTTGCTGAGAAAAACTGCTGTGACACACAGACAGATAGACACCGAAGTCGCACCATAAGGGTTATTTTTATAATTTTGGTACAGAACCCTAAAAAGAAGCCTCAGGCAAAATTGGGACGTTAAAATTACTTCTAGAAAGCTTTGCATGTTAAACGGGAATTTAGTAATTTTACATTGATTGCTACCATACTTAACCTTGGGGCAGCCAGATACAAGGGATTTGGAAGACTTATTTACGACTATTGATACAAATTGTCGTGTTTACGCGTTGGGCGTAAACAAGCCGTAAAACAATTCCCTTTTAATTAACTACTCTCATTCCCGTCACCAGACCAAGATTACGTTTAAATTTTTAGCTGGTCACACTTCTCTATAGGGACAAACGTAAATAAACTTGTCATAAATATATTTTTATGACCAGCTGATTTATACAGTCGTAGCTTATAGAGATCCATCGAACGAGTCCAATCGCCATCTTCCGAGTTGATCACCAGGTCAGCTCTTTGACTCCACAATAATATTGTACGAGTAATGTCTTCGAGTTAACAAAATTCAGCAGGAATTGGTTTAATTCAAACTCGTTATTTGAAATTTAACTTGTTAAAAAGATTTTAAAGAGAATCTATGTTGCAATTTTACATTCCACAACACTTAAAAAAACCGGTGAAGTGCGAGCCGGACTCGCGCACCGAGGGTTTCGTACCACTACAGTTAATAGGTATCATTAATATCACATATACTCGTAATGTTATGTGTTTTGTGTTGTGTGTTTGTGTTTAATGTTATATTTAGTGGTGGTAGGACCGTGTGCAGGGTCCGCCCGGATCGCTACAACCATCTTATCCATTAACCAACCGCCAAGCAACAGTGTTCGCATTGTTGTGTTCCAGTGTGGGCATAAGATAACCGGTGAAATTACTATAGTATCCTCAAACCAAACTGACGACTGGGGCAATAAAACCTGGTGATTGTAGGACGGTAGTATATGAGAGTGAGAGAGTATAGTAATGTGAGTCACGCTCCGTAAGACTATGCAAGTGGGAGAGAGATAGCGATCCAAATCTTTTTATGGCTCCAGTCGTCAGTTTAGTTTGAGGATACTGTAGCATAGAGGGATTCCATCTTAGTCCTCAGGGTTGGCAACGCATTTAAGGTCTTAGAATTATAGTCTTGAGAATTCAAATGTCTATGGGTCTCAGATTCCACTTACCATCAGGTGGCCTGAGTGCTCGTGTAGCTTCTCATTAATATAAAAAAAAAAAAAAAAAATTCGATTTCGAGTTGAATCCTCGCTACAAATCTCACATTTGACCATTTTTTGTATTTGTTGTTTTACTTCAAGGTTTGTAATATACACACATACACAGCACAACATCACGCCCTTTTTCCCAGAGTGGAGTAGGCAGAGTTACACAAACACCAACAACACTAAAAATACTTCTTGATAATTCTGCAACCACATTTTGCACAAACATGCTAAGATGTTTACCAGTTTATTAGTGACAGGATGCAAGCGCATCGCCCAACAGACCCTACAAGCCTTTATTCCCTTAGTCGCCTATTACGACATCCACGGGAAGATATGGAGTGGCACTATTCTAACCCGGAAATAATCCGTAAAAAAGAAATTACGAAAGTAGTGTCAACCCTAGTATACTGTATTCCTAAGATACTGAACTGACGTTATTTAATAAGGGTTGACACTAATTTTGTAATTTCTTTTTTACGGATTATCTTGTAACACGTTGTATATTTTTTTTAATGCGGCCTTCTTTATTATTTTACTGTCTTTATTTACTTACTATATTGGTTAGTAAATCGGCCGTAATAACACAATTCTAAAAAAAAATCGCTATCTATAACGATCCAAAAGATAGCTCTTGTTAGTTGCGACGGACGGACGGACAGCGTAGGCATTTTAATAGGGTCCCGTTGGGCTCCCTTCGGGTACGGAACCCTAAAAACATAAAATGAGCCAAAACCTGAGCAATGAGCTGTTATGATAAGTTGGAAACCCATGGGCTGTGTAGAGATGTAGAGATGGTTGGTAGGGGGGATAGCCTTATTAAAGTTCTGGAAGTGTTGAACCGCCTGACTGTCGAGGACCTTCTCTTATCACTATCACAGCAGCTTGTTCTGTTAGTAATCGTAGCATGACGAGAAGAAACGCTTTGACATGACGAAACAATAATAACGGAAAATTAGAATAATGTTCAAGCTTGCATGATATTTAATAAACATAATTAAGATACAATACAATACAATATAAATATTCTTTAATGAACACCACATACAAATACAGCATGAAAAGTAAAATACAAATAAAAGTTACTAAGTGAGTCAATAGGCGGTTAGGATGTGGTGGTAGGTACATAATATCAAAATAATACCATCTGTTTTACGTAAGTTCTTTAATTTGAATTTGATACATTACATATTTTAAATTGATTTATTACATACATACATAACATCACGCCTTCATTCCCAGAGTGGGGTAGGTAGAGCTACAGAAATACCAACAACTCTAAAAAGACTTGTTAATAGTTCTGTAACCACATTTTGCACAAGTAGGCCAAGATTTGATTTGATTTGATTTGTTTTTTTTTTTATAATAATGGAAGGCACACGAGCACTCAGACCACCTGATGGAAAGTGGAATCTGAGACCCATAGACATTTGAATTCTCAAGACTATAATCCTAAGACCTCAAATGCGTTGCCAACCCTGAGGACTAAGATGGAATGCCTCTATGCTAGTAATTTCACCGGTTGTCCTATCCCCACGCCGGAACACAACAATGCGAACACTGTTACTTGGCGGTAAGTTATTTAATTTGTTTGTTTTCTTTGTATATAGATCGTTATAGACCAAGAAATTCTTCCACCACTTTTGGACCTTAACACCGTATAAATCGTGTCGTAAGAAATAAATTAGTTTCTTGGTCCACTATACATCTATTTCGGTTGTAATCTAGCAAGTCCATTTTGAACCTCATGCTGTTATCATTTTGGGCTGAAATTTGGAATACAAAAGTAAACCTAGAAGCAATGTGGTCTCTAAGCGTTGACGGAGACGAAAGATGGCAACGGATGTCCGCCGTACCAACGTAGACACTGTTAACTGACCACCCATAGACTTTAATATGTTGCGATAAGGTTTATGTATCGATTGTAAATGTACAGTTAACAGTGTCTTCGATTGTTAACACAGGCGTACAAAGTTTGGACTCGCAAGCTTGGTCTCGATAAACTGATGGTGATTGTCCAAAGAAAAAGTACAGTTGGCAACAAAAGGTTGTCTCAAAAAGGAAATTCTTTATATAATCTCATTTGTTTTTTAAGCGTCTTCAATAACAAGAGGAGGTTTTTAATTCGTCGGGTTTTTTATGTATGTTCACCGATTACTCAAAGATCGCTGAACCAATTTGTTTTTTTTTGTTTGTATAGGTATACTTTTTAGTTAGTCCCTTTACAGCACGTCAGGATCTGATGATGGGATCCTGGAGAAATCGAGGGGAATCCTCAAATATTATAAGAATACAGATATTAATTTTAGTATTAGGTACCAGTCTCGCATTTGTATTCAAAAAGTATCATTCGGTGAAGTGGAACTGTTGTTGAAGACCACAGATGGCCACCGGAACTCCTCAACGGTACCTATTTCAAGGGTGGCGATAAGATATTCTGATTAAGATGAGTTGAGCGACTATGAAGAAGCACATTCAAATGGTTTTAATATATGACCATGACTTTCCCGCGGCGGTGCTTGTTGCTTATTAATTGAGATGTGGGATGACATAACAATATAATAATATTATGATCACTAAAAAAAAAAAAATAGTCCTCAGGGTTGGCAACGCATTTGAGGTCTTAGGATTATAGTCTTGAGAATTCAAATGTCTATGGATCTCAGATTCCACTTACCATCAGGTGGCCTGAGTGTTCGTGTGCTTTCTCCTTAACATAAAAAAAGGTATGAAACAAAATTATTGTTTAAAAAAACGAAAATACGTGTTCAATAAGCAAGATATAACTTCTTTTGACTGAAGTCGGCGTCCCACAATATTTTTAACCAAAGCCTACTTCAGTTGGTGAGAAGTTATTTATTGCTTTTTGAAGACGGTTACTTTACCGCGGAAAAATTGTATATTAATACCCCATGTATTGTTTTTACTCATCTACTTCAGGGTTAGCTAGAAGAAATCCCACAAAGGGATAAGTTTGCCTGATTATAAAATTCAAAGGAACTTATTACGTTTTTGTAATATACATAAAGTTTACATACATGTATGCAATACACGTTGGTTTTCTTTTGTGCTAACATCGCAGTGTACGTGTTTGCCTGAATATAGGTAGAACGATGTTTAAAAAAATACCACAGCATTAACCGTCAGGGCCGGCAGGTCAATTGTCGAATAAAACGTTGTAACACGGCTGTAACACCAATAAGTAACACTCGGCCTAATAAGCGTTGCCGTAGCGCTGATTTACTGCCTATCAGATAGCCTGGGCCTGAAGCCGCTTGGAGGACGTAACGATCTGACCTAGAGGTGAAATACTGAAGGGTTCTGCAAGGGTCCGCTCATCCACATGGTCTTACACGGCTTCTCAATTATTAGGCTTATCTTTTACTAATATTGGAAGTGGGAGAGTTGGCTCCATTAATGTTCGTTCCGTTTTTACGGCTCAAAGCAACACCGCAATAGGGCCTTATTGTACATTAGCACTGGCATTCATCAGCCCGCGACTTCGTCCGCATATATTTCAATTATCGTAATTGAAAAGTAATCCAGGGTATAAGTTATCTCCATTCCAAATTTTGTCCAAATCCGTCCAGCTGTTGCAGCGTGAAAGAGTAACAAACTTACACACACACAAACTAAGGCATTTATAATATTAGTAAAATTGTCTTTATAACTATTAGTAACGTATTGTTAGCATTATGATAGCTCTTATTAACCTGACAGTAATGGTGGCTGGGTTACAGACAACACGATAGCAATACTTACGTTTCGTATCCCCATACGTAACGACTTGGGGCATTATAGTACTCCGTCCCTACGGCGTACAATAAGGCCCCAGGTCTAAGGCTACACCTCCTGAGGAAATAACCTCCGCAGATGGAGTCACGGGCAGACAAAAGCTAATGGTGTTTAGTTCAACTATTTAAAGCTTTTGTTTAGTTAAAGTCTTAAAATCGAATTTAGAACCAGTTTCCGATATTAGAAAGGACTGAAATTTGGAATACATTATAATATATCTCTGGTCTGATAATGGAGCCTGGAGGCACAACAGGATCTCGCTGTGCTTTCCGCAGGCCTACCAAGATTGGACACGTTAAGTTTGTCTCAATAAGTTGCTGATAACTGCATAAAAAGTAAATAATTTCATTCTTAACAGAGGCTAGGCTCTATATTGATCACATAGGTTTAGTTACCATTTCAACCTTAGTACCTTAGTTTAGGGTTCAGAACTAATTGAATTTACGTGAAATGTTACTTACTCCCTATTTAATTCTTAATATGTAAATGACTTGGATATGCATTGCATTCTTTGCTACACTATACAGAAAGGTGCGGCCTGAAAAAGGGTTAACTTCTAAAAATACTAATGTTATAATTGAGAAAGTAACTCTGTCTGTATATTTGTCACGCTTTCATGGATAAACCGCTGAACCGATTTAGATAAAAATTGGTATGGAGATAGTTTGAGTCCCAGGGAAGAACAAAAGTTATTTTTATCTCAAAAAAAATTGACTGTACCTGAGGGCCTTTCAGACCCACCGTACCCCTCGGCCGTACCACTGGTGGTACTTTGACCAATTATTACTATTAAAATCGAATTTAACGGAGTCGACGGAGCTCTGCTGTCGCAGAGCTCCTACTTCTGGGTAGTATGGCCCTCCGGGCCTGCTGAAGAACTAACATAACCTAAACCTACCTCATATTTATAGAACTAATTTTGGTCAGTGGTACGGTTTAGTGGTATGGTGGGTCTGCACCCCCTGAGGGAATGTCTTCTACATGGACAGCATTGCCGGAAACAGTTATGTAATAAAATAAACATAGTTAAACATATACCTAGTAGCTAACTAAGAATAGGTCGAGGTGTTCTGCGGCGCCCCAGCCACGCCAGATTCATTGATTTGCAATGAACTGCATCGACGATGCTGAATTGCTCATGCGCTTCACAGAATTACTGTTTCTGATACAAGTCCTGGGATCCAGTCGGGTTTGAATTGTTTTATTAATATCAAAGATGTCTGCGTGGGTTTTCACTATATTCTTCTTTGTTTTTGTTTTATAATTGTGTAGTTAATAGTTCATTGTTGTTTTAATTTAATTGTAAGTAATTACATTCTAGCCGAAAAAGTGTTTCTTACTTTCGCAGATATACAAAACTAGCTGTGTTTATAGTCAATTTTGGATCAGTTTTTGTTATTGGATTGTGAGCAGCTGAAAATTATATCTCAGAACCATCCCGATAATACTAGCTTTCTAAAAAAAACGTTGTAAATCCATTCATTCGTTTGGGAGCTAGGATGCCGCAGACTGACACATAGATACGCACGTTAAACTTATAGCACTCGTCATTTTTGTCGGGGTTTAAAAGTACTGTCTACAAAACTGCCCTATTAACACAAATGGCAGTATCTCAAACAACGCGGCCTGTACGCTCGTTTGCCTTATCTATGACAAAAAAACCGGACAAGAGCATGTCGGACTATGCTCAGTGTAGGGTTCCGAAGCCGTTAAATACTACAAACATAAAAAGTAATAACCAATTTTCAATTTAAAGTCATTTGGTGCCATGATTTTAGTAGGTATAAACACTTTAGAATCGCCTGTATTTCAAGAACCAACGATGTTGCAATCGTAATAAAAAAAAAACTCGTTATATGCGCTTTCATTTAAGATTTTTTCGGGAGGGGGACTTGACTTTAACAAAAATTAGCGCTTTAAATCGTATTTAAAAAAAAAGGATGCCTTAATCAAAAAAATGTCTTCACATACCGTCTATACCTAATATTTTTGAAAGACCTATCCAACGACACCCCACATTATAGGGTAGACGAGAAAAAATAAACATCCCCACGTTACATGTAGGGAAAACACTAAAAAAAAGATTTTGTTTTACCACTTTTTTAATTGGCGTGACGAGTATGTATATATTTATGCCAAATTACAGCTTTCTAGTCTCTGAGCTAGGCTGCGGACGGACAGACTTGGTGAAACTATAAGGGTTCTTAGTTTCACTACGGAGCCCTAAAAGGGTTCATTTTGAGTTGGAGTTCTCTTTCATGCACTACCTATATACACACAACCTTCTAACAACCTTCTGGTGACGTAACACCCGTATACTAAAAGTACGAGATGCCAATATGCTTCTATCAAAACCACTCTTTATTTCCCACAGGCAGGCGTCGGCAACATTTTACGGTACCCTAAAAACATGAAATTAATTTCGTTTCTCGATTACGTATAATAATTGCAATAGGAACGGCAATTACGGTCGGGCAATCACGCGGTGGCGTGCCGAGTGTGCGGGTAATCGTGCTGTATACAAAATGTATATTTAGTTTCTTACCCCTGTCTGTCAATCTAATTTTACCAGAAACAATTAGTTTATAATAGAATACAATTCCTTTATTTCAGGTATCGATACTTTAAATAGGTCCCCATATTGAAGGATAAAAAAGAATAAAACTTTAAACTAACATATGTCACAGTAACGGCGGCGGCAATGAATTCGCTAAAAGACACCCGTTGATAGAATGTAAGTTTAGTTTCTAAAAAGTTTCTGTCATAAATTTAATTGTCGGGGCAAGCTTTTTACCGACTGCACCGGAGATCCCGTCACCACCTTTCGACTTTGTCAGACCAGCTCGATGATGTCATAATTATTGAATTGTCATCGAAGCTACGTAGGCAATTTGCGTTGGGTGGTCCCCAGTTATTGATTTATTTATTTATACCAAACAGCTCAATCTACCCCGGGTAATCTGAATAATAATTCAAATCTTCATTGCACAACTTGACCCGAATTGTGTCGGGCCGAAAATACATACTTACAAACATTGCATGTTAATAAAAAGTATAAAAAGGGTTGGCATGGATCCAAAGGTTGACAGTCAGGAAAATGCTTCAAAGTGACTTTTATCTCCCCCTGCAACAAAATGCAACGTAAACGTTTTCTCTATGAGGCGACGCGACGTGAACCAGAACCGCGTTTTTGTTTTATGTTAAGGAAAAGGCACACAAGCACTCAGACCACCTGATGGTAAGTGGAATCTGAGACCCATAGACATTTGGATTCTCAAGACTATAATCCTAAGACCTCAAATGCGATGCCAACCCTGAGGACTAAGATGGAATGCCTCTATGCTAGTTATTTCACCAGTTGTCTTATCCCCACAGCGGAACACAACAATGCGAACACTGTTGCTTGGCGGGTGGTTAATGGATAAGATGGTGGTAGCGATCCGGACGGACCCTGTCCTACCACCACTAAGCGTTGTGCGATATGAAGGACGTAGGCCTATTGTTTGTAGCCGTATTTAATATTATAAGTATTCATCTGTCACTTTCTGTCCAGTCTGCGTGTGCGTGAGTGGGATGCCTTATCCACATTTATCCACCGTGATAAAGGCGACCGTAATAAAAGGGGCTGAGGCTGCAAGCTGTCAAAACCAGTGAAAGGGACAGAGATATGCGATGCCTATATCTTTATCTCTTTCACTGACTGGAACTTGGCATATTTTAACACCTTGTGATGTGGTATCTGTAGGTGTAAACGCTAACCCCATATTTTAGATAAATGCTCTGTCCCTTTCTGTCAAATTTAAATGTCGCTATGAAAGATAAGGACAAACGATTTTTTAACCATTCTTTTGTTATCGTGCGTTAATGAATAAGAGTGCTAGACTAGATAAATTATATACCCGTACGTTGCCTTCGGATGATAAACCAAAAATATATAACTGACACTAATATGTCAAAAACAAATCCATAGCGAATCCACTACCTAAGCAATACCGACGATCTAAATTAGGAATAAAAATGTTATTTAAATCTCGTTAGCCGTCACATGTATACCTGTTTGTAATTCCCCCTATGATTGGTTTGTAATGTGATATGCAATAAAACAATTGAATTTGACGTCATAAGTGGCAGCAATACCTACAGACCTACCTTTATACACCGTTGGGTTGGAAATAATTTGGACGGTTGAAAGGCAAAACGCTTCAAGCGACATTTTTTTAAGTCACAATAAAGTGATTAATATCACACATTTTGTCGCTTGAACCGTTTTGCCTTTCAACCTTATTTTGGCCACAGTTTCAGAAATAAAATAATACAAAATCTTTATTTCAAGTAACGAGGCTCATATCTTCCCTCCCTTCACCAAGCGGTCCCAACGGAAGACCAGCGCTGGCTTTACGGCTAGCTGATGCTGAGTTGGGACCTTTTCGCAACAATTTCCCTGTGTCTTGTTCTTTTTGTATCTACATACATACATAACATCACGCCTGTATTCCCAGAGTGGAGTAGGCAGAGCTACAGAAACACCAACAACTCTAAAAATACGTGTTTATAATTTTGTAACCACATTTTGCTCATTCAGGCCAAGATTGATTAGTGACTTTTTGTATCTATGTAATATAATTTTGTATTACATACATACATACATACTATCACGCCTTCATTCCCAGAGTGGGGTAGGCAGAGCTACAGAAATACCAACAACTACAAAAAGAGTTGTTGGTAATTGTGTAACCACATTTTGCACAAACAGGCTAAGATGTTTACTAGTGTATTAGTGACAGGTTGCAAGCCCATCGCCTAACAGCACTACAAGCCCTCATTCCCTTAGTCGCTCTTACGACATCCACGGGAAGACATGGAACGGCACTATTCTAACCCGGCAACCACACGGGCCAAAATAATAATAAATAATCATTTTGTATTGTTGCGAATAAATGTCTCTTTATCTTTATATTTACTAATACATCCGTAATAATTAATAAAAATAAATTCTTCTTTGAGCCCACAGTGATTTAGGAAGACAAGCTTTATTTTCGACCCTGTGTCAGAGATTGTGTTCTTGCCTTGCCTAAAGTTATAAAATACAAAGAAATAATTGACGTCATTGGTTTTTTTTTTAGGGTTCCGTAAAGGGTGAGAACGGGACCCTATTACTAAGACTCCACTGTCCACCTGTCTGTCTGTCTGTCACCAGACTGCATCTCAGTAACCGTGATAGCTAGACAGTTGAAATTTTCACAGATGATGTATTTCTGTTGTCGCTATAACAAAAAATACTAAAATAGAATAAAATTAATATTTAACTGGGGCTTCCATACAACAAACGTGATTTTTTGCCGTTTATATCAATAATGGGAAGAGGTAGTCGCTTGAAATATTCACAGAATATTTAGTTGTATATTCACTTTAAACATAAATAATTAAATTAAAATTTACATACATACATACATAACATCACGCCTTCATTCCCAGAGTGGGGTAGGCAGAGCTACAGAAATACCAACAGTTCAAAATCAAAATAAAAATAAATAAAAAATTTAAGGGGGGCTCCCATACAACAAACGTGTTTTGTTTTGCCGTTTGTGCAATATTTGGTTACAGACTGACACCGTGATAACAGTCAGACCGAAACCGGTGAAAATTAATAAAATAGGTTATAATAATAGTGTTTAACGTTGTATAGAAAATGGTACGTACCCTTATGAGTTGCAATTACTGTACTCGCTAGCCAGTCGAATGCTCTGTCCTTCACAGTATTGTAGTAGATTGAAAGGGAGATTAGAATCTCTTGTGAGTGTCGTAAATATGACTCATGGTAAGGGTACGGAACCCTGCGTGCGCAAGTCCGACTCACACTTGGCCGGGATTTTCATTTGAATTATCAACGATAAGTAACTTACAACCGAGGCCTCATTACGGTAACGTACGAATGGAACCCTAACACACGTAGTCGCGTGACCCCGCCGCGGCGCCCGAGCCGGTTACATGCCCTTTGCTTCCGCGAGGAAATTACCCGAATTACCTACACCGAAGTACCGAGGCACCACGCACTGAAGTCCCGTCGGAGCGTACAAAACACATTATAGCGCGTGCCTTCTCAATTAGGCAGCAGGCAGGTGAGTCGAGTTCAGTCAGTGTCGTATAAAGCTGCCTGATTGAGAAGGCACGCACACACACACACACTTATGACACCCCTCTTTTGCGTCGGGGGTTAAAAATATAACCATAAACGTTTTCAGTGGTGGTGAACTTCGGCCGTGCAGGGGGGTGATTCTCTCAACACAGCGCTGCGTCGATCTCAAAGATGACGTTTTATCCGGCAAGTTTAAGAAGTCCCGTCGGACCGAACAAAACACATTTTAGCGCGTGCCTTCTCAATTAGGCAGCAGGCAGGTGAGTCGAGTTCAGTGTCGTATAAAGCTGCCTAATTAAGAAGGCACGCGCTATAATGTGTTTTGTACGCTCCGACGGGACTTCTTAAACTTGTCGGATAAAACTTCACGTTTGAGATCGACGCAGCGCTGTATTGAGAGAATCACCCCCCTCTGCTTCTTCGCAGTCATCAGATGCTCGTCGAGACCAGTCAAACGGGTCTTAACTCGGTTGGTCTACGTTCATTACAGCAGAGGTAAGAGGAGGCCACCTTCCGACTCCTCCCTCCTCCTTTCGGCTCATGATGGTATAAGAACAGCTCCCATGTATCTTATTCTAAATTTCAGGTCATTCCGAAGCCTTGCAATATTCCCATTTAACATACTCACAGCCGACATAAAAACTTCTAATAGAGAACATGCATGAAAATCAGAATAGAGTTTATTTGATACAATTTAGGAGAAAATGTAAAAAGAAGCATACATATATAACGCAATACACTAAGTTTTGACCCGTTTATTAAGATTTTATAAAGAATAAAAACTTGTTAAAAAGTTAATTACTTCTTTTAATGTTTAGATTGATTTTTCGGCATCACATTTTATTTACGTAATATTTTAATTCGACGATATTGGCTTAAATATAACAATTTACGAAATAATGCAAATTTCTTTATAAGGTCCTTATATTTTAAACATGGAACAGCTGTGACGACATTCCTGTCGTCGATTTTGTACAGGTAGAGTATTTTTGCAGGGGGCCTGAACTATGACTTTTTAAAGCTTTATAACTGATGAAAAAGTTCCAGGACAATTATTTTGCGTATACAGTTATTCCTCTCTTTCATAGCACTTTCCTCAGAGCGTAAGAAAATAAATGCATGTTCCCTATTATTGTGAAACATAAATTTTTACGTTGTGGTATTGACTTTTTTCAATGTACTCGTATTTGTCGTGAGAATTTGTTTCATTGTGTCTAACAGTAACAATTCTATTCGCATTCACCTCTAGATCTGTGCAAATCAAATATACGATCTCTCGCTCCGTTATTTCTGAAAGTAGGCCACTCTGCAGTTTCAGCAGGTCATGTAGGAACCGGGGCATTCGACGTTTTAAGCCTTAGCTTATTCAAATTTAAGTTAGATAGAATTGTTTCTGTTCTACGTTCACATCAATTGTGTAGTCGTTTAAAATAAGAATATTACTATAAATTAGTATATTAACAAAATGAAAAACCAGCTAAGTGTGTATCAAACACATCATTCCAAGGTTCCTACATACAGAGCCTATAGCGAATGCATTCGCTAACTAGCGTTTCTATTCGTTTAGTTTTTAAACCAATCGAAACGCTAGTTAGCAAACGCATCTTGTCTACAGGCTCTAAGATAGGGTATTTAAGTTAAAAGAGGATGTCTTTGGGACCTTTACCCAGCGGAGGATGTTTTTCGTTGACATGATGATGAGGATCTATATGTAAAATACTTTAACCTGGAGCGAAGCGAGGGCGGGTCGCTAGTTAGGGCTCCGCACCTCGAAAGGAAAGAGGGGAACCCTTATAAGATCACTTTGTTATCCGTCCGTCCGTCCGTCAAGATCTTTTTTCTCGGGGACGCGTAAAGGTACGAGTATCAAGCTGAAATTTATATCAAATACTCAGGTCTACTGTCGCTTGGAGCTGTGAAAAAATCAAACTTCTAAGCCAACGCAATCAAAAGATACAGACGTTTATGCAACAAAATTTCCGCAAATTTTTGAAACTAGCAAGGGAATCAAAACCTTAAGGGTACTTCTAGTCGATCTAGAATCTTGAAATTTGGTAGGAAGCAATGTTTTATAGCACAGATAAAGGAAAAATTGCGAAAACTGTTAATTTTTAGTTACATCATATAATCAAAATATTTTTAATAATTTGTGAAAGAGACTTCTGTCTTTAATTTATGCTCCTCCAGCTTTCTAAACTGTAATGTTATAGATTTCATTTTGCAATAACAATACCATAACTATGACTCGATTGTCGTGATAGGTAAACTTTTACTTATATATTACCTACAGGTTCGTACGGAACCCTCGGTGCGCGAGTCCGACTCACACTTGGCCGGTTTTTTAAACTATAAGCTCACTATTAAATAATTCAGAAGATCAAAGACGTGTGGATCAAAAAGACTGTAAACTTAATTATGTTATTTTTAGCTTAGCTTCAAGTTCAAGGACTACTTATTTACTCGTAGTTACGTCAGAAAAACAAATAGCAAATATTTTCACTTTCCCATTTCCTTTATTAATAAACGTGGAAAAGTTTAATCCATGTTTTTTGCGTATCCACATTGTGGTTGAGGCAAAATATTTAATTTAATCTAAGTTAAGAAAGACTCAACCAAGATGACCCGGGTGACTGTACCCACGAGGTTATTGAATCTTACGTATTATATTATTATTTTCTTTGTTAGTTAAAGTCACAACCGTGTTTTTCGCTTCAGAAAACGCTCAAATAACTCTTTCCTCCTAGAAGTCATTTTCCATTAAAAGCTAAGAATGGCGATATTCATTACATGAAGATACAATAGCCCTTTTCATACAATAACCCTGTCAATACAATGACCCTGGGTCACCTTATACGGTGTTAGTGCATAAGATAATACACTAGCAGTGAAGTGAGCCCCGACAAAAACTGAAGACCTGTGCAACATTTTATGTAGGGGGGGGGGGGAACTGTTTTTACAACCTCGTAATATTTTAGAAAGACCTATCCAACGATAACCCACACGATGACGTAGACGCTAAAAAAAAATACTTCCCCACGTTACGGGGGAGTGTACCTTAAAAAAAATACTGTTTATTGTACCGCTTTGTTGGTGCGACTAATATGCATATTCATGCTAAATTACTGCTTTCTAGTACTAAGAGTCTCTACGCTAGGCTGCGGACGGACGGACGGACGGACATGGCGAAACTATAAGGGTTCCTAGTTTGACTACGGAACCCTAATAAAAGCAACGCCTATGTGTCTGTTCTTTGAATATATAAAACCAAGGTCATATTTCTTTGAGACTGTTAAACGTAAACACACGATTGAAACAAAATGCAAATTTATTTAAGGAAATACATATTCCTCTTTGTTCCTTTCATTATATTATATTTCTATCCGTGAAAACCTGTAATTGGCTTTATGTGTCTTATGTTATGTTTAAAGTAATTTATCAGCTGTTGGTTTTCTTATATAAAATAAATAAATAAATAAAAATCCACGATCGTTTTTTGTTTCAAACATGACTCTTTCGCCTGTTTTTGGTTGAATCTTCGAAACCTTACGATCTTTAAAGATGATTTTTGATTCAATAGTTGAGTACTTCTAACTTCTTAGTCCTGGTAAACTATTTTCTTAATAAATGTTGTGGTTAGTTAACACCAATTATTTGAATTTGAAGCTGCAATCATGCCGCGCGCAAACTATCTCCATCTCACATTCCTCGCGCGGAAACACATACAGCCATCCCATTTCATTTTTGTGTAGGTGTGGCATCATATGTGGCGTCTTAATCTTCATTGCCAGTTCAGCGTCTCTTTTGCATTAATCCAGTCCAACAGATAGCAATCGCAAAACGCATTAATATCTACACAAGATACGCAACGCGAGTGCATTAATTTCATTCTAAATCGAACTCGGATTTACCTTCTCCTCCTCCGATTTACCTATAGTAATACATCCTAGTAAGTACAGTCAGAGGCAATACATTGCACGCCGCGGCGCAATAAACCTCGTACAATTGCCGAGGAGTCTGCGGGATGAGCGCTGATTAGTGCTGGTCAGGTGGGTCGATACCCCCCAACTACTCCCCCAGGGGGGGCGATCGCCTGAACTTAAGTATTGATTCGCGCGAAGCGTGATTTGTACGCACTCATCTAGGGGTTAGCTTGCGGCTTGCTGACGAAAAGTTCATTGTGCACAAATTTATCCCTCGCGCTGTCCATTACTGAGTCTGTTTTGGGCTCTATGCTAACGTGGACCACCTAGAGGTTGATGTATGTTGTGTAGAGTGTTACTCCCGGTTGGCTAGTTCCGGGTGTTTACGCGTAAACCGCGGTCAATAGGCCGGGCCGCACCTACCGTTGTCTTCGCCGTAATGCTCCCTCGGCACGACATCTAGCGAGGTTCTTGCGATGTTTTATT
Source organism: Acleris holmiana (assembly GCA_949316455.1). Taxonomy (NCBI): domain Eukaryota; kingdom Metazoa; phylum Arthropoda; class Insecta; order Lepidoptera; family Tortricidae; genus Acleris; species Acleris holmiana. The sequence continues at coordinate 25,133,087 of OX438763.1, read as the reverse complement.
TGCTAAGTGGTCGGATATAGTTTTAGGGCGGCGCTAGAATGTCTAATTGACGTGATATTATTCGAATGGCGATAATTTAGTGTCTGATGGAATTTGAAATTGTAATTTTATCGTTGAGTTACTTAGGGTTAATATGAAGAAGCCATAAATATTAAATTAAATTAAATTGTATGCATCTAAACAGAAGATACGTCTCAATATCCTGATTGTAGATACGCTAATTGAATATTATGAACTATAGATTCGATCATACTTACCATTTCTCATGATCAAACTGTGGGAACACAATCTCTCTTACAATCGCATCGATAAATGTTTATTATATTTCTATTGGAATCAAAGGCGGTGGAATTACGTTAAATTATTTTAATTCTATCATTGATTGGCCGGCTACCGGCGCGGGCGCAGCGGAAGCATATCTCAGTTTTATGAATAATTGAACGAGCATCGAAGTTATGAATGACAGAACGTGGTTCTAATTACACTCGATCTAACTGTCACTTGATTGGACGATTGTTTCACTCTTCGCCGACCGGATGTGTTTATTGTTTTAATTAAATATTTTATTCTAATATTGTCCCATTTAAAATGTTTACCGACGATAAAATTAATTAATGAGTGAAAATTGGAAATCAATTTTGATAAAAACATAATATTGTGATTGTCGTCCATCATTAAAAAATAATATGGTTGGGTGAGATTATCATAGAGTTTTAAACAAGTTTAACGTGATCTAAGAGAACTAATTTTGTAAACAACAATACTATTTATCTTAGAAAAATACGTTCATAAACGAATCTTCGAAAAAACTTAAGGTACTTATCCATGTTTTTATGGACTACCTACACGCCGTTTTCTACCTGTACCTAAATAAACCAGAATTTATTACACTAACCTTTCGTCGCGACTCCGTCCACGTTGAAGTCGTTTATCGCTGTTCCCTCGGGATAAAAAGTAGCATAAGTATTATGCTATTTCACATTACAATCCATCTCTGTGCCAAAGTTCATCTAGATCCGTTCGGCAGTTTTGGCGTGATTGAGTAACAAACATCTGTCCATCCATATATGTAACTTTAAAATTTATTATATTAGTAGGATAAAAATCTTCCATTAAAATATATAACAGGGGCTTATTGTATAATAAAGTACAGTCAAGGTTATAAATATGTATACACTTTAGTACCTTGTCACTTTAATCGCTGTGACAATTTCATATGGCAGTTTAAACATGCCTTTAAATAGACAAGGTACTAAAGTGTATACATATTTATGACCTTGACTGTACAAGCCCATACTATTAGTAAAAATCTATGCAAAACCACTAATACTTTTAGCTTATACTTCATTTTGCAGTAGGCTCCTGATAGTGAAAATCGCATCAAAATTCGTATCGTGCTTTAGGAGGTGTAAGCGTATATACAGAGAGACAAAAAGACAGACAGACGCGTAAAGTGGCTTTGTTTTACACTATATAACGATAAATACATGGTGCTTGAAAGAAAACAGCAAATGTTTATTGACAAAACGATCGCTATCCAGAGTTATTGCGAGAACAAATGGCAAAATGGCCGTTATTTGGAGATACCCCGCGGTTCAGACGATCTTTATACTCGCAGGCGCGCGAATCAGGGTTTGGCTGCATTAACTGTTGTCAGAAGGATCTCTATAAGTAATTTTGTGAAACAAAGTCGCAGTCAACTCTAGTTTGTGATACTTTACTTTTTATGGCAAGGAGAAAGCACACGGGCACCCAGGCCACCTGATGGTCAGTGCAATCTAAGACCCATACACATTTTAACTCTCAAGACTATTATCTCAAGACCCCAATCCTAAGACCTCATGTCTACAGTGTGTAAATGGTATACGGGCGTTCCTTTTAACTGTGGTTAGTACAACCCCACTGAGCACATTTAGGCAGCTTTTGTTAAAATTTAATTAAAAAAAAATAACCATACAAAATAATTTAACACGCAATGTATAACGAAAAATGCAATGAATTATAAACGAAAATAACACCTGACAGATGGACTTCGATGTACATTGCGGGTCGATAGTACGTTCAAAAATTAATAACGGTGTATACGTTAGCGTAATCAAAATAATTATTTCTGTTAATGATTAGTAGAGTCTTAATCTATGTCCAGTTTTAATAAACGCCCGTATACCATTTACACACTGTAGTAAATTCACTGTTAGTTTTATCCCCACACCGGAACACAACAATGTGAAGACTGCTTTTTGGCGGTAGCTTAATATTAAATAGATGGTGGTAGCGATCCGGACGGACCCTGCACAGGGTCCTTTCTACACTAAAAACTTTAAAACCTGAAATTAAAAAAAATGAAAACTCTTCATGTAATTGAAGGGAGCTCATTGTTTCCCACGTTTTTTTTGTCATAATGTCTTTGTTTACACATAATTATTGAAAGATATAATTTAATATTACTAGAACCGTAAATTTTTCATAATTTCTTAAATATCTAACGTGTAGGTACGAGTACATACAGGCTAGGGTTAAGTATGATTTATCTAAAAATAAATATGGCATACATATAGAATCGTAATTAAGACCCCTACTTTCAAAGCCGATGTATCTAACAGCCAAACCAAATTCCATCATATTTAGCGAATATAATAACCACCTGATAGCATAGTTTTTAGGGTTCCATAGCCAAATTGCAAAAAACGGAACCCTTATAGATTCGTCATGTCTGTCTGTCTGTCCGTCTGTATGTCACAGTCACTTTTTTTCCGAAATTATAAGAACTACACTGTTGAAACTTGGTAAGTAGATGTATTCTGTGAACCGCATTAAGATTTTCACACAAAAATAGAAAAGAAAAAACATAAATTTTGGAGGTTCCCCATACTTAGAACTGAAACTCAAATTTTTTTTTTCATCAAACCTATACGTGTGGGGTATCTATGGATAGGTCTTCAAAAATGATATTGAGGTTACTAATATCATTTTTTTTCTAAACTGAACAGTTTGCGCGAGAGACACTTCCAAAGTGTTGAAATGTGTGTCCCCCCCCACCCTGTAACTTCTAAAATAAGAGAATGATAGAACTAAAAAAATATATGATGTACATTACCATGCAAACTTCCACCGAAAATTGGTACGAGATCTAGTAAGTAGTTTCTTTTTAATACGTCATAAAAACATTGATCAAAGCTACAACGAACTTTTATATTATGTTACTTGCTGCTACGGAACCCTTCATGGGCGAGTCCGACTCGCACTTGGTTGCTTTTTTTACTAAAACCTCACTGAAATAGGTGAATTTGCTTGGGAGATACCGAGTCATACACTGAAAGACAATTTCAAACTAATAACAGTACTCTAGAATAGATATAGTGCATACAGTATACAGAAATGCGCATAGTTGGAACACTCGGGCACAAGCGTTAAATAAGGCCGTGATTCCCAGGCATCGTACCAGAGGTTTTAGGGGAGGATTCAAATTTGCTGCGTCTAAAATATGGAACGATTTACCTCCCCCTCTCCGTATGAATATGTCCCAGCTATCGTTTAAACGCCATCTAAAAGCTCAACTCATTGACACACAGTTAAAGATCAAGCAGTAAGTTTAGATTTCCTCAAATTCAATGTTATTTTCGATATACATACATACTCGTACCTATTTATTCATTACTTTATTTTATTTGCACAAAAAATGTTTAGCGTATTTTCCAATTTCTTTGTGTTTTTTTTTTTACTACATTGGTTTTTTTTTCTTGTTTCTTCATGTTTTTAAATTAATAATAATGAGTAGCAGTAGAAAACTCGCCAACTACGGCAGAACTGTATCACTAGCATGAGACAACAGGAGCGGACTGAAAACCAGCGCTGCCAACTCCCGCGCTTACGCTCGGATGCGCAGCATCTGCTGAGGCCGCTCCTTTTACCACATGTCATTGCTTTCCTTTTTTTTCTTTTTAGTTTATTTGTATATTATTATGTTTTTTTTTGTATTGTGGTAATAAATATTTTTTTTTCTTTTCTTCTTATATATACTTTATGCACTCAACAAAAACGCGTGGATTTAACCCCAAGTGCTTCTGCTTAGTCCACAAAATACTCTTTCACCGAAACATTGTCCTCGCGCGTGATATCCATGGACTTGTTTCTCTAATCTAGTGGACACGGTTTCTGTAGGAGAACGTATCGAAACTTTATTTAATTCATTTTTAGGGTTCCGTAGCCAAATGGCAAAAAACGGAACCCTTATAGATTCGTCATGTCTGTCCGTCTGTCCGTCCGTATGTCACAGCCACTTTATTCCGTAACTATAAGAGCTATACTGTGGAAACTTGGTAAGTAGATGTATTCGGTGAACCGCATTAAGATTTTCATACAAAAATAGAAAAAAAACAATAAATTTTTGGGGTTCCCCATACTTAGAACTGAAACTCAAAAATTTTTTTTTCATCAAACTCATACGTGTGGGGTATCTATGGATAGGTATTCAAAAATGATATTGAGGTTTCTATTATAATTTTTTTCTAAACTGAATAGTTTGCGCGAGAGACGCTTCCAAAGTGGAAAAATGTGTGTCCCCCCCCCCGTAACTTCTAAAATAAGGGAATGATAAATGTAAAAATAATATATGATGTACATTACCATGCAAACTTCCACCGAAAATTGGTTTGAACGAGATCTAGTAAGTAGTTTTTTTTTAATACGTCATAAAAACATTGATCAAAGCTACAACGAACTTTTATATTATGTTACTTGCTGCTACGGAACCCTTCATGGGCGAGTCCGACTCGCACTTGGCCGCTTTTTATTTTATTTATTTGCTCTTGTTTATTTAGAAGTTTCGACACTTTTCCTGCTTAACGACGCATGCTATACCTATATATATATATTTACATTTTATTATTTGATTTATATAATGCTAGGTTAAGTTCTATCATTGTCATAAGCAATATTTTGAAAAAATGACTGACTTCTTCTCAGAAGTGGTCTCTTTGAAGCGCCAGTAGAGTTTTGACGTGCGGCCTACTTACTGTATGGGTCATACACACTTTTAAAACAAAAGTTGTCTCTCCTGTGGTCAATAGTTAAAATCTTGTGTGTATATAATTTATGTTTTTATATGATAGGTTTAAAGCAGCCCTGACGGCGTGTTTGCGGAAATGGGCTTAGCCAGAAAATTAGGCCTTAAAAACGTTAACTTTCGGTGTGTCCACAGGAAAGACGGTAACCTAAATCTGTGTATGACCCGAATAAACAACTTTTATCTTTTTTTTAATAAGTCCATAGGAGTGTCTATATATGACTTGACATTGGCTAAATACATATCCTCGTGAGACCCGATGTGCTATAGAAAGCACATAATTAAAGCAATTTAGTTTGAACTTTATTCCAGTGAGCATATAGTTCGTTTTTATTTGTTTCAAAGTTAAAAATGGCACTTGAGAGCAAAGTTAAATGAACTTTATTGCCTTGCTGATTCAAATTTCCATTTATAAAAATCTTCCTGTTTGTAATGTGGTGACGACGGACGATATAACTCCTGTGTCCTGTGTGTGAAGCCGTTAGCAAAAAAATAAAATTCGACTACTTACGTACTTCGACGTATCTGAAAATGAGCATCTCACTCAAGATTACTTTGTTAAGAACGGCCTAAAATTTGCCTTTTCAAAATTAAAATCAAAACGTTAATAGGTAAGGACCAAATACTTGGACCATAGTTAAGCGTAGTTAACCATACAAACAACAAAAGTAAAAAAAGTTCCGTTGTGACACGAGAAATATCCCTACAAATGCTAATTTTCGTGTCACAATGGAAAAGTTTCATAGAAAATTTTATTGCGTGAGTTAGCGTGGCCAACTTTTTGGCCCTTACCCAAATATCAGAGGACTTTTTGACGATATACTCGTACTTAGCTCAATAGTCGAATCTAATTCAACAAACAGAAACCCTTCAGTATTTCAGAAAGTGTATCGTAAAACAAAAGTACAGTGTTAATATTTACGCGCCTAGCTATTCTATCAAATGGCCGCGAGGGGGGAGGGAGGGAGATGAAAAATGGCGCAATTAGCCCCGCAGACAGTGAAAAACAAGTGCACTCGATCTGAGTCGATGGCCGATAGGGGGCGCGGGGCGCTTTAGAAGACCTTTGGAACATTGATTTCGCTGAACAGCCTTCATGCTTTCTGTCGTTTGTATCAGATTTTACCGTTTTTGGTACTTTTGTTTGTCATATTTTCTTGATCATACAACCTTCCTAAAATATGTTGTTTGGAAGACAATCATTTAAATTCGTTGAATAGAACTCCTTGGCGTTGACAGTTCACTGCATGAAAAAACCCTGTAAAAAACTAAAGTAGAATAGAAAATATTTATTCAACGCACACAAGAAAAACAATCAAAATAAAAAAAGTTGAAAAGGGCCGGCCCCTCTCAGCATTGTGCCGCTGATTTTCAGAGAGACCCTGACTTGAAACTAACCAAATATTTAACAAAAAACGGGTAACAGTAAACACTTAACAGGTAACATGAAAAAAGAAACCAATATCCACTTAAAAACATTAACAAGTACTAATGAGAATTTTTGTAGCAACACCAGAACGAGACAACCAACGCCCAAATTAATTTCAAGGTATGGTTTATAAATATTACCACTTCCATAATATTCCTAAAAAAATGTAGTACACAACATATCTTCATATAAATTATGCGATGTATGTTGGTTCTGTGAAAACACATTAAGCCCCAAAAGATTAGAGCTGTAATTTCTAGATCAATATAGTTTATGAAGCAAGGCGTACGTCGACCCAGCCTTACTTGACCCTAGCGCGCCCTTGGGACGTGCGCCAATTTGTGACCGTTACGCTGGTCTGCCGTGTTTCTTTTTAGGGTTCCGTAGTCTAACTAGGAGCCCTTATATAGGGCGATCGCACCAGTGTTGGACACTTTAAGCTGACAGTCAGCAATAATGGACACTTTACTACTAATTCAAAGATCATAAGGTTATAAATTGCTGCAAAACAAATGAATAACCTTTATTGCCTGTAAAATAAGAGTCAAGTGTCCATCATTGCACCTTGTCCATTACTGGTTCGATCACCCAAATAGTTTTCTCCATGTCCGTCCGTCCATCCGTCAGCTTAGCTCAGAGACTCTTAGTACTAGAGAGCTGTTATTAACCGACTTCGAAGAAGGAGGCGAGGTTCTCAATTCGTTGGGATATATATTTTTGGCATGAATATACTTATTAGTCACGCCGACAAAGTGGTAAAATAAAAATTGATTTTGTTTTAGGGTGGCTTCCTAATTCGTAAAGTGGGGATGGTTTTTTTTCTTTTTCGTCTACCTCGTGGTTGGGGTGTTGTTGGATAGGTTTTTCATAAATATTGCAGGTAGGTAAAACATTTTTTCGGCAAGGCCGTCCGTTTGTGAAATATTAGGATTTAAAGTGCTAATTTTAGAGTCATGTGTTTAAGCGTAAATAAACGCGTAGGTAAAAATGTTTATACCTACCAGAAATCAGCTAAGACAGCACCAAATACCTTTAAATAGAAAATTAATCAATAAGGTGGATGTCCGAGTGCTCGACATGTCAAGAGAAAATATTTACATATTTGCGTCGTGATATTACGTCCATTTATCCATCTACCCAAAACATTTTCATGTGTTTTGGGAGATGAAACCTTTACTTTTGTTTAATCCGTGTTTGACCGTATGGGAATTTCTCAAAATTAAAAAAAAATGTTAGTTGATCGGACTGTATGAGTAAATGTCAGGTACTTTAATTTAAAAAAGTTGTATATTTTAAAATTGGCGTGTGAAATATCAAAAATTAACATATTTCTCATCGCTAAAATGTGGTGGTGATAAAAGTAAAGTTGATCTTATTTCATTTATCGCAATTCAAAGTATGGTGACAACTACTAGTACAGCGACGAGCACTCGGACATCTACCTTACATGTTGTTTTATGAGATATAGTTTTTGTGTTACGTAGGTACAATGAGCATGGACGTGTGACGTAAATCCGTGTACGTATGAGTGTCTTTGTTTTGTGTTTCTGTGTATCTGTGTGTCTGTTGGTAATGGACTAATTCGGACGCGGGATTTTAAAGAAAGCTAGTTTTATCAGAATGGTTCTTAGCTAGGTTTCATGAAAATTGGTTCAGCCGTTCAACGACTCATCACGGTAAAAACGATATTGCCTTTGATTTGTTTCCATATCGTCAACGTTTTGATAACTCCTACTTACTTGACAAGAATGGCGGCCGAGTTAAGGACAATACTACACGTCAAACGCTATATCAATTTAAACTAGTAGAATAGAGGCCCAGGGGGTTACCATGACATGCCTAAACAATTCAGCTTAGGATGAGTGTAAAAGACAGAGCTATAGCAGTTACACTGCTCTGTCTCCTTCTCTTTCTGTGAACTGAATTGCTTAGCTATGCCATGCCCTCAGCTCTGAAACAAGGGGGTTTTCATCTATTCTAAATTTATTCAACAAACACTGTTACAAGATTAGTAGTGTTAGGGACTTGTGCAGGGTCGTTGCAACTATTGCACTTGCTGACCTACCGCCAAGTAACAGTGTTCGCCCTGTTGTGCTCTGGAGTGGGAGTAACTAGTCTAGAGCTAACCGTCTTAGTCCTAAGGATTGGCAGCGCATTTGCAATGCTGAGATGACAAACTTCCATAGGTCTTGGAGCCTACTAAGCATCAGCTGACCTGTTTGCCATTGTTGCAAATAGATATAGACAAAAAGCAAGTTAAGACATGCATTTTCTTTTCACTTTTAATTCTTTCGTTAAGTACTGCAAACATAAAAATCAACAAGTAATAACTAATTTTCTATTTAAAGTCAATAAGTGCCATCTGAGATGTTTTTAGAAAAACCAAAGATTTCTACTTAGTCGTGAATAGTTTTCTTTTAAAATTCGTTATAGTTGTAGTTTTGGCTGTAGGGGGAGGGGACACCTGAAAAAAAAAACACTTTAAAGCTTAATATTTCATAATATTACTTAATCGAACAACTGTTTTACAAACCCGTAATATTTTTGAAAGACCTATCCAGCAATACGCCACACGATGGGGTAAACGCCAAAAAAAAATACATCCCCACGTTACGTGTAGGGGAGAAACCATTTTTTTTTTTACATTTTATTGTACCATTTTGTTGGCGTGACTAATATATATTCATGCCAAATTACAGCTTTCTAGTAATAAGAGTCTCTGCGCAGGCTGCGGACGGACGGACGGACATGGCGAAACTATAAGGGTTCCTAGTTTGACTACGGTACCCCTAAAAGGGTATCATGCCTCCCGATGACGCTATGACATAAGCTACGTTTAAGAAACGAGCCAAAAGTGGGGAAGTAAATGTATTTTCTTTGATATTTTAGCATTTTCTGACCTTTCATTGGATAACCGCATTGCACTGCGATTCAATAAATTATTTATTGAAGATTTAGTACAGAACGCCCAAGACATCGTTTTAGGAATTCGATTAAGGGCAAACGAGCAAAAGGGTCCCCTGCCTGATGACACTATGACTTAAGAACGAGCCTTCTATTTCCTCAAAGGCTGGCAACCCAGCTGCAGTGGTAATTTTCTACTTTACATTCTACTTTGATTGAGCTGAACTTGCTTCTATATTGTTGACATTGTGACAGTTGGTTTCAAGTAATTAAGAGCTACATTAAATAATAAAAACCTTGATGGTAAGTGATCAAATACTACCCTTAACACTTACTACAATCTAGGAATTGCAAATGCACAAATGATCATACTCTACACTGTAATATATAGGAATTACAATTTATAATTCGTCCACGTTGGCCATCCCACGGGGAAGGTGGCTTTTTTGTTTATTCCGGGTATAAGCTATCTCCATTCCAAATTTTATCGAAATCCGTCTAGCCGTTTTAAGTGTTTTACGCAAACTTTTTACATTAATGTATAAGTGTGATTAGTGTAATAAATCAAACATGAGCCTTATCTTACAAAAATACAGATTAATGAACGTCCATTTTACTTTCTCGAGTGCCAATGTAACGCGATTAGAACATCAATTATTCCAATGATTCTCTCAAAACAAATGGTTCCTATTAAGCAAACCGACAGAACTTCAAATGCGACAAATCTTATTCGTTATGGAATTTTGTAACTCAATCAACTTGTTTATAACTTTGTTAATAGACTAACGTACTTCACGAACGAAACAGCTTGAGTTGTCATAATCCCACGTGTGTGGTAATGGCCGCCGCACGCCAAATCATCTCAGAACTTTCCCCAATCAATCTTTAATTTGGCTCGCAATAAATCAATAAAATCGGCATTAATTCGCGAACCACACTCTTGGATGGAGGCTGCTAAATAATGGACAGCCATCAGGTGTCATTAGTGCCGGCGGGGGCGCCACTGGGCGGCCGGCGGCCGGGCGCCGACGGCTCCCGATCAATACCCGACGGTGCTGCCGAGCGCGGGCGAACTAGACCCGAGCGCACCCGAGCAAGCCCGAGCGCGCGCTCAAATGACAGATGTCACCGCGGTACGGACCTGCAGCCTTCAGCCCTAGCTGAAACCCGTGAAATCCAGTAGGAAAGTGCATCCCCGGAGATGCTGTGATGACTCCAGTGCGGTGATAGTTCCAGTGGCTAATTGTACGTGATTTATTAACGTGGATATTTGTGTATAGTGTAAGTATTAGCAAGTTGTGTTTAGAGTAGTTTCCTTTGGTTTTTGTGTGGTTTTGGTTTATTTAGACTATTTTGATTGGCTCTAAAGGTTTGTAACGGTTGAATTTGCCGTGCTGCACCTTTTATACAGGTTGTTTTATTGTGGTAGAGTGAAATATCAATAACTTTTGGTGCGCTGTGGCAACTGTCAACTTGAGTTACATATTCTGGAGTGTGATCATGTTTTCGAAGGATGTTTCATACATTTAGTGGTTGTTCAACTCGGGGTTTATTGGGATTAATGTAGTTTTATGCCCTAGAAAGTCTGTAAAGTAAAGAAAAGGTTCTAATAGAATTACAGGGTGGATCCTCGACGCATGCGCGCTGCGGCCACTCTGCGTCATGTGTTTTTCTTATATTTTAATGGTTCATGTGACTAATGGGCTCTGCTTAACAGGTGTTAATAATCTAGGTACTAAAATAGGCATTAGTTCAGGCACTTGCATGTTGTTGGTGGTAATTTTATGTAGATCGTGGAGTGTAGGTGCGTTGTGGAAAGTTTTATTTGTTATTTTATCGCGTGCGTATGGAACAGTTGTTAGTTTATTCTAATTACAAGATTAGTTAGCATATTTGTTTAGATTTAGCTTTGACACTTTATGAAAATACACTTACAAGTAAAATTATTTGTTATTTTTTAGTAGAGTTTCCGATTCAAAGATGGAGAAACAATTACGTAGGCAGATACGTCTTAAGTTTTAAAACAAACTAAAATTATTAAAAACACCAAGTTTTGGACAAAACGGTCGGTGACCTTGACCAATTTTTACTAAAGTCTGCGCGCGGCGCTGCAGTAGCGCTATCACCTACCAGTTTAGCGAGACCTCTGCTCCTTTAAAATTCAACTCTATGGTCCCATATAAAAGATCCAATCTCCACAATCAACAGTCCATTGTTTACTGGCGAGGGTGTGAGATGGCCTATCAATGTGACAATTTCGAGGTCAGCGATCAACGAGGACGAGAGGGACGGCACGCGTCTGAAAATCGAACTATCAAGTTTGAAAATGGAAAGAAAATTCGAATTTTGAGTTCGGCTTTATGAGTGAGACGGCGATGGGTTGTTATCTCATCTAGAGTTGAATGCGCCTTGCGGAGATACCTACGCGACAGATGTACATAAAAGATGTGAATGTTGAGATGGTATCTTTCAGAAAATAATACCTGATGTTTGGTTTAGTTGATTCATCCTTCGGATTTAAAAAATTAAGCACGCACATTTAATAACGTAAAGTTATATTTACTAGTGAATCTTTATAAAAACTTAAATCTTAACCATATTATAAGTCTTTGACAGGTATTGTTTTGACCTCGGCCGCCATTACTGTCACGTAAATAAGAGCTATCGTAACGTTTACAATACGATACCATGTCAAAAGCAATATGGTTTTACCGAGTAGAAAAGAGCCCCAGGACAATAACCTCGTAAGCTCGTATTTGTCATTAAAACGTTATTTCCTGCACCCTGTATGTCCCCCACTAGGTACTGGGTACCGTGTTTTGGTCATCTATTATATCTTATCTTAAAGAGCCATTTTGGATACACTTTGACACCTATAGGATTTTTTGTGCAATTCTTACAAACTCGCAGTTCGAATGTGTTGGTTTCCTCATGATGTCTTTCCTTCACTGTAACAGCATCGGGTAATGTACAGTCACCAGCAATTATATATTATCCAGCATTGAGCTCAAAAATGTGATCTAATTTAATAAAATAATGGTAGGCAATATGTAATATTAATTATGTAAAATCATTATATTCGTAGCTACTGATTGGTTGTTAAATAAATAATACAAATACTATAATCATATCTAAGTTAATAATATTTTACGCCTCTATGAGGTAGGATTTGGTGAACTCTAATATATTTATAAGAACAACTGTAACACCCATAACCACGCAATAAAAAATTTGAATTTTTGTAAAAAATACCTGGCATTTTTTTGTTACTGGACGCATAAGAGCGTGTCAGACATTTTTAAGCGCAATTTTATATATACTTATTTTTCTCGTCTACCCTATAGTGTGGGGTGTCGTTGGATAGGTCTTTCAAAAATATTAGTATGAGTTTGCGAGAACAGTTTTTCGAATAAGTAATCGGTTTATGAAATATTAAGCTTTAAAGCGCTTATTTTTGTTACACTCATGTGTCCCCCCTACAGCCAAAACTACAAATACTAAAAATCTGAAAAAAAACTTAAATTAAAGAGCATAATTATAATGAACTTTAAAGAAAAACTATCACGACTAAGTAGACATCATTAGTTCTTGAGATATACGCAATTAAAGTGTTATTACTTGTTGGTTTTTATGTTTGTAGTACTTAACGGCTTCGGAACCCTACACTGAGCGTGGTCCGACATGCTCTTGCCCGGTTTTTACTACATAATTAATGTTTACATGTAATTGTGAACTTATCTTTAATGTTTTTTTTGTGTCACCTTCCGTGTTGTCACCGAGCGGTCCCGAAGGCAGACCAGGGCTGGAATTCTACAAGGTAATAACGATATCGTTTTTGACCTGTTTCCGTATTGTCAACGTTTTGATAACTCTTATGTCATTTACAATAATGGCGACTGTGACATAAACCATTCTTAAACGTGTCAAACACGATATCGTTTTAACGCACCTGAATAGAGGGGCCTCTATTCAACTGCGTTATAACCATATCGTTTTTGACCTGTTTCCGTATTGTCAACGTTTTGATAACTCTTATGTCATTTATAATAATGGCGACTGTGACATAAACGATTTTTAAACGTGTCAAACACGATATCGTTTTAACGCACCTGAATAGAGGCTCAGCGCTGGTTTAACCGCCGGCACATGCTGAGTTGGGACCGTTTCGCAACAACTGTAAATTTTGCGTTTATTGTTATATTTTATTTGTTATTGTTGTGTTGTTGTGAATAAATGTATTTTCTTTGTTTATTTTCTTTCTTTAACTTGCTGCTAAGCAGTGTTGGAATTGTTGTTCTGATATGGGAGTAAGACAACCGGTGAAGGGAATTGCAGAGAGGCGTTCCTTCTTGGTCCTTGGGGTTGGCAACACTAGAAATGCTTAAGATTTCATTACGCATGGAGTTCAGAGACCATTTATCAGGTGGCCTGTGTGCTCGAGTGCAAGAATGCTGATGAAAGAGTAGCAACGTCTTTACCAGAGCCTAGTATAATGAAACAAAGGGACAATCTGTTAGTGTCTTATTTATTTTACATCTAAAATTTAGTTCACGCTGTTTATGTAAACTTTGTCCAATAGGTACTTTACCTATAGTGGTAAAGACAAAGACAAAAACTAAGACTAATATATTTGGGTCGCTTTCAATAAAAATATAGTTAAAGGCTTATATATTGCCAGAACAGTAGTTTTACAGGTATTTTTGCCACTTTTTGCTTTTTTTATTTCCCCTAATCACCAAAATGTTAGCAGGGAGAGATCCCTTAAAGAATAAGTTCTCATTTGTACATTCCCATTCTTTAAATATTGTATTTTGATGTTCTGTGTTTTGTACAGTGTTTACATACAATCTCACACGAGTTGATTTAGTCCCAAGCAAAGCTCTAGTTGTATAATGGGTACTAGACATACTTATAGAGAAAAGACATAGTTCGCCAAGCAACAGTGTTCGCATTGTTGTGTTCCTACAAGACAACCGGTGAAATTACTAGCATAGACGCATTCCATCATAGTCCTTAGGGTTGGCAACGCATTTGAGGTCTTAGGATTGTAGTCTTAGGAATTCAATTGTCTATGGGTCTCAGATTCCACTTACCATCAGGTGGCCTGAGTGCTCGTGTGCCTTCTCCTTAACATAAAAATAATAATAATTGAAAACATACAAGATTCAGGTATCGGTTGTGGAGTCTTTCTTTATTTCTCTTTCTGGCTACAACTTTTTGTGGTAACCCTCAGCATTACTAACAAATATATATAGATTGGTTTTGAAAAAGTATAAAAATAACTTTAAAAACATAAAGTTAATTAATAGGTACTTATTTATAATACGACTTCAATAAAATAAATATGGAAAATAAAGGTTACCTAACTAAACATTTGTTGACATTTAATTCTCTTCTATTTAAGTACTTCAGTAGATATTTAAATTAGAATTTTAATTGACTTATCAACAAAAACAAAAAGTTATTTTAACGTCTTCCCACACCGTTTCAACTTGGCCCTACACTTTTTAACTAAATATCTAAATATAACGGCCAAATTATCACCCAAATCGACGAGACCCTAAGCCATTCAAAATAATCAAATTACAATACAAATGCGTTTTACAAAGTGTAGAAATAGCTTTATCTTTATTCGGAAATTATTGACCCCACATTATGAGATCGCGGGACACTAAAAATTACAAGGTAAACTGATCGTGTTTACCTTGTCATAATAACGTTGCCTTTGAAGCGCCTTATGAATCTTTTAATAGATTAATGTGACAAGGTTTTAGTGATATACTAGATAAACGGATGGAGCGGACGAACAACTTTCCAATGAGGAGTCAAGCCGCTCCACCGTTAACCTCTGCCCCCCGTTCGATGCCCGGCCCGCGCAGTGACACCTTGCGATATAAATTACATATTTTTTCTATTTTTTTATTGAACACTTTCTCGATATCGCACGTGAAAGTTTAATTTATATATTTGTTAAGTGCCGAATGATAGTAATGGGCAATACTTGGCTTTAATGTATTTATATTGGTTATTGATATCAGATGATTTGGGTCATTTTTTGCATAAAAATACTCGTACATAAGCTTCTTGTGTGAATGAGTGAATATTCAAATTAATCAAGTTGGCAAAAAAAACCTAGTGGTAAAGTATTTTTGTAAGATTTGTATAGTAGTCGACCGCTTATATAAAGTTATATCGTTATTTCCGCATAAAATTATTAAGGTGTTTCTATCCGATTTTTAGGGTTCCGTACCCAAAGGGTAAAAATGGAACCCTATTACTAAGAATCCACTGTCCGTCTCTCCGTCACCAGGCTAGAAATCGTGAACCGTGATAGCTAGACAGTTGAAATTTTCACAGATGATGTATTTCTGCTGCTGCTATAACAAAAAATACGAAAAACAAACAACAAAAGTGTTTTTTTGCCGTTTTTGGCTCGATATTTATAAGGGCAATAACAGCGTCTGTCACGCTTGAAATATTCAAGTATACTTAGTTGTATATTCACTTCAAAAACACTTAATTAAATGAAAATAAAATAAATATTTAAGGGGGGCTCCCATACATCAAACGTGATTTTCTTTGGCGTTTTAGCAAGATTTGGTTACAGGCAGACACCGTGGCTACAGACAATCATCGGGACAGGTTAAATAAAAAAAGGTTATTTAATATTGTAACATTATATTGATAATGGTACAGAACCCTTCTGTAAGGTCGAAGCTTTGAGGAAGTTTGTAGGTAATGAGTTGAGTTGAACGTAAACCACACTTATAGAAAATACTCAAGTTTATTTCAAAATTACAAGTTAAAGTAAATATGCTCAAATGTGGCCGATTGGTAACAGTGCGAATTGTCAACTAACTGCAAATAAAGTCTACGTAACAAAGTAGGTCGCAAGTCAGCTAAATACTGTACGATGTAAATCGTACACCTTCGTTCGCGAGTCTGATTCGCACTTGGCCAGTTTTTATATTTTGTAGAAGGTAAACGAGCACACAAGCCATCTGATAGTAACAAGTAGAAGCTGAGACCCGGCATTTGCTTTCTCAAAAAAGCAATCTTTAAGACTGCCTCTGAAGAATGCCTCTGGTTATTTCACCGGTTGTCTTATCCCCACACTGGAACACAACTATGTGAACACTGCTTTGCGGTAGGTTAAATGATAAGATGGTGCTAGTGATCCCGGCGGACCCTGCACAAGTTCCTACCCCGGCTTACTTATTTCAACTTTGCGCTTTACACAGTAAAGTTCAAATGGCCAATGGAAACAGTTTGCGTCCCATAATGTACAGATTGACAAATCAGTTACGTAAGGCTGCGGTCCCGTTAGGCGAATAGTTTAAAATATAACCCAGGTCAAACTACCACCGTACCGATGAAAAACTTCTGAAGTAGTAAAAGTTTCCCATGACAATGTCGTGGTAACTACTAATGATATATTTATTGACATTTTTGAACAAGATGAGAAAATTCTCAATCATTTAATTTGTGATGATGTCTTTATTCATTTCTGAGAATGTAATGCAACTTGCACATTGCTAATTCAAACGCAACTATTTATTCATTAATAAATAAACATAAACTGCCGTGCTCAGACAATTACTCGTTTCTCCGTGTGGTTGTCGGGTTAGAATAGTGCCACTCCATGTCTTCCCGTGGATGTCGTAAGAGGCGATCAAGGGAATAAGGGCTTGTAGTATTGTTAGGCGATGGGCTTGCAACCTATCACTAATACACTAGTAAACTTGTTGGCCTGATTGTGCAAAATGTGGTTACAGAATTATCAACAAGTCTTTTTAGAGTTGTTGGTATTTCTGTAGCTCTACTTACCCCACTCCGGGAATGAAGGCGTGATGTTATGTATGTATGAATGTACTCGTTTCTCTTTAAAAAAAAACTTGTGTATGAAAAATCATCATTAAGGAACGGATGAATCGTTAACTGACTCGTAGCGCGGCCATAAAAGTCTAACCCCCTTACTTATGAACGTGAAATAAGCTTGGAATAGTTTATGCCATGCTTTGTCACTTTTTGTCAGATGCAAATGTCACAATTACAGATAAGGACAAAGCATGGCATAAACTATTCCAAGCTTATTCCACGTTCATAAGTAAGGGGGTAAAAGTTTCCGCCAAAAAAACATTCTTATTGCTAGACCAAACACGGTGGGTCTACTTAGATATAGCTGAGAACCTGTCACCACCTTCCGACGCCATCATCAGACCAGCTCGATGATGCCATTTTATCGAGGTTACGTAGGTATACCAAATGTCAGCTCAACCGGTCCCGGCTCAAGTGGTTTAAATCTTCCTTGTAAGACTTGACCCGAACATACCATGATGAGGGTGTTGGTGATGGGTGTGGGCACCCGGCCGGAATAGGCGGGCGGTCGATCAGTCTCCTGGCTATTCATTCCGAACATACATACGACGACAAGTAAGCCTGGCCTAGTTGGTAGTGACCCTGCCTACGAAGTTAGCGGTCCCGGTATCAAATCCCGGTAAGAGCAGATATTGGTGTGATGAGCACGAGTATTTGTTCCTGGGTCTTGGATGTTTTCTATGTATTTAATTATATATTTCTCTATATAAGTAAGTTTATCGTTGTCTAGCACCAATAGTACAATACTAGAGCTTAGTTTGGGACTAGGTCAATTTGTGTGACATTGTCCCCTGATATTTATTTTTTATAAAAAATAAAATGGCCGCTAAAATTTCCTGCAAAAAAATCTAGTTAGGTAACATTTACCTAAGCAGTCTAAGTAGAGTTTACCTTCCGCAGCGCGGCGCGGGCCGCGGCGGGATGCGGCGGCGGCGCTGAGGGATGAGCGCGGTGCGCCCGCAGGAGCTCCGCGACCCCCCGCGCCACCATCGCTCACACCGCCACCAGGTAACTAGCCGGGTAACAGCGGCGGGGTAAACTGTGTACAGCTTAGTTTCAATACCAACCTTGAAGGTCTACTGTTGCATCGTTGTGACGTGGATTGTTACACCCCGTTGGGGTAAACGATACCTAGAGCTCCGTCGTTAATGTCAACGAATTAGTTGTTAGGTAAATATGGACTTAGGTAACAATTGTGTAAGGGTAAAGTACACTTAAAAATAATCATTACCTATAGAATGCATATTGATACACTTTTTATAATAAAAGTAACAGGTAATATTTACTTTAAATCTTACTTGGTGATTAGAATGGTAACGTACTAGGTTACAGTTTACCTGCAGTCCTGGTGAAATCTAAAGATATACTAACACTGTGTTCTAATACGAGGAACTGAGCGGCCATTATCGGCCGTCTCGAACTAGTAGCTCATGCTGCTCTTAAGAAGGGTAAAACTCACCGAAGTTAGCTACGCCTAAAGGTACTACTTACATTAGTCACAATGTATTGTAATATTATGGATAAGATTTTAACCTTACTTGTTATTCGTCTTCTAACTGCCTAGGATATCACGCTACAGCGGAATAAGGTAGGGCTTACCTTTATTTATACTGTCCCTATACTTACATTACACCCGTGATGTGTGAAAGTGATTTAGCTAATTTCAAAATGTCGTAATTAGATCATTAAATATCTTAGATATTAGGTAATGTATACTAAGTTAACTATACTTTAGTTATTTTAAAAAAAGAGCCGAGTGAATAAATTTGATAACACTAATCTGAGGTAAATCGTGCTTAAAAAAAAACTCAATTTAAGTTATGTTTACCTTGATTGACGTAACTTACTTAACATGAGACTGCGTTACGTACCATTGAATCAAAACGAATTCGTCTCTTCGGGTGAAAGTCGTCAATGTATATTTCTTAGCGAAAATTAAAATACCTACGGGTAGTCGGGTACGAGTATGCCTTGTTTGATGTTATTAGAAAAGTTAGCTACTGTTAATTTAGCTCTACATTACATTTTTAAGTACATATTTGTCAAATCACGCTTAAGGCGTTTAAGAATATAATTGTAAAAATACTGGGCCAGTGTTTTTCTAAATATAACAAACAGAGATGAATTAATATAAATGATATCACTTTTTTATTTACGCATTTAATTACTTCGTATACGGAACCATTTAATAAATAGGAGCATAAAACTTACTCATAAATTTAACAATAGTTCGGTAGATACATTTTAAGAAGTTAATAATAATATGTTTCGATATTAGTGATGTCGACTATACCAGGTAAAGTATATTAATTGAATGTTGTCAATTGCTCAACTAATCAGGGCCGACGACGTTAGGACCGTAAACAAATAACAAACGTCACGGTAAAAACTATCATAGTAATTGTAAATCTTGTATAATTATCGCCACGGGTCATACATTGAACTACAACTATACCATCTTAAGTAAAAACCAAATAAACCTCAACTTTAAACCCTGTTTATGCGTGTCACGGTTCAAGTTGTATTGTGCTGTGGTTGGTGTTATGTGGTTGAGGTATTGATGTCGTGATTTAATTGAGTAGTACGGCACGCGTTGTCCAGGCTGTACTGAGTCATCGAATCGTGGTCATCACACGATCACCTCAGTGATGGATATTAAGGCGACGCACACTGTATGCGAGTAAGTTGCAACTAGACAAAAGTGCTATGATATACTAGTGATCGGCACGGACGGAGCAAAACTTTAACAAACCTATGTAAGGTTGGTTTAAAACCCAAACGAATAGAAACGCTAGTTAGCGAACGTTATCTGGGCGGGGGCCTCTGATCGACACTAACAGCTCCACTTAGCTCGTGTTTAAATATCATGTACAAGTAGACTAGACTTCCACCACTTCAGAAAACATGTATCCTTTTTCACTAGGGCCACATAAATAGTATGCGCAATGTGCGCAAAGAATCAGAATCAGAATCAGAATAATCTTTATTCAAGTAGGTTTACAAATAATAAACTCTTTTGAAACGTCATAGTAGCGAGCTCCCATCCAAACGTCTTCTTACAAAATATATACATTAAATAATGCCTGTTTCCCAGAGGGGTACTTGCTACGATCCTGACAAACCTCTTTCGCTTCTTCTATATTCATACATCGAGTCATGCATGCACGTCCGTTTCGGGTACTTAAGATTCAGCCCTTTTCCAGTGTTTCTCCAATTTGATTAAAAATGTACGCCTAGGGCAGCCCCAACTAGATAAACATTATATAAAACCGACCGAGTTTTTTTTAAATTTCAAGTTACTTTAAGACCGTATTGTTAACTGTCCAGAGATCTTAAGTTTCAGACCCTGAAAAGGGTAGAGTCACAGTCACCATATCTGATCTTTTCACAGCCTGGAATTTGTCAGGATTTAAAGTTCATGGAGTTGAGATAATCTTGATTGTTGAAAGGATTAAGTCACCGATGTAACATATTTACTTTTTATCAAATTGACAATAGGAGCTTCCTCCTTGAATTATCTACACATATTGTGAACCTTAATTACAAAACATTAAAAAGGTAATTAAAGTATGTAAAAACGTAAATAAATTCCTAAGTAATTGTTTTTACGAAATACTGTTTACATTAAAATTATCATCCGTATAATTATCGTTAACATTTTATAGCTGACACTGAAACCAAAACCTTACAATTAAATACTAAAGCGTTTGTATAACAATTATAAAATTCGCGCGTCGAATGGCGTCCAAACATAAGGCCGTTTACCGCCCACGCGCAGTCCATACCTTTTATTACTAGAGACTAGAGACGTACACAGATAATATATTTAATTGTACAAGGTCTAAAAGTATTGTTTCTTTACGGTGAGTCACCAGACCAACTTCATAGAATTGTAGAGCTTTGTACGTGTATAAAAGTATAATATATTTGATCCACAAAAATGGTAACGAGCATTTCATTTTCACCTTGCCATCGCGAACTTGCAGATTTTTTACTTACGCTCCAAAAAGATAAGGTCCGGGAGAGGCAGATGGTACCATTTGAGCAGCAGATTTGAGCAGCAGATTTTGTTTTTTTATATAAAAACTTACGCCTGAATTTAGTCAAACGACATTCTATAAAACTTTCCGTTACTGTTTTTCGTTTGTGTTTTATAATAAACTAAAGTATTACCTTAAAATCAAAGAGTGCTTTACTGTTGTACAAATGAATACACAAGTTTTAGAGGACATGACATAACTTAACAACAATTTAACTATGAGTGAGCAACTTAACGGAAAAAGTGGCCACCTTTTTTCGTTAAGTTGACTACACGAAGGTTAAAGGTTATTAAACTGTGTCATGTATGCTATATATTGCATATTCATTCGTAAAACAGTAAAACGCTCTTAGATTAGGCTCGGCGCCCTCTTAAAGGCAATTCGGAAAAATGTCTTTTAATATTTTGAACCCAAACGAATATGAATGAGAACTTCGATCCCAAGAAAAAACTCATTTACAAAGCGGTTTATTATAAATAAGATAATTATAGTAAATGCCAAAACCAGAGTTTAACACAAATCGAAAGCAACGTTATTCTCGCACGTTCTCCGCAAGTCACCTTTCCGGGGCACAACCATTAAAATTCCTCTCTACGCAAATCCTGTAATTACCAAACCAATATATTCACCCGTCGATATACGGCCATGGCCAAACTAGATTTCCAATTCCGAGAAACACGACTATAGGTAAAAGTAATTGTTTTTGAGGTTAGAATTTACTCATATACGGAAAAGATCATTATTTGAGATTTACATTTGAATTATCCTCATCAAGTCACCACTTTTGCTTAATACATATATGGAAAACTTTTTTAAAACAGTAAATTCTTAATCATATCAACGTAGAAATAGCCGTACAGTTTATAACGGTATTACAATAAGTCAAATCTCACTTAAGTATACGAGTACGTACGTTATACTAGGTCCTTGGGTCTGTATTCGTAACAATCGGGCAGCAATAGAACCCATGATCTCTAATCACCGTTTAATCGAGTTTGGGTAAACAGATGGCCTGAGTAATTTCGTTTATTCACTATTACACCACGTTAGTTAACCGTCTCTGCCTTGTAAATGGCCAAATGTTTGTTAAAAAATAACCTTCGTTATTTTTCGACCTAATCTATCACAAGAGCGAAAGTGTGTAAGTTATAAAACAAAAGTGAATAGGCTCAGTGAGCTCCATCCTGGACTTCATAATAATTTCCCAACAAAATGAGAAAAGAGGTCAATCGCGCACGAGTCAGTTTAAAAAAAACAATTTTAAACACTAAATAAAGACATGGAAATTAACATACTTCTTAATATTATCGTTTAAGCAAAAGTAATATCAAGACAAGTGTCCTTTATAATGCGTTATGATTAGGTACGGGCATGCGCAGAGGGGCGGGTGGGCGTGGCGCGCCGGCGCGTGACCCACTGATATGAAAACATCGCGCGCGCATCACGCGTATGGATCCGGTCAACGATTGGTGAATGGAGCGCGTGAACGAGTTTCTCAATTTGGTGAATGAAGCTTGAAAGTTATGTTTGATGACTAAGGGCAAACAGTTGAAATGATTATGTTTTCGCTTCATCATTATAGATATTTTCAGCATCGCTATCGCGAAAGAATACACTACTTTCTGGATAAAAAGGAAATTATATTGCTGTCTGATGTTCCGTTATAATCTAAACAAAGAATCACACTCTGTCATCTAAAGATAACAATTAGCTTGGATCTAACTTAACACGTAAACATATGTATGCAACTACGAGTATCATATATGCTTTTTAAATATGTTAAATATGAAAAGGAGATTCAAAGGTTTCTAGGACTATCTTTCTGGTTTCAAATGCAACTGTTGCTGCTGCTTTGTTATTAATAAAACTTATGTATATTAGCAGAAATTCCTCGATAGACATAGTAACTATGAATACAATAGCATAAACTAACCAGGGCGTCTATTTAACTGCGTTATAACGATATCGTGTTTGACGTGTTTTAGAATCGTTTATGTCACAGTCGCCATTATTGTAACTGACATAAGAGTTATGAAAACTTTGACAATACGGAAACACGTCAAATACGATATCGTTATTACCGTGTAGAATCCCAGCCCTGAAGCCAAACAAGAATTCAATACTTCTAAAAATAACCTAACTTTAACGTCTTCAATTGCTTGCTTATTCCACCCGATAATGACGTCATAAAAATCGTTCACTTATCTCGATCTCGCGGCTCTTCTTCTGTTACGTAAGAGGCACGGCACATAACCGTGCGCGGGCGCATACCTCATTCTTTGGCGACGAATTATTCTGCGCTTCTCGGAAAGGTACTGCTATGTAATAAATTTACAGGCTCATTATGCGGTGCCCCCTACATTCCGCCCTGTTAGGCTTTGGTAAAAAGTTTGCTATTGTTTTTGGGAAGCGAAGCCTTGGAATGCATAGAGGTGCTTAGTGCTTAGTGTCTCATTTTATATTTTTAATAGCTTTTTCCTTGTACACTCAGGTTTTTAGACTCCGTAGTCAAACTAGGAACCCTTATAGTTTCGCCATGTCCGTCCGTCCGTTCGCAGCCTAGCGCAGAGGCTCTTAGTACTAGAAAGCTGTAATTTGGCATGAATATACATATTAGTCACGCCAACAAAGTGGTACAATGAAATGTAAAAAAGTATGTTTTTTTAGGGTACCTTCCCTACACGTAACGTGGCGATTTTTTTTGTCATCTACCCCATCGTGTGAGGTATCGCTGGATAGGTATTTCAAACATATTGTGGGTTAGCGAAAATAATTTTTCGACCAAGGGATTATGAAATATTAAGGTTTAAAGCGCAAACTAGCCCCCCCCCCCCCCCCCTACAGCCAAAACTACAAATAGTAAAAATATGAAAAAGACATCATTAGTTCTTGAGCTTTAAATAGAAAATTAGTTATTACTTGATGATTTTTATGTTTGTGGTAAGTACTTAACGGCTTCGGAACCCTACACTGAGCATGGCCCGACATGCTCTTGCCAGGTTTTTTTATATGGCAATGTACCAAAATTCAGTTTTATTAATTTGCAGTAATTTTGAGCACACACCATGTGCCCTAAATATCTTGAATATTTTCTTTAATACTGATAAAAGTGACCACCTCAGTCCAAGATGAAGTCATGCCCCGGATGAAGAAAACTAGTAATCGCCTTCGATCCACTCCGGTCTGGGGGGTTATTATGACCTAGCTATGCAATTCATTTTACGGTGAGCGTAAAGGACAGAGCTCTGACAGTTATATAGCTCAGTCCTTTTCTTTGAGTGCAGACAGAACTGCATTGTTATGTTATAATAACCCCTCTGGTCCTTTGACCATGGGACAAAATTGTCTATCAGTCTCTAAGAAAAAGAAGAAACCTTGATGAGTCACGGCTCTAACTTGCCGGAAACAGGTAAGATGATGATGATGATTGATGATACGGGGACTGACTATTCTATGCACTTAATGGTGAATCCTTACAAGGCTACCAGGGAAATCAGGTCGATCGAGAACTTGAACAACGTTTAAAAGGCCTGTGCTAGGGTTACTTGAGCACAGAGCCTGAATCTACGACCTAATGAAGGTCAAAAAAGTGGTCACGGGTTTTTCTAGAGCATTAATACTAAGGTATGTTAAATAGATTGCATTGCATAATGAGAATATCAAACCTTTATTTTTCCCTTTGTCACTTCTGAACTAGGTTTATGCCCCTGCGCAGCATTTCTCGAAACAATTCGACGCGGAAACGTTCGGGCGCGCTCGGCGACACTCGCCGCCATTCGGCGACACAATAAAACGCTAGACCATACGCATTATTCCGGACATTTTTCTAAGTCAATTAAATTCGAAGATGGCCGCCAAGATTGTTTTTTGGCGGCCATTTAAATGTTTTACTGTTATTAGTAATGCTATGCGGTTCGGTTTTGTTGTTTTGATTTACTGTAATTTCTAAATGGTATGCCTGTCTGGGTTTCTGGGGATTGGGATATAGGAATGGATTTTGAAGCTGGTCGTGAGACAGAAAACAGGATTTTAGTCTAGAGTTTAGAAGTTTAGGTTATTCTAGTTTCAATATTATTCTAGTATCTATTAATTATCAATGGGATTACCAACCAATTTAAAAGGTCAAAGTCATAAGTCTAGCTGACTTACGAGTAGTTAATGTTTTTGAAAACTCCATTTGAAAATACATTTAATTTCATATCTGTCCATAGCTAACTACCACAGAAATATACAAATTGAGAAATAATCCAGTATCTGCCTTTGCGATAAATATTAAACTGAATCTGTGAGTTGATAACTATGAAGAGAGGAGTAAGATTAACGACATGATAAGTCAACATTTTGCTACCGTATGACTTGTTTAACATAGACGGCATTTTTGCATAATGATGGCCCTTTGCCACCAAGAAACCGCCTCGACACAAAATAAACACAATTGTCACTCACTATCCAACCCAAGAGCGGCCGAACAAAAAGTAAACACCTTTTAAGTTTTAAGTCGTGCTATAAAGGTGCCCACACACAGGCTAATGAGTCGGGCGAGATTTACTGCCTATAAATAATGCTAGTAACGTGTAATGTCCATATGCGCGCGCATGTAGGAGCGCTCGGTGCGCCGGAGTTGGGAAATGCGTGCTTCGTTTTGAGGCACTTGGAATTCTGGACGCGTGGCGGAGCTTTGAAGTTATGTTTTTAATATCTAATTAAGGTCAATGCTCAATGTAATTGTGTGATGTTTTGGTAACCTAATAAGGGGTCTACCAAAATATCATCATAATGTCTGCCGCGTCTACACTCAACTACAAACACTTCGCTGCCAGACCTAGGCCAACGATTTGCACCATAAGTGTATACAAATAAATAAAACCTACGCTTAAAACATATCATATAATGATATACTGGGTTTATATCCAATTCTTTCACCCTTCAGCTACTTTCTGAAATGTGCGTCCTCTTGAAACACCGACAAACATATTACTTATTGTGTTTAAGCGTACTTAAGCTTCGCCAACATCTAGAAGTTGAGTAAAATGTAAATTTGTGTCATGGAGATTAACATTTTACTCAACTTCTAGATGTTGAAAAAGCTTACGCTTAAACTCAATAAGTAATATCTTTATAATAAACCTGTTTTAAATTATTTTTTATGTGTTAAAAATATACATGCATAATAGTTATGTATTTTACTTATTAATAATATTAAGGAAGGTATTCAATTAAGTTTTCAACACTGTTTAGATCTCTAATTATACTGGGTATTCTCTGTTAACCATGTTGTTAACTGGGAGAGAATGCATTTAGGCATTAAGATGACCATTTGTACTTTTTAAATTTCTTTGTGTTGTGCATAAAAGTTTAAATAAAATAAAACAAATGTAGATAACTTATGTAAGTAAACGGAATAAAACCCCTAAGTCTGAATCAAAGCCATCTCAATGCAAAGCTTAAGTTGATTAGAATGGGCGGAACCGCGGCCTAATACTAAAATTCAATAAGTCCAACATTTAAGCAGTGCGGGTGTCAAGAGCTAATTGCCGAGATAAAGTAGAATGCGCGAAGTTAACACTCACAGAACCAAATACTCATTATGGCGTCAATTTACTATGAAAATCAGAGGAACCGGCATCCAACGTATTTGGTAACTAAGTGCCGGGATATCGATATAGTGTCAATTTTATATGGGAATGTGTTAAATGTGGCACTGAATTAAATTTGAGCTGCGTCGGCGCAGGTCGTTGACCCCTATAAAGTTTATGGCTGCCCAAATCGATCGAGTGTCAATGTCGCTGTCGAAGTTTTTTGGACAATGAGGCTTTTATTGGACATTGGGCAACTTGCTAGGTAAAACAGTTATGTATAGGTCTATCGGTATACCGGGGAACGTATTAAGTTATCATGTTTGGATATAACGTGGGTAAATCAGAGATATAATTTAGTAACATGGGCGTCTATTCTGATTTATTTTGTCTCTTTGAGTTTCTATATCGTATTTGTTGATGTTATATTTACTTTTTTATGGCATTGAGAAGGCAAACGAGCACACAGGCCACCTGATGGTAAGTGGAAACTGAGACCCATAGACATTCGCATTCAGAAGACTGCAATCCTAGGACTGCAAATTGCCAACCCTGAGGACTAAGATGGAATGCCTCTATGCTAGTTATTTCACCGGCTGTTTTATCTCCAAACCAGAACACAACAATGCGAACACTGCTGTTTGGCGGTAGGTTAATGGATAGGACGGTGGTAGCGATCCGGACGAACCCTGCACAAGGTCCTACCACCTTTAGCGTTTAATGTCGGTGAATAAGACCTACCAAAGCCGCATCAAGGCGATATAAAATCAATGGAGAAACTATATTGTTTTTGACGTATTATCGTATTGTCAACGTGACGATAGTTCTTACTTACTTAGCAGTAATGGCAGCTGAGTTAAAAAACAATACAATAATACCAATGTTAAAAGCCATATGGCTTTACCGAATTAAATAGAGCTCCAGTGCAGGGGGGTGATTCTCTTTGTACGACACTGAACTCGACTCACCTGCCTGCTGCCTAATTGAGAAAGCACGCGCTAAAATGTGTTTTGTACGCTATGACGGGACTTCTCAAACTTGCCAAATAAAAATTCACCATTAAGATCGACGCAGCGCTGTGTTGAAAGAATCACCCCCTATCAAAACACCAGTTGTTCACTTAATAACGTGCAAACAACACATGCTACTTTCTATACAGTTTCAAATAGATAACAATTAATGCTACGCCGTGACTGTTGTGAGCGTGGACGGTATTACAAGGTTTCTTGATGGTCGAATTTATAGCCACGAATTTGCATTCACCAAGTTTATAGTTTATTAGCGGCACACTTAATTACACAAAATGACGACAAGATGGGAGAGATGCAGACGCGGAACCACTCTTACACCGGAAAAAGGAACTTCTAGAGCCTTTTTTTATAAAGCCACTCGTACAAATTACAAGCGGAAGTCTCATTTTTACTCTAGAAAGAGAGTTCCGCTTGTTATTTGTAACTTGTAGCTTTAAAAAACAGGGCCCAAGTTTAAAATATCTTCAAAACTTGTGTTGCCAGCAACAGCGACGTGTCCCTTGCTGCTGTCGTATAACCTATGTGAAGAGAACACTCAATAGAACATGTTTAGTTAGATTTGAAAGTTAAGAGACCAGTAATGTAATACTATAACTAATATTATAAAGAGAAAAAATTTGTATTTTTGTGTGTTTATAATGAATAAACTCGAACTCTACTAGACCGAATTCAAAAATTCTTTCACAATTAGAATGCTACATTATGCCTGAGTAACACAGGCTATATTTACTGCTGACTCTCGCAGATGAAGTTGCGGACAAAAAGCTAGTTTTTCACATAATTTTCGTGTACATGTTTTTCAAGTGAGAAAATAGAAGGTAATGCTAAGATCTATAGCTGAGTGGTAATTAATAGTTTAACTGTATCTATACTAAATACTGGATGTGGCCTGTGATAGGAGCAATAAATTGAGGGATCGTTTCTACTCTATAAATGTAGCAACATTTGTTTTACAACTTTAATAAAATATGTAATTTATAACTTGTATGTTTTTCCAACAAACTCATTAGCATTTTCAATGTTCTCCATCCAATAGTATAGTTGACATCTACTGTCAGCCTAAAGAACTTCGTAGTATTCGCAATACATTGCTTGCTTGGAAAATCTAAAATCATTAATTTTGAGTTAACAATAAGTTGTTACGTTTGTGTTGTGGAAACGATCTCTCAATTTATTGAAAGAAAGAAAGAAAGAAAGAAAGAAACATATTTATTCAGCACACACATTGCAAAAAATAAACATCAAAAAAAAAACTAGTACTAAAATAGTTATTTCACCAATTTATAGTGGATTTGTAGGTAAAAGGAGCCAGCAATGTGTGTGGATGAAAAGGCTCAGCTTGTGCTGCGACTGCGGAGCAATCACAACGCTGTTATTCTGTCAGAACCTAGGAATCTGCGAGTGCGTTAGAACAATTGAGTTTTTGTTAATAATTGTTATAACGGTTAATAATGAAATTAATAAATATTGTATAAACGAATATAGGAGGAAAATATTCAATTAAAAATACATACAAGTTAGGTAGCCGCTTTCTGGGCAAGTAAGATTTAGCCCGAGTTCTTGCCGACACGAAAGAAGAAGAAGAAGAAGTTAGAAAGGCCTTCAGCAAGAAAATAATACTGTATAATGTTTAAACACAAATCACAATACCGCAATAGAAATATGTGTTATAGAAAAATATTTAAATAAAATAAATTAGTTGGACAAAGCAGGGCAATCCTCAGGTTCCAGTTTGGATTTGAAGTAGATATTTTTTAAATTGAGTTTGAAGGAAAATTTTGAGCATATATTATTATTATTGCTCCTATTACTGGCCACACTCGATATAAAGCTGAAGAGTTTGTTTGTTTGTTTGAACGCGCTAATCTCAGAAACTACCAAACCGATTTAGATGCAATTTGGTATGGAGATAACTTAGGTCCCGGGGAAGGACATAGGATACTTTTTATCCCGAAAAAATTAACCGTCCCGACGGAATAGCGATAAACGAGGTATTTGACATAATATAGACGACACTATCAAACTGTAATTTAATAGTGTTGTCTACATACACATGGGGGGAGGAGCGGAAAAGTAATTCCACGCGGACGAAGTCGCGGGCGTCTTGTGCATCTCTATATTTTGAGAATACTATTTATTCATTTTAAAGAGACTACTTATTTTCTTTCCTTGTACCTTTCGTATTAAGTGGGTACTTTGTTTTAAGAATATTTAGTATAAGTTGTCAAAAAAAAAAAAATAGGCACAGTTTCTTTGGCGTCATCAGTTTTTTGAGGATAGTCAAATTATCAGAGTATACGATTTCTACTGCGTAGACACCTTCACATTATACAATAGGAAACATGGATATTCTTCTTTCTTACGCTCTCTAGAAAGTGCTGTGAAAGAGAGGAATAACTGTATACGCGAAATAATTGTCGTGTAATTTTCCCTCCCTGCAAAAATATTATAAAAAATCGATGACAGGAATGACGTCACAGCTGTTGTTCCATGTTTAAAAAATAAACCTAACCTAACCTTATAAAGAAATTTGCATTTATTTCGGAAATTAATATGTTTAAGCCAATATCGTTGAATTAAAATAATACGTAAACAAAATGAGGATGCTGAAAAAAACAATATTAAAATTAAAAGAAGTTTGAAAAATTTAACAAGTTTTGATTTTATATAAAATCATCTTTGTCTTCTTTTTCTGTGCACCCACTGAATAATGTAAATTTCTGATTAGGTTATTTGGTCGACTGGTAGAGAATGCTATTAGGCATTAGGTCCGCCATTTCTACTTGTTTTTATGCAATAAAAATTAAATAAATAAATAAAACCTTAATAAACGGGTCAGAACTGTATTACGTTTTATACGTTTTTTTTTCATTTTCTCCTAAATCGTATGAATGAAACTCAATTTTGATTTTCATGCGTGTTCTCTATTGCCATCGGGATTACATACCTAGGGTGATGGCACCAGTGTTGGACACTTTAAGCTGACAGGCACCAATAATGGACCCTTCACTCATAATTCAAAGATCATAGGGTTATAAATTGATTGTGTGACTCCTTTTTGAGACCACACTCAAAACTGTATTACCTACTTTTTTTGTTCTAGCTTTAAGCAAGTTGTAATGTTGTTGTGTTGTGTCTCAAATAAATCATCATTCATTCATTCATTCATTCATTGTTGCAAAACAAATGAATAATCTTTATTGTCTGTAAAATAAGAGTCAAGTGTCCGTCATTGGACCTTGTTCATTACTGGTTCGATCACCCTACCTACTTAGAGTTCCATTGGATACATAAAATTCTGAAAACAGGATGCAACCAAGATATTTTCATAGCAACTCCATGTAGAAGTTATTGCAATATCAGTACAATCAACAACCCAACGCTAACAGACCTATATTTAACTACGTTAGGTATCATTCCAGATTAAAGCCCCTCAGAGGGCTCCGAACCAAAACATCGCCGCCAAGTAAACTGAAATTAAATCTGCTCCAAAATAAATACAAAACTGTATCCTTTCGTCCTTACACTTACTTGAATAAATAATTTCTAATTCGGCAGAGCGGTCTGCACTCGAAATAACCTCCCCGTACCACGACACCCAAACATCTATTTCTAGTACAACCCTTCCATAAATCTTCTTTACAATACAGCTTAGACACGGAGTTACGACCGGATCATTTACACAAACCCGGCAATGGATACTGCGTAAATCGATAACAACAAAAATTGAATTTGATCGCGTTAAAGTAATTTAATTTGGCTTATACAATTTTTGCTCCTTTTGCGCTAATGAATAATGTAAGCCCGCAACTTTGTCTCCTTCTTTAATTACAAGTTAGAGAAGGACGCACGAGCTGTCATTAGTGCAAGTGGTTTATTATTTTTACCGAGTTATTTTGGTCCAGCGCCGGGCGCATCCCTTCGCTAATAATTACCGCACGATACATTTAACTCTGAACCTTTGATGTTAATTAAACCTGATGCGATGGGGTTCCATAATTACCGCTTGTAAAATTAAGTTATATTAATGTAAACTAAGCATTATTTTATCCTCGTAACGTCATAAATACGAATCGTAATTAAAGCGTTACAGCGCCATCTCTTTTAAGGTACCGGTAATAAAACAAATCAATCTTTAAACTAACGCATTGTTTATGAAAATATTTAGGGTATTTACCTTATATTAAAACTCGACCTTATCAGCTACGTCGTAGCGGCTGTAGCGCGTAGCGCGGCGAAATGCTTTCTCCCCAGGTTACGCACGGTGCGTAGTCCCGCTGCAACGGGACCGTGCGTGAGCCGGTTCCTGGTCCCCGTGTGTTCCAATTTTGAATCGGAACGCACTTTTGTTTAGGTTTTTTATGAGGCGTGCGTGAATGGAAGGTTCTTTATAGTCCACACAATGCGCGCGTACAAATTTCAGTAAAGTAATGCGAGGATTTGGTTACGACTATTTTATGATAATATTTAAAATTATTTTAACACCATTTTTTTTATTAAAGTAAAAAACAGACGCATAGCAGACGTAGGTGTTCCGTTACCAACTGCAGTCAATAATCTAAACTAGCAGTGCAGTACTCCCAGTTTCTTAAATACCGTTCATCTTGCTCTTTGCAGGTATATGTCATAAAAAAATCTACTACATATTTTTTGAAGTGGCAATATTAATATTTACAAAAAAACAATATGTCATTTAAAACCCAATATCTGCGCGATATCCTTACCATCGCTAAACTTTGCTCCCCCCTCGCAATCGGTAACGACAGAACCTGCAGTAATGGGGATATAGTTCGGGTGTTGCCATGTTTTATTCAAATTGCGCCAATGCTTCGATCATTGTATCGGATAACGAAACCAGATTTCCAATAAATACAAAATTCCTGCATTTATTCATGAAAGTACGCGGTATGTAGTATTTTTAGGGTTCCGCACCTCGAAAGGAAAAAGCGGAACCCTTATAGGATCCGTTTGTTGTCCGTCCGCCCGTCCGTCCGTTCGTATGTCAAGACCTTTTTTCTCAGGAACGCGTGGAGTCCAACTCGCACTTGGTCGGTTTTTTTAGTTTTGGCCCTGACTTTGTACATGTAGAATTTTCCAGAACGACGAAGTTTCCTTTGTCCTAACCCTAGACCCATCTGTTTACCGAATTTAATTCAAGTCCGTCCAGCCAATAAAGTGTTTTGAGTCTGAAAAACCTTTAACATACCTTTAAACTACAAGGTACAAATGTGAGCATCCGATGAAATACGACATCGACAATCGTTTATATTACGTAAGGAGGACACAAAGAATGTGCTAAACTGCCGTAATATCAAGAAAGGCGCTAATTACAGTGTCGTACCTAGTCAAAGGATTCTATACTTTATTAGTTATCACATTCAATTGAAAATACTTACATCATTACTATGCAGTTAGCCGCCTTCTTTAACGGCGGTACGGAGTAAGAAGGCGTTTTCTTAATTTTATTTAATAAAATTAATAAAAGCCTGTACTTATATTAATAATATGCTTAAGTGTAGTTTTAAGATTATTCGTAAGTAGCTTTCGAAAATTCATTTTAATTAAGAAATTAATTTACAAACTGAAATGCAATAGATTTTATATAAAAAGAAAACAACTAAAAACCGCTTAAAATAACCGCTTTTGAACTGAAATTATTGCTTGTCACATTTGACTTGTTTAATTCCCGTTAAAGGCAGATAGAGTCTATAACTCTAAAAAATATCAAAAAATCTTTAAGCCTCTTTTTTATTTTATCGAGAAACTTTGTTTAAGCTCCAGCTGGCCTAAATACAACAACACTTACAAATATATGTTAAAGCCTAAATTAATTAACAATAAACTTCATTTTAGTCAAAAAGGATTAGTAAGTTTTTTTATGTTAAGGAGAAGGCACACGAGCACTCAGGCCACCTGATGGTAAGTGGAATCTGAGACCCATAGACATTTGAGTTCTCAAGACTGTAATCCTAAGACCTCAAATGCGTTGCCAACCCTCAGGACCAAGATGGAATGCCTCTATGCTAGTTATTTCACTTGTTGCCTTATCCCCATACCGGAACACAACAATGCAATGTTATTTTATATTTAAAGATATTTAAAATTAAAGAACACCAATCCTAAATTGACCTTTACGAACGAAATTAGCTGTCTGGAATATTGAAGTTAGCTCCAAGCGGCGTTTGTTCCTGCATAACGGAATGTAAGTAACTCCATTTTATACGCCCACCACCGAGTTAATCTCGTATGCAGTGCATTACCGATTATTACAGCACTTAGTCATATAATGGCGCTTGAGCGGATGCATTAGCCTTCCGTTGATACCGCTTAGTTTATGATGTGTTAAAACGTTGAGTACGGCCGCTTTTATTAAGCTACAAGTTACATAGCTAAATCCTTAAGGTCTTGTGTTTAAGTATTGTAATAAAATACTATACAGGGTGACTTCAAATTGGTAATACAAAATCAACGTTTTACACACATTTCCCCTAAACTTAGCCCCTCAATTAAGTCTCATACTTTTAAAATAATCAGAAG
The DNA here is from genome assembly GCA_949316455.1 of Acleris holmiana. Classification (NCBI taxonomy): domain Eukaryota; kingdom Metazoa; phylum Arthropoda; class Insecta; order Lepidoptera; family Tortricidae; genus Acleris; species Acleris holmiana. Next base: position 25,098,627 of record OX438763.1, on the reverse strand, counting down.
TATTTTTTTTGTAATTTTTAAATTATCCCATTTTTGTTGGTTAAACATGGTTATCCTAATAATTAACAAAGAAGTTTAAAGAATTCCAAATGAACACTTTCCTCTTTGGTTATCAGTCACCTGTCACAATTTATGAAGAAAACGTGTTTTGATTAGTAATTGTCACTTATCAAAGAAAATAAGATTGTATTGTAAATGTAGTGTAACCACACTTTGAGACTTTAATTATTTGTTTTGTTCGAAAATTAGCATTAATTAAATACAGTTAATTTTAACAAAGGGGTTAATGTATTATACTGTGTGGCATTAACTAAGCCACAATCAAGTGTTTTGTATTACCAATTTGAAGTCACCCTGTATATCAACTGAGAATATCACAGAAAACGAGAGGTTAGTTACATACATGCATAACATCACGCCTTCATTCCCTGAGTGGGGTAGGCAGAGCTACAGAAACAGCAGCCACTCAAAAAAGATTAGTTGGTATTTCTGTAACCACATTTTGCACAATCAGGCTACAAGCCAATCGCCTAACAGTACTACAAGCCCTTATTGCCTTAGTCGCCTCTTGCGACATCCACGGGAAGACATGGAGTGGCACTATTCTAACACGGCAACATTATAGTTATAACATAATTTACAAAAGAAAAGTATCAGTATCAGTGCATCAGTTTAAATAGATTTGACCCTCAGCGTTACTTGTCAGCTGAGTTGCCGGAGATGACTAGCGAAAGGCAATCACAACTAGCAATATCTTATACAAGGTATTGAATTTTATTGTACTTGTACTTTCTAGGTTTTTCGTTTTGTTAGTCACTTTTCCTGTAGGAGCTATCAGACTACGATTAGAAATATTTTCTGGAATTATTTTGTGACAATTTTTTTTAATGTTTACGTTACAGATGGTTAAATCTGGCTTTTTTAGGGTTCCGAAGTCAAACTAGTATACATTGTATATAAAGCAAGGGTATTTTTTTATTTACTGCGCAACGTCGTGTTATATATTGTTGTTATATATTTATGGGCAGCTATTAAAAACCATCATGAGTATACAATGATATTACATTTAGACCAAGAGGCAGATATGTTACTTCCGCGCCCAATTTGAAGATTCATAAAAGACCCAATTAACAACTCTCGCTCTGTTTACGCCAAACCTTATCTTACCTTCGTGTTTTTCGTAACGGTTTATCGCTTATTAGTGAAACAAATGAACATATTGTAGTTTGTCTATTTTCAAACGCAATTTATTAGACACGTAACATAATATTCTATACTCTGTAATAACATTGTGTGTTATAACTTTTTTTGGACCGTTTGGGATATACTGAACGTGCCATTTTTGTTAAAGTTACGAGTCTCTGCCGCCCCCTTCAACCAAAACTTTATTTCAGTACTAAAAATCTGCAAAATAAATTACAAATTCTACAGTAACTGCAATATCACGCCTAGGAAGACGTGATTGGTTCTTAAGATACAGGCGACTGAAGTCATTATACCTACATAAAAAAACACCAAATAACTTTGGAAAGAAGAAAGAAAGGAAAAAAAGCATTTATTACTTTAGTTATTAAATTATACTTGTTGGTTTTGTGTTGGTAGCAACAGCGTTCGAACCCTACACTGAGCATGGTCCGACATGCTGTTGCCCGATTTTTTACGTAAGAGGACAACAGCTGTTTACCCTATCACAAAAACTTATTTTGATTCATTATACTTTTAAAATAGCGATTTTAGCAACTTATTCAAATCACCCTACACAACATAATTCAAAATTTTGTCCATAAATTGGCTGAATGCAAACCCAAAGTATTGGTATGTTGGTAATTTAGTGGGAACAGATGCGCGTGCGACGTGGCTTCGGGAGTTAGTCTGCCACCCAAGAGAGAAAGGTAGTGCAACAGTATGAACCCCATATGCGCATACTGCCTTCTTGTTTTGATCGGTGGAAGTGGGTCGTGCCCTTGCGCGCCCGCACCGGCCTTGGGCAGGAGCAGCCGCGATTGTTAAACGATTTTATTTTGCTTCATTTATTATTAGAAGTGGTCGATACAGTTAAAAATATATTCTAAACCTGCACATAGTAAGAACTACGAGGTGGTTCACCATTCAAATTTTACATTTGCGTAGTGTTTAATTTTGAATTGTTGTATTTATTTTTATGACTCCACTTTGTTGATGTAAAGTTAGGGAATAAATTAAATGTTACTTATGAAGTAAATAGATAATAACAAAACTAGCAGTATGTTAATGTTAATAATAGAAATTATTAATGCTTAAAGAGCTTAGATTGGGACTAGGTCAATTTGTGTGACATTGTCCCGAGATATATTTAATTTGACCGTCCATTATTACAATTTACTACATACATGCATACTCATACTATTATTAGATAAATAAGTAACAGTCTTGCAAGATAAATAACTGGTTTATGTTGACAAAACTGTATACATAGATGACAACACATAATATTATGGTAGCAAGAGATAGAATGGGAGTGGAATCTGAATTACAACGTCTACGCTGCAGTAAACCAACGATTTTAAATCAAATAATGCTCTAAAATAAAACTAATGTAGATATTGAAGCCGACTCAAGATTTACAAGAAATAGCTCGATACATGGCGGGTCGTATTTTTTTTTTTTTTTTTTTTATGTTAAGGAGAAGGCACATGAGCACTCAGGCCACCTGATGGTAAGTGGAATCTGAGACCCATAGACATTTGAATTCTCAAGACTATAATCCCAAGACCTCAAATGCGTTGCCAACCCTGAGGACTAAGATGGAGTGCCTCTATGCTAGTAATTTCACCGGTTGTCTTATCCCCACACCGGAACACAACAATGCGAACACTGTTGCTTGGCGGGTGGTTAATGGATAAGATGGTGGTAGCGATCCGGACGGACCCTGCACAGGGTCCTACCACCAGTAAAAAAAAATGGTCGTTAATCATATTAAACAATAAATTAAAATTTAAAGACCGTAAGGACATTGTGTCCTTATCTGTTGAACGAATATTAGAACTCGCTGCAATAGAGTTAGAACAATTCATAGTTGTATATGTATATAGGCCACCATTAGGCAATTTCGAAATTTTTGAAAAGAATATGGAAACTGTTCTAATAAAATTATCTCATTCGAGAAAAAAAACAATTATATGTCGAGATTTTAATGTATATATTTTAGAAAACAGTCCACTAACCAAAAGATTAATAAATCTTTTCAAATCTTTCGGCCTGACATATACTTTTATGGAGCCAACTAGAGTTACTGACACTAGCGCCACATGTATTGATAACATTTTAACTGATATAATTCCTATTGGTAAGAATGTGATCAGCAACCTGGAATCGGATCATTTGGGTCAATTAATTAAATTCAAGTCCGTATCGAATAATATTCCAAAAAAAGAAATTACTTTTGTGCCAATAACTGCAGACCGTGTGGAAAGAATGAGACATAACCTATTGCATAATTTGCCCTTTCTAACAACTGATAAGGGACCCAATGACGTGTACAACTCATTCTTTCACACATTCATAAAACAATTTAACGCAGTATTTACATCCAAATCGGTTGTGGTTGGTGGTGCAAAGGTTTTCAGTGACTGGGCTACTGCGGACTTATATAACTATAAGCGTAGAAGAATACTGTATCAACTATATGAGGAACGGAGGTATAACGCGAGTGAGGAGTTTAAGGAACATGTCAAACAGTATTCTAGCAATTCAAGATAGACTGCCGTATAACTAAGCGAATTTTTTTAAGTCACAAAATCATGAATAGTTCTTATGTTATTAAAACGACCTGGAAAATAATTAATGAAGAATCAGGTCGCCGAAAAAAGAACATTAACGAGTATCGTTTAAAAGTAGATGGTAAAATAATAGATTCCAATCCAGATATCGCAATTGAATTTGAAAAGTTTTTTACCGATATACCAGTGTCCACGACTAAGTGCTTGAACTCTTCGCCTGCGTCTGCCATTGTACTTTTAGAAGATAACGTGCCTGAATGCAGTATATACTTTGAAATCAAGCGCGTTACTGCCTTGGATGTAATTAAGGCATTCAACTCAATCAACATAAAGAAAACCAGTGACCTTTGGGGAGTGTCGGTCCATGTACTCAAATCCTTAATTGAAGTCATAGCATCTGACTTAATGGTCGTATTTAATCACTGTGTTGATTGTGGTCAGTTTCCTGATCTTATGAAACATAGTAAGATAATTCCATTATTCAAAACGGGTAGTACTTTTGACCCCACTAATTTTAGACCAATATCCATACTACCCACTTTCAGTAAAATATTTGAGAAATTGATTTTGTCACAGTTAGTGGAACATTTTCAGTATAATAATTTATTGCACAATAAACAATTTGGTTTTACTCGGGGTCGCTCGACAACCGAAGCTGGTGTTGAGTCACAGGATGCTTTAGGTATTTTTTGTGATTTGTCCAAGGCCTTCGATTGCGTTAACCATGACACATTCATCAGGAAACTACACAACTATGGAGTTAGAGGTACTGCGCTAAACTTAATAAAAACGTACTTATACGGGAGAATACAAAGGGTAGACGTGAATGGAATACGATCACCTGGGTCATTGGTCTCAATGGGCGTACCACAGGGCTCAATATTGGGTCCATTTTTATTCCTCATCTACATAAATGACTTACCTTACCTTATAAAGGACAACCATGATATAGTATTGTTTGCTGATGATACGTCACTTGTGTTCAAAGTTAAACGACAACAGCAGTTTAATGTCGATGTAAACAATGCTATATCAAAAGTAGTCGATTGGTTTAGTGTTAATAATTTATTACTGAATGAGAAAAAGACAAAATGTATAAAGTTAAATGTAAAATGTGTAAATGTGTAAAATGACAAACTAGACCTAGTTAATGATACAGTGTGTCTTGGTATAACGTTAGACCCCAAGCTCCAATGGGGTCCTCATCTTGCTGGATTGGCGGGTAGACTCAGTTCTGCAGTTTTTGCAGTTAATAAGATTCGGCAATTAATAGACTTAGATACCGCTCGATTAGTTTATTTTAGTTACTTCCATAGTATTATGTCATATGGTATTTTACTGTGGGGTAGTGCTGCTGATGTAAATAGCATCTTTGTTCTGCAGAAGAGGGCTATTCGTGCTGTCTACAAGATGGGCCAGAAAGACTCGCTTAGAGATAAGTTTAAAGAAATTAATATATTGACCATGCACAGTCAATACATTTATGAAAACATTATGTATGTTCATAAAAACATCGCTAAATTTAGAAAGAACTGTGACATACATAATGTTAATACCAGAAATAAACATAAACTCGCAGTGCCCTTCACGCGGCTCCATTAAATAAAAAACTCTTTTATGGGTAATTGTATTAGGTTCTATAATAAGCTCCCAAGTAATGTTACTGAACTATCAGTAAATAAATTTAAGAGTTACGTTAAACGTAAACTAATTTCTATAGCATATTATAGTATTAAAGACTATATTAATGATAACAATGCTTGGGACTGAATTGCTTGTAATAAAATGTTTAGTCCTTACGACAAAATGTTGCGAACGTCGGAAAAAAAAAGACATCCGACAGAGTTTCTTACAGGTTCTTCTCTGATCGGTCGCGATTTGAACCTGCAGTCAATTTAGGCTAAGTCGCTACTATGACGTTTCAAAAGAGTTTATTATTTGTAAACCTACTTGAATAAAGATTATTCTGATTCAATTTCAACTCATCAATAAAAACTTCTATCTCAACCCTTTAACAGCTGGCAACGCGCAGGTCACCTCTGAGCACGCGTCGATATACTGCCACCGGCACAAATAAACGTCACATCTACCATCCAGTAGCTATAATAAATTAAACTCTCCATCGCGAGATATAAGCTTGAGATTTCAATGTATAAACTGCAACTTATGCAAGTATTTTTTAAGAACAAGTATTATTAGCGGCAGGTGGTGCACGCGCCGATTTGTGCACTCCCGCGCAGCCTGCACATGTGCGAACTGCTTTGGTTTTGGCACAAGTGTAGATCAACCCGTTTTTGTTAAGCACCTGACCAGTCAAACCAGCAAAGAGTTATGGTGTTTAGAATGTAATATGATATAAATCTTACAAATATATTATTTTAATATACTAGCTGTTTCCCGCGACTCCGTCTGCGTAGAAGTCGTTTATCGCTTTTCCCTCAGGCAACAATTTTTCGGGATAAAAAGTACCCTATATCCTTTCCCGGGACTCAAACTACGAGTATCTCCACATATGATCTAAATTGGTTCAGCAATTTAATCGTGAAAGCATAACAAAATAAACATATGCTATTGAGGGACTTGCTTTGATTGGGGCGGTATTTCCGGACCACTACGACTTGGGGACCTTCAAGAGACGAGCATAGTCTTCTCAAAGACTGGCGACAGAGCTGCTCTGCTGCCATTCCTACATGCCAGGGGGCATCATAGGGGGGGGGGGGGGGATGTCGCAGGTGTCCATGGGCGGCGGTGATCACTTTACATCAGATAACCCGCCAGCTCGCCCTCTCTAGTATAAGCGATTGATTACTAAGCAGTGAGTATATTCCCTGATCTTTATTTGTTTATATTATTAATTCAAGAGCATGACAACCTCGTCTGCCATCATGAACCGTTTTTGTTGAACCAATAAATCTGGTTAACTAGTTATCTCATATAATTCTAAACTACACATCACTTTATTTAGTACTTGTATAATACGTATGGGGTGAGTCTTAAGTCCACATAAAATATGAAAACTTTTTTAAACTTTTTTGTGTATGTGCTTTAAATTCAAATTGCCAAACAGCAGTGCTCACATTGTTGTGTTCCGGTTTGGGGATAAGACAGCCGGTGAAATAACTAGCATAGAGGCATTCCATCTTAGTCCTCAGGGTTGGTAACGCATTTGCAGTCTTAAGATTGCAGTCTTTTGATGGCGAATGTCTATGGGTCACAGTTTCCACTTACCACCAGGTGGCCTGTGTGCTCTTTTGCCTTCTCTATGCCATAAAAAAAAAAAATCATTAAATTGGCCACATTAGTGCTCTTTTATACGTCGCGTCAGTAATACGCAGTGAATCTACTAGCGCTTCGAACATAAGTTCATTTTTAGAAGCATAAGTTCGTTTTTTTTTTCATTTATCACAACAAACAATAACACCTACTTCTCTAAAAGTACGTAAGTTACATAATACATTACAAGGAAATAAAGTAATAAATAATAGTTATTAAAACTAACACAAATTTATTATTACAAATATAAGGTCATTATTGTCATTAATATAATTGACACACTAAAAATAATAACTAATAGGATAAAAACACGACGAGGTTTCAACAAGTCCTTGCGGACGTGAACAAACCGGACCCCACAAAGAGCACCCGTCCACAAAGCAAAGTTCCCTGTCTAAAAATCAGTAGATATTATATCAACCTACAACAATACGTTACAGTGCCTACAACAAAACGTAAGTACCAAAACACGATACGATTTTAAAGGTCCTCAGTTATTTCAATTTGATCTGTCCACTTGCTCTTAAAGCGACCCTAAAAAAAACCACCGCTAAATAAGTTAATCTCAACGCTTTAATAAAACGACACAGCCGCCCATGACGGAACCGTCAGTCTAAGTCATTGTAAACCAATGTCAACCTAAATACTTTTTAACTCCATGGTTGATTTTACAATGAACATATTTTAAAAGTTAGGACGGTCTTTAGTTTCACCTCACGGCGACAAAGATGGAACTATAATACCAATACTAACTAACAACTAATATGCACTCTAACTTAATACAGGTTAAGTCCATATTGGATAAACTGTGAAGCTTCGTAATTTTGTAAGGAAACATAATACTGAGTGGAAAGATGGCGCGATAAGTACCTGCAAGTGCAGGCAACGTTGCAAGTAAGTGATCACTTTAATACCTTATCGCTTTAAAGCTATGTTTGGCCCGCCATAGAACATTGTTGCACGAGTCAAAGCGTCAGAGTTCCAAAGTGATCATATTCTCACGACGATGATACCTTTAGGGTTGTCAACTTTCAATATTACATTGAATGCCCAAAGAGCTTCCCGTAGTCCATTTTATTGGGAAATATGACAATTTATGGTAATGCTTTGTGATGCAGTAGATTATTTATTTAATGATTTTGAAACAACTTTTACCTTAGATGCGTTTACTTAGAAAAATGACAATTGCTTAAGGTGAAATTAGGAATAGAACGATTTGTAAATTTCGATGGCTTTAGTATTATTAAGTAGTTTATTTTTTTCATTTAACCTTTATTACACAAAAAAATAAGCTTAATTTACAAAAGGCGAACTTAACACCGTAAAGCATTCTCTAACAGTTGACCTTTTATTAAAGCAGAGATTATTGCTTCCATATGGTAAATTCAAAAATTATGTCTAATAATGATTATTAAAGGTGGGTTTTTATACATACACATACATAACATCGCGCCTTCATTCCTAGAGTGGGGTAGGCAGAGCTACAGAAATACCAACAACTCTAAAAATACCTTTTTATAATTCTGTAACCACATTTTGCACAATCAGGCCAAGAAGTTTACGAAGTGCATTAGTAACAGTTTGCAAGCCCATCCCCTAACAGTACTACAAGCCTTTCTTCCCTTAGTCGCCTCTTACGACTTCATGGGTTTTTAATAATATAAATACGTAGCAGACGGAAGACGCAGCTGTTGGTGCGCTATTGCTTGCTGCTGCGACACAAAATTGACAACCCGTCAGCTCTCGAGCGGCTGAGTTTCTTCGTTCCTGACCACTACGCGATGGCAGGGGTTCGCCGTCGACATCCTCTTTTAGCGGCTCTAGAGTTGCCGTACTCGTCGCGCTCGGAACACGTCGACCGCCAGGGCCAATGATTTGAATGCGCTCACGTCGGGGGTCCAAGATGCCGACGTATTTGCTGATAAGTGGTTATTGTTACTTATTTATATTGATAGGTTCTTGTGTATTTGTCATTAGTATATAAGCAGTATGATTTAAAATTGTAATTAGCATAATAGGTGATTTTGTGTATACAATAAGCCTGTTATAAATAGTGTAATAAAATAAATAAATAGCAATAAAGGCAGTAATTACTTATTAATTTATTATTAGTTTGTCATAATGCCGTGCCAGCCCTGCACAAGAGCATCGCAAATAAATCGTGTGCATTAACATTCTTCCCGCGTCACCCGCCCCGCGTATCGTTTGACCCAACTCCTAAATCGAAGTGTAGGCAACACTTGAAAAAACATCTCAAAGTAGAGTTTAAAGACAACACGTCTTACTCATGCACTGATGGTTTTTAACGTTGGTGTGTGTATCTCAAGACTGCGGGTCCTTTGCCACGATCATACTACAATTTAAATTATTAGACCGATGGGACTATATAATTCAAAAATTATTTCGGAGAGAGCATGGTAAATAATATTATGTTCATTGGTTGGTTTATATTTCTGGCCAGTAACCTCTTTCATCACTCGCGAATAAAAAACTAATTCGGGTCTACACAGATACGACCTATTTTTCAAGAGGTTAATAGTATAATTGTTATATGATTTGGTGAACATTTTTGTTTGTTGTTTTGGGAACTGCCTCTTCGGCCAAAGTAGGGCGGATAAAAAGGCGATGCGTGCGTTTTATATGACTTAACTTATTTAATTTAATTAAATTTCTTAGCTAGGCACATTTTGTTTAAATAATCATGTGTGTGTAACCTTCCATGGTCTCACCTGGTGGTTCCAACGGAAGATCAGCGCTGACAAATGCCAGCATTACGCTGAGTTGGAACCATTTCGTGACTACATTTTCTGGTGCGTATTTCTCTGTTATTTGTTGATGTTTGTCACGAATAAATGTATTTCTTTCTATCTTTCCATTTAGTACGGAATTAAACTTGGTTTACGTTTTTTAAGAAAATAAATCAGTCTGTTACAATAGTATTACCAATAGTACTTATTTGGTACCCGTTTTAAAAATAATCATTCAATAATAACCCTCTGCAACTGTGGTGACTTTTTTAGAAACATTCTACTGAGGTGGAGGCTGTCAGACGTCATTTTCGTTAAAACATAGAAAAAATAGAGGAAAAGCCCCAAATATGGACCACCATATACATTTTATGAAATAAAACACAGGATTTTCAAGTTAAAGAAATGCTTTAAAAACCAATCAGGCGGGAAATTATCTGGCAATCTTCTAAATATAATAAAAATGTCATAAAGTAACAAACGTTTAACAAAAACTTCGTAATTCTAAATAAAGTCAAAATTAACCCTTTCAAAATAGGTAACATTATATGGACCACCATGTTTATAATACGGCCTAGGGGTGCGTAATATGGACTATCATAATTAAGGTATGACAATTATCACATTTTTTTCCTATTTAAAAAAAGGAAACTTGTAATCACTAATCAGCCTTATATGTTAAATAAATGTTATTTTAAGAGTCCTTTAAAATAATAAAGTTAAAAATTGAAATAAGGTTCGAGTCCATATTACGAGCATGTTCATAATATGGACTACTAGTCCATATTTGAAACTAACTATTGGTCCATAATATAAACAGGTGTCATTTGTCGTTAAACTTTTTCCAAAAAGAAACTAGTAATTCGTGTCGTCACACGCTACAACAACAAAGTTCACTAATAATATAACGTTTCTAGGACACCAAGGTACAATAATAAGCGATTGTCATAAAAGAAGCAACAGCCTTACAAAAGTAACCGAAAATTTCCATCAAATGTGCCTAAAAACTTCAATCGACGATAACTGACACATACGTGCACTGAGCTTGACGGCGAATCACTGGCGGGGAGGCGCACCTCAATGGTGTCCAAAGCGGCCTACTTCACTTCGATAGGAACGCCACCTAGCGAGATATTCGTGTGGTCCATATTATGTACCTAGTCCATATTTGGGGCTTTTCCTCTACTAATGGGTCAATGATAAGTATTGTTTATTAAGTGTATAGCATGATTATTTGTAGTGTATGTATATGGGCTTCTAAATAAAAAAAAAATACATTAACTTCAACAAGGTAAATAAATTTGGAGTTTTTAACATAGGTTAGTTTATAATACCCCGAGTCTTTAGGAGAGGTTGCTGAGCGATACAGACCTATTTCACACTATAAAGCGATTTTTTGGCGGTGTCTGATAGACGTCACATCAGTCGCAGAGGGATAATCAAGTAATCGAGTGCAAACGATTATTCTTTTCTACTAGACTAGAACTAAAGCATAATATTAACACGGTTTTAAAATGTCGAACCATCTACTGCAAAGTATTACCACCTCACTAAAAGCGACGGGCTCTCACGTACCACCACCCCCATAAATTATCGATATGGCAACATTATCGTGACTTGCCAAACAAAGCCTTACCGAAAATCCACCTGACTTTACACATATGCAAACACACACAAGTAAAACCGAAACGTCTCACAAATTGCTCTATTCACCCACACATGTGTTTTTTACAAGTGTACAGATTCATAGTCACGCACACATGAAATAGGTTTGATGTATGTGTGCAGCCACCCCAGTGCTAGTGTTGCTTGTACAAAAAAATAATATCATATCTCGTTACTGGATCTACTTTTGTTACGGTTTGAAACGAAGAAAAATTTGAAGTGGCATTGTGTTTTTAAAAATTAAATTGTTTTATGTATTATTATTGAAACCTGTATTTTTGGTAAGGTAGAGGCATATTGTTTTGGTAACTCATCATTTTATCGAATTTCACTTCAACGAATGTTTCATTTTATCGAACGCCATTTTCTGCTGGAACCATAATGTTTTCAGGGTATCTTATACATTTATTACGTAGGGTAGACGTTTGAGATACCCTGAAAACATTTAGGTTTAAGCAGAAAATAATGTTCGATGAAATGATACATTCGATGAAAGTTTTTTCGATAAAATGATAAACTCTCTATTATTTTATTTATTATGATTTTTTGGGTAAAACTGCAGTTAAAGCGCATTGACGCTAGCTTCGGAATATGATATTTTGTCATATAACGTAATATTGCGTAGCTGGCACTCTATGGGTTAAGTATTGAGGAATAAGACTCATTTTAAAAATTATACATTTAAAAAAAGAACCGGCGGTAAGAAAAAGCTGTAGTTATGTGAAATATAGCGTTGCACTTATTAAATACCTAATGTATAGTGTGTATTGCTGTAAGAGCTTCCGGAAATCAAAATATTCTTGTATCGGTCTGAGGAACTTATTGAGGTTCTACCTAATTATGCAATATTCAAAATTTCTTAAGTTTGTTAATTATATTGCTAAGCAGAACAGTTAGCTTTAAAAGTTGTATTTTTCTGTAATTGGAACATTTTTCCTTACTTTTATTTATTGGTTTAGAATGTAATCTAGCTTATAAAATGTATAGTTAATTTCTGTCTGTTTTATGAACCTTTTCAGAATCAGAATCAGAATCAGAATAATCTTTATTCAAGTAGGTTTACAAATAATAAACTCTTTTGAAACGTCATAGTAGCGACTTAGCCTAAATTGACTGCAGGTTCAAATCGCGACCGATCAGAGAAGAACCTGTAAGAAACTCTGTCGGATGTCTTTTTTTTTCGACGTTCGCAACCTTTTGTCGTAAGGACTAAACATTTTATTACAAGCAATTCAGTCCCAAGCATTGTTATCATTAATATAGTCTTTAATACTATAATATGCTATACTATAATATAATATGCTATATATTTCAAAAACAATACTGATCTCATCTTAACAGACAAAGCTCGTGACAGTAAGTTTTGCTAAAGTTTTAAAATAGTTTATTCACAAGTTTTTTACGACAAGTCTAAAATCTTTAAAGTCTAAAACCGTTTTCGCTCACTGTAATACTGATAAGGTGTGATAATTTTTAAAGTTTTTAAGACAAACAAAGTTTAAAATGATCTACGTTATAAAATGCCGTATCTAAACCCGACTCACCTGTTTCGCGGCTCCCACGACACTCCTGATGTACTCTCGTTTTTATGCAGTCCAGGTCTCCACCCTAAATCGGACGTCACAACGCACGACCTTTTTTTTCAAAAAGGTTGATTTCATTTATCTTCAAAGTCATGATTCGTTGCATTGTGCCGGGCGTAAATACATATAAAAAGTTTGGGTACGAATGATACTGGCCGAAAAAAGTGGCGTTACTAAAAAAAATTTTTATTTTTAAATGAGGAACGATGCTGTTTGCGTAGGTTGGTAAAGTTTGTGGAGGATTAGGCGAATAATGTACAGTTTTTTATTATTTTATAGCCAAAAAAACGTTAGCCAGCTTGATGTTAGATTTTAATCAAAAGAAGTCATATTTTAAGAACTTTACTGCGTCAGACTTTACCGTTTCACTTATTTATTACCGGTATTCGTATTGCTTTCGAATTGTAATTAACATTTCGACCTCCATTTTATGACCTAGGAGCAATGTTGGTGGTGAAACGAGACCGCACACTTTACGACTGTGTTCCGAAAACTAAAACTATTGTAACCGGCTTAACTGTTTGTGCCACGGTGAGGAATCGGTTAGAGAAACCATAAATGTCAAGAAAATTAACTGCAGGCGGCTTTAGACAAGATCTCCTACGTTCAAATGAGATGATATTGATTAGGTCACACACACGTATGTGTGTTGGTCACTGTTGGCGAATAGTATTAAAAGTTACATCCACATTTACGTATTAAATTATTCGTTACTTGTTAAAATTCGTTACTGTTAGGCGATGGGCTTGAACCTGTCACTAATAAGTAATATCTGAATGTGCAAAAGAGTTGATCGTATTTCTGTAGCTCTGCCTACCCCACTCTGGGAATGAAGGCGTGATGTTATGTTTGTATAATGTTAATTAATTTTCATTTATTTTTCTTTAGAAAAGAAAAAGAAAAAAGAAATATACATTTATTCACTAAACACAACAAGACACACAAAAAGTTAAAACAGTAAAGTAAAAGTGGTAGTTAGGTGTGTCTTCGTGGCAGTGAATCGGATACTGGCTCAGCATGATGCTGAGGTGCTAGGCGCCTGCAGCGCTGATTTTCAGCCAGCACCGAATGCGACAGACGGACGGAACGTTGCACAAACTAATAAATAAATGAAATTGTAATTAATTACTTACTATTAAACAAATACTTATAATCAGACCTTTTAATGAGACAGTAAAATAAAAACCTTCCATAAACATAATTTTAAATAGAAGGTGCTTACTTAGCTAGTATACAGCATTGACAATTTAAGACAGAACTACAATTTTATTAAAAGAAAAAGGAAAAAATAAAATAAAAATAACAGTGCTGGATAGGAAATTAGGATTTTTGGAGCGTCAACAAATAACCTTTAAGTTTACGCTTAAAGGTGTACCTGCTAGGCGCTCCTTGGATGGGAGGGGGGAGATCATTCCAGCACTTTCTTTCTTTGTACCATGTTATTAGGTACCGACATGATATTTTGCACAAAAATTGTTTAGTAGTGGAACATTGATATTATTTTAATACATAACTACTTTTAAGTTCAGACTATGTGACTATTACTCAGGTATTTACAAAAAAAAACGAGAATTTGCGGAGTAAGGTATAAAGGTTAATTCAAATCATATCTATATATTTGCATCATTACATTTAGGTGTGTGAAAATGTATGTATGTGTTAATAAGTCAACATACATCTAACTGTATGTGTGTGTATAAGTCTAAGACATTATGTAAATAAGCCAAATACATTCGAGACATATTAAACGTCCAACGACACTTCAAAAGTTACCTCATTATGTGTTCTATCCTGCTATATTATTCGCTATTATAATACAAGCAAACTATTCAATGTTGACCTTTACTCTTGCAGTAACTGTGAAAAACGTGAGATCAATTTAAGTTGGTTTATCCTTTTAACCACAGTATTTTGATATCAATGTTTAAACACTTGGTGAGGTATCAAGGGTCGTGATAGAATGGTCGCGATGTGTTGCAGTATACAGATAGAGAACATGTGTTAAAACGACGACGATATTACTTGGTTAAAATAAGCGGGAGTTCCGCAAAAGTGGTTGAATCTTTTTTTTATTATAAGAAAGAGTAAACAAGGAAAACCCATACTTTGGTCAGAAAATCTAATTTATCTAAGTATCATACTTTTATTCTTTAAATCTTATTTATGGAACAGTTAAGCAAGTCTAGGAATTACTGTGCGTGCATATAACCTAAAAAAATATGAATATTAAAAGTGATACTTTTCGGAGAAACAGCAAAAATGTTTCTAGATTTATATGCCCCTAAATTAAAAATACCTAATTGCATGCTACAATACAAGTCAAACATATTTTTTTACTTCGTTTAATAATTCAAGTAGAAATATGCGATTGTAATTCTAAAAACTGCCGCGGAAAATATTCAGTATCATCACCGAAACCAGTTCCCCAAACATCTTTCCGAACACTCAAACCACATTTACGTAAGTAGGTAAAATCCAAATGTATACTGACCACGCACGCAGCCGCATACATTAACGCGATTACAAGTAGAGATGTACTCAACGATGTCGCTGCCATAAATAACCGATATTCAAATCGCCCGATACCGATTCGGTACTGCAATTAACACGCGAACTGGTTCCACTAGTGATGCGCTGGTTATCGATAAATTTACGGTCGTGATAAGATCTTATCACATCAGTTTTATACGCATCTAATTAAATATATGAAAAGCAAATTAGTAACGTTTAGCGAGGTATTTGTTAATAGTTTGAAAGTAGGATAAACTTGATGTAGATGTTTGAATACGTTTTGGCCGAACACCTATTGAATTTATAATAATTTAACATTGCATGAAAAGTTTGGGTACTGCTAATTGACAGTTCAAAGCTAGTTAAATTACGTATATTAAATAGAAAATTGTAAAGCGGCTTTTACATCTGAAAAAAATATATAAATAAATAGGGAAGTGTCTAAAATTAGTAATTAAAAACTGTGTCATTTGAACTTGTAAAAGATGTAAACAAATGAGTACCGTATGACACATAACCTCAAATATTCACCAAGCGTGATTTTATCAAAAGTAACGTTTAATGAATAGTTCTTTCATCTTAAACCTAATATGAAAAATTATCCAGTGTATAAATCATTGCAATTACCTCACTTGATGTTTAAAAGTACGTGATTATCGAGTAACCATAGGATTGGTTCATTTGGTTTTGTATATATCTTTTCCAAGTTCAATTGACATAGACTATAAGTAGAAAATAGATAAAAAAGGGTTGCTGAACAAAAGTCAATAAGAAATCAAAACAAATTGATCCAAAGTGAATTCACTTGCAAAACAACAGGCTTAATATAAGAATTGCTAGAACTGGCTTAAATTTAGTAATCATTCAATATTTCTCTTGAGTTGTAAATTAGATAGAGCCTAACAAATCGCAGCCGAGTAAGCAATTACAACGTCAGATTCTATCGACACCGTATCGATGTAGATGCTCTCACGTTTTCAACACTAGCAATAGACAAAAATGGTTTTATTCGCTCAGTCCAATAAGTGTGTAATGAATCCTATGAGTATGGAACGAGATAATAACGCCGCCGAACGTGGGCTTGGCCCGTTTTTTTAATTTAGGTACATTATTAATACTGGTTTGAGTGTCACTAGCTGTGGTGTGATTCCGCCATTATACGGTTTAGAGTTTCAAGTTAGTATATTCGACGAACTCTCTAGCCGGAGTAATGTTCGAGTAAAATGAGAATTATTTATTGTACTTTTTGCTGCATGTAATGTTTTTAAAAAGGCATTGTCTTCGAAAGTCGGTTATCTTTTTATGAGTCAAAATTTCTCGATAGCAATTGGTAAATTGAGTAATAAGGGTATTATTATTCTCTAGTGAAATTTTGGACACCTATTTATTTCTCATTATTTGTAACATGGTAAATCAAGCAGTCAGTCAATTAGTGACGATTTTATTTATATGAGTTTGAATAAGTTTTAAAATAGTAGTGGTGGTAGGACCCCGATCAGGGTCCGTCCGGATCGCTACCACCATCTTATCCATTAACCACCCGCCAAGCAACAGTGTTCGCATTGTTGTGTTCCGGTGTGGGGATAAGACAACCGGTGAAATTACTAGCATAGAGGCATTCCATCTTCGTCCTCAGGGTTTGCAACGCATTTGCGGTCTTAGGATTATAGTCTTGACAATTCAAATGTCTATGGGTCTCAGATTCCACTTACCATGAGGTGGCCTGAGTGATCGTGTGCCTTCTCGTTAACATAAAAAAAAACTGACTCTTGTATGTTTTCTATGTATTTAAGTATGTATTTCTCTATATAAGTATGTTTATCGTTGTCTAGTAACCTATAGTACTAGCCTAGAGCTTAGTTTGGGGCTAGGTCAATTTGTGTGAGATTGTCCCCTGATATTCATTTATTTATTTATTTATTAGACAGAAATACATGTAATTCGGAAGGTTTCTCATTAATATTCTGGGTCTACCCTGGGCATGAACTAGGGATATAGGCGCGAATTATTTTCTGTAAAGGATGGTCCAGTAGTACTCGCTTGCTTGATCTTGGCAGGCAGGGGCTCTGCCGTGCCTGCAGATGTTTCATGAGGTATTTAATTAACTCTAATCAGGTGTCTGTACTGATGATAAGATAAATCAAAGTCACGGGTTCAGGGTTCACGCTACAAATCATGACGTTATCTTTATTTTAAACTCGCGAATAATACATTTTAAGGTGAGAGATATTAAAATTAATAACTTACCTCTAAGACGCCCAAGTTTTACGGTTATAATCTCACAAAGAGAGAAAGAAAGAAAGAAAAGCATTCACAACTATAACATAATACAAAAAAATCATTTAAAAGAAGGAAAAAAAAGACACGGACTAGTGCAATTGTTGCAAAAACGGTTTCAACTCAACATGTACAGGGCCTCTATTCTCCTGCGTTATAACGATATCGTGACGTGTTTTGGAATCGTTTATGTCACAGTCGCCATTATTGTAAATGACATAAGAGTTATCAAAACGTTGACAATACGGAAACACGTCAAATACGATATCCTTATTACCGTGTAGAACCCCAGCCCAGGCTGTGAAGCCAACGCTGGTCTTCCGTTGGGAACACAACGGTGCTGAGAATCTGAAAAGTCCAAGATGCAACTCAACATGTGAACATTGGCCTGGTCGAGGCTCATAACGCTAAGTTAAGTGCGTGCGTCTTTAAGTGGAAATTGACAAAATGTATGATAAACGTAAGCTGTGGTGCTAGATAAGTTGCATTCGACAATCGTTAGCGATTATGTTTCGATTGAAACATATATGGAATTGACGTAAGTGTCACGTTACTATCACGGTGGCTTACGTCAATTCCATACATTTATCAATCGAAACATAATCGCTAACGATTGTCGAATGCAACTTGCCTAGCACCACTGATGACAGATCGCGTCGACCGCTTATGTCAAATCTATACATTTCGAAACGATAAAAAACAGAGACGTTAGCATCGTTTGTATCTTGGCTAGGCCTACATATAATTCATGTTAACGTTCTAAGTAGACTTTTCTAAGGCTTTAACCGTTTCTACCTTCTTACCTTGGCGTACTCTTACTCTCCGCGCGTCTCGTGTAATATTTATGCGTGTGCATCCCGGTACTTAGCGGGTAACAAAAGATCCGGGTTTTACGGGCGGTGGGCCGTAAACGGTAGATTTACTGCGGTGCAGAGTGGTCCGGCTCGTGGAGCTTCGGTAGCAGCTATGGTATCAGTTATAGTGCCAGGCTACCTTATATTCATGGCTAAAGAACACGATAATATAGTTTTGGGCACTGAATCTCTGTGTTGGGTGTTTCGTCATCTTTGGACGTGGTATCTATAACGCTATGTTTCATCATCTTGCTCTATGAAGAAAATAAAGAAGCTAAAGGATTAGAATTAGATATAGTAATGTACACGTCGCATTGATAGTTGACTTTATTTTTCCAGAATATCTTTCGACAACGCATCTATTTTCTATGCTAAAATGTAATGTCTATTTGGATGATGACGTGTTTCTCTCCTAAGCAATCATGATGATCGCTTATGCGAACTATAACAGATTGTGTACGTGTATAGAGGAAGTAAATGTTATGCGGCTCTCAAATTTTAGACTTAAGCACGAGTCACACGGCACTGTTGATTAATCTGTTACAAGTTTGTGTTAGTAATTTATTTATCAAAGCTTCGTGCACAGTGTGATTTGTCCTTAAAATTGCTACAGTTATGTAGAGTTTCAGTTTTCTTTGGCTTAACGTTTACTTTCTTAGAAAGTTTGTCAAATTCCACCAAACATTTTATCAGACCCTTTAAACAATTAAATACTAATGACTCGTTGTAATACTTAAAATCGAAAATAAATTTAAAAGGAAGACTTTGTTAAAACTTTGGAGAATCGTGAAACCTTATATTCTGTTAAATTATTGGTGAATTTTGGCATTAGAATACTAGTAACTGATAGTTTTAGTGCTTTATTAGTCGCTACACGATCACACATTTCGATGCTTCAAAACTTAGGCACTGACACGAGCTCAAAGTCTTGTTTAAACGCGTTTTGGTTCAATCCAGTCCTAAATACAGACTTAGCATTCCTCTTTAATAGAGAGCTCATTTCATATTTATCACTAAGATTATCCAAAACGTGTTTAAATGATTCTTTAAGGACTAAAGCTAATGTTTCTGTGGGTAACATTTAGCTTTATTTACTATCGACAAAAATATTAGCATTTTTTTTCAACAAGGTGTACATACTTAGACACTCGTAGTGACCACCTCAAGTAGATCTGTATTCTTGAGCTACTCTTTAGCCTTTCACTGTCCTCATTTTGTGTTTCACCTCTGACACCTTCATCATCAGAGCTTCCAATCCACAGGAACCTGCACCTGGATACCAACGAATTTCTAAATCCGTTAATCATTGCATTGATCCTAAAATCCAGAAAGTTTATTTTAATTTGTAACCCAGCCAGTAATTTTACAGCTTAATAATTATTGAGACTTCCAGCCTTTAACCTGAAAGACCTTAGAAAAGACAAGCATGGATGAAATCCTAACTCCTAATAAAGTTTCCTCTTTATAAAAATAGTTCCACCAAAACTTTGACCCGTTATTATTTTTTGGTTGGTAAGACCTTGGTTGACCTGTTCGACGTCTAACTGAATTTGCGAAGATTTTCAAAACCAAATCATGTTATCTTTGCCTGAACTTATTTAGATAAAAATAATTGGTTCCTTGCGATCTTAATTGTGTAGTAATTACCACGAATACCTGTCAAATTCAGAAAATTCTTCAAAATTCTCGAAGTTTCTCTCTGAATACGTCGAAACAGGCAACTTAGGCGAAGTTATAGGAATCCACGGTACCTCTGACTGATATTAGTTAGGGTTGTTAACTAACTGACCTGAGAGATACTGATGCTTAGTTTAGGTGGTTAGGTTAGGTTAGGCTTCTCCGGCGTCGAAGTGTGTGATCGTGGGTGACGCCAGCGCTGGTGCAGGGCGGCGGCGGCGCGGCGCGCGCGCGGTTCTCGGGCTCGTCCACCTCCGAGTCGCTGGGGCGCGGCGCGCAGTCCGACCCGGACCTCAACTGGAGGCTGCAGCCCAACCTCAACACCTTCTGGGTTAGTACACTTGATCCAATAACGACGCATAGTATCTAAGGACACCTTTAACACCCAATGGAACAACAACAGGCCCTGCAATATTTACCAAAGTTTTCAAAATTAGACGCAAAAAACCATCAATCTATTAAAACTCTCTTTCTCACGAGCTAACCTTCAATAATTCCACATGCTGCTGCGTCTATAACCTTCTAACTGGTGTGGTCCTAAGATTCTATGCTTTGTTGTTTTGTGTTGTTTAGAGCAGCATTACATGGCCAACTCTTTTAATAGACGTGTTTCATGTTAATGCTTTGATGATAGGGTGATAATTAAGATTTGTTACTGACTCGTCATATTCCAAATTGGTTATCTTCCAAACTCGACAATTCCGTAACTGGTCATATTCCTAACTCGTCATATTCCAGATTCGTCATCTTCCAAACGTCATGGTACAGTCAAATTAAATTGCGAACACGCGCTTACAGGAATGATATGTATTACTTAGGACTTTAGGATTGATGGTACTTAGTAGTTGTTCTATATACTACTGCTATTAGACAATAAAGTGACAATGACACTTCATGATAGACAAGCTATTAATTATCTAAAGAGGTTCTTGTCATAACAGTTATCACAGAGTATTTCTATAATGAATTTTTGCAGGCAAATGTACATGGTATAACAAGTTTCAAAGATGACGTATCTGGAATATGACGAGTTAGGAATATGAACAGTTAAGAAATTGTCGAGTTTGGAAGATGACCAATTTGGAATATGACATAATTAAGATCACCAGACGTTACAGTCTTGGTGTCTTGTCAGTGTATTGAAGTTTAATTCAGTTGTCTTCAAACTTCAATTCAACTTTTTCTGTGTAAAATTAGTAACTCTCGTTGCTTTGCAATTTAGCTAAGATTAAATAGTAAGATATTTTGAAAGTATTTAAAAGTCGGCCATCTTTGTATGCTCCACACAACACACGTTTAATATTACCTACACTGTGTCACACCCACACCTCACTCCTTTGAAACTAAAAAAGTTTGAGACAAAATACATAATATACATAAATGTATAAAAATAACATGTAATCATGAAATTTGAAGAAAATTCCTTGAATTTAAAAATAAATCCGATCTTTCCTGACTTTCTTCATTTTAGCCGTTTTTCTAATTTAAATACTTGTGTAAAAATACAATATTCAGTATTTTGTCTCAAATATAAGCTTTAATAGAGGCACTTGCACTGTAGTTTGCCAGTAGTACAGGTTTTACTGTACATTTTTAGTGAAAAATTTAGAGAAACTACATTTATTTAATTAACAACAAGATAATTACGAGTAAGTAATATTTATAAGAAGCATGCCGTGGTATTGATGTTTTTTGTAAAAAAAATCCCTTTTCTCCAACATTGTCCTTAAATATATTTTCGATTTTCTACAAATGTTTTTAACAATGTATTTCAGGAAATATAATTCTAGAAGAGTCATATTGCTGAATTGTTCTCAAAAGTAATTTTTTGATTGAGGATTTTTAAGTATTACTATTAGTTACGCAATTAAATGTTACAATTATTGATGTAAAACATGTTTTAAATATTTTTTTGATTAGTCTAGATATACGTAAGTACAGCAAATAACAAAATAAAAAATACCGCAGCCAATAGTCAAACGGCAAAGTAGTTTCCACAAAGCGATTGTTTTGATACAAAAAGTAAACTTTCTACCGATCCATATCGCCGATAAAATCATCATTGACCTTAAAAACAAGTACATAGCGTTTCTATCCAAACACAAAGACACCTACTTACATAAACTTTAAATAAATAAACAATAATAAACTAGATTGTGGAGACGTACTGCGATGATGCATACCGCTTACCAAATTCTAACAATTTTTATTACCTGTAGTTACCAAATCGAGAAACCGTATTCGAACTAAACTGGGCTTTTTCTGCTTGGTTTTAAGAGTAGTTTTGCCTCGTCGGTGCGGCTGTCCGGCTAGTTATTTATTGCGCATTGCGCAGATACCCGTTCCCAGACGATATTCTAATATAATTCGTAAATCGAATGCCGAATAGTTTTAATAGAAATCACTAACATTGTTTATGTTGGAGTACCATTTTCGAGCGGTTCTCAAAGTTTTTTATTGGATTTCTTAATACTTAATAATAGGAGATAAAAAAATAAATGACCTGATTTGATGTCTTTCTTATTGTCTATACCTATTTTAAACCAATGTCACTGGTCGTTTGGTGGCATTGGAGGTACTGGACCATTTTTGATGTAAGTTTTAAAGAACGTACGACGTAGGAAGTTAGTTAGTAACCTTCTTATTTGTAAACGCACAATAGCAAACATATGCTGTTCTGATCTATCATAGTGGCATTTGCGTCTGACTACAGAACGTGACATTTTTTTGACATTGACTAAAATAGGTTTGACCTTTACGAATAAGGGCTAAGTAGTTTTTGCAGAAAACTGTCTTTTTGGTCATTTAATTTCATTTAATAAGTCATTCATCATTATTTTGACAACGCGCTAGGCCTAGTGAATAGGGGCCTTTTCTAAAAAGCTACCATTTCTAAATTAAATTTTCGGTAAGGGTTACTATTTTTTGTGATGAACGCGAGTCTTTTGTTTCTGAGTCTAGATGTTTTCTTTGAGCTTAAGTTTTTTTAAATATAAGTATGTTTATCGTTGTCTAGTATCCATAGTACAAGCTAAGAGCTTACTTTGGCGCTGGGTTAATTTATGGAATACCCCCATGATATTTATTAACTAAAATATTTCGTAGCCAGCCGCGTGCCGTGCTACGAAACCTCCCGCTACGCCGCGCGCCGCTACGCGCTACGACACTTTGAGAACCGTGCGCGCGCGCCGGTGTTTTATGGCACATTATGCCATAATAATATTTTTTACTTAGCACATTTGTTTATACCTGCGCGCGCATGTGTGCCGCTTTCAAAATAAGAATGTCGTATTCCGGCGCGGAATCTAATAGCCATTTTTATGTTCTTTCGCGGTACGAGATTGTGTTACACGGCCCGTTAGCTTTTTCTACTCTTTGTCGATGGAATTGACTTTTGTGTTTCCAATATGGCGGTTTATGGTGACTCCCAATTAGCGCCGGCCGGTTTACCGTACGGCTTTTGTTGGCATGATTTATGTCGACGGTTTTTTTTTCTAAAATAATTACATATTTTAAAGCTAATTTGAAATTTTCGCTGTAATTACTGGCGTTGTAAATCTCTGCTTTATGGTCGGATAGGAAGTGGTTACGGAATAAGGATAGTATTGACACTTTATTTAGATTGATAAGTTTTCTGTCGGTGTTTCCATGCTAGTAACAATATTCAATTTATTTATTTATTTATTTAATTAAAGTTACAACGGTAGACTTACAGTTTTAAACCAAAGCGCCTAGTTCGTTAATTATAAAAAGTTAAGATAAAAATAACATTATTTTAGACAAGAGTATCCCCCCATCCATCAGCGAACACGTCAGCATCTTGTACCTCAGACAGAAATTCATTAAGCAGCGCTATTGCCCTGGCCGTTGGACAGTTCCTGGCTCTGCGAGTCCTTAGTCCTGGTAACGCCGCGAACAACTGATGGCGGCGGCGCGTACCCGTCCGTACATACTGTTGCGGGACGAATAGAGTCAACTGCCCTAGAGCCAAATTTATTCTATTTCGCAAGAGAGAGCAGTAATGTGCAATCAAGTGCATCTTTCGCCTTTGGGTGAGGGTTTCAAGTCCAACCATGCCTGAAACAAAGAGAGATGGAAACAAAAACGGGTAATAGCCGTACATCCTCTTGTACAAGTATCGAGAAAACCTCCGCTGGACTCTCTCTACAAGCAGACAATACTTTGATTCCAGAGAGATTCAATTGGTTGTAATGGAATAAGTCGTGCTATGTTATCAAGTTTTATTTGAATACTGGTATAAATTGATTATTAAACAAACAGATCTTGTTTATTAGCATTAGCCCCTATCAATATTGGCATCGGGCATTAATTTACCTACTCAAATTATGTGTGAAGACGACCTAAAGTTAGCAAAACCTTCTTTTGTTTGTTTCCAATTAATAACGTGTTGACAAAATGTTTGCTGTCGGTGATATCTGATATTCTTTCACTCAAGTACCACATTCTTTTGAGATAAACTAGTATCTACAATGTCTTTTATACTTAATGATACGGCAGGCCACCTACAAATACTTCACTTGTTTCAATCTCAAGACACGAATTCAATTCATTGAGCCTATCCTTCTTGCTCTCCGCCGTGATATATCCGTGTAAAAGAGACGACGACGATTCTGATCGCTGTACCACGTAACAAGGAGACATACACAGAGGAAATAAATAACTAAAGGTCTTTTAATTGGGCGACCACACGCGACGGCCGGTGCGCGATAAATAATTTTGTACGTTGGTAGCCCTGTTCGTTCAAATTTAGAACTTCCACTTGAGATAATTTAAATCTGTGTTTCTTAGATATGAAGCTATTTTATTAAATAAATGGATCTCTATTTTCCATTGTATTGAAACAAATCGTTGTCACATATCTTAATATATATAGCTGAAGAGTTTGTTTGCTTAAACGCACTAATCTCAGAAACTACTGAACCGATTTAGATGAAATTTTGTATGAAGATAAGTAAGGAAGGACATAGAATACTTTTACCCTGAAAAAATTGAACATTTCTAGAGGAAATACATTTGGCATAATATGAACGACACTATTAAATTATGGTTTAACTAATTCTACGATTTTTTTTCAATAAATCAGTTGCCGGTTCGTAAAAAAAATGTATTATTTTGCAGAAATATTATGAATCTTTATTACTTTCTTTAATTATTAATTATTTAATGTTAAATCCTCACGTTGCCTAATAAACATCGCTATGCCCGTGCAGTCCCAGTAATATAATTTACGTTAGAAACTCATAAATCTTTTAATCCAGCAAACCTTTACAACTTTGATATCGATATCAGTTATTGCGTCAGTAATGGGCTGCCCAAAAGTAAGCGAGACGCAGGTATGTATGCGTTCCTTATGCGGTCTCGACATCACCACGTGAGTAATACAGATGACGTTATTTTTTTTTTGCATGAAGAAGGATAAAGACACATGTCACCTGATGGTAAGTAAATTCTGAAGCCCAAAGAAATTGGTAATCACAGTTTTGTACTCTAACTCGCATACTGTAACAATCTAACAAAAGAAAGCTTTAAGCCCGACTGCATATTTTTTATTTTTTTATGATAAGGAGTAGGCACACGAGCACTCGGGCCACCTGATGGTAAGTGGAATCTGAGACCCATAGACATTTGAATTCTCAAGACCTCAAATGCGTTGCCAACCCTGAGGACTAAGATGGAATGCCTCTATGCTAGTAATTTCACCGATTGTCTTATCCCCACACCGGAACACAACAATGCGAACACTGTTGCTTGGCTGATGGTTATTTTGCTTTTGTCGTCTATAATATCAATACTCATGTTATTTGTTGGCGTTTCTGTAGCTCTGTCTACCCCGCACTTGGAATGAAGGCGTGATGTTATGTATGTATGTGATTAGTTCTTATCCGCAATTTTGTCATTTTTAGGGTTCTGTACCTCAAAAGGAAAAAACGGAACCCTTAATAGGATCAGTTTGTTGTCCGTCCGTCATGACTCTTTATGTCAGGAACGCTGTGAGGTATTGAATTGAAATTAAAAAATTAAAACCATATTTTGGTCTACAGTCTCTTGCAGCTGTGAAAAATCAAACTTATAAATTAACGTAAAGCAAAGACACGATGGATAGAATTTACTATTGATTGATGGTGACAACAGATTTTCAAAGGCAAAGTTAAGGTTGTTCCTCAATAGAATTTAATATTCTTATAAGTTTTTACGCAACCCTCGGTGCGCGAGCGCGACTCGCACTTCACCGGCTTTCTTTAACTAAAGTACCAACGGAGACCTGGGCCACCAGTTCAGTTTTTATCAGGCAACAAAGAACCATGTATACATACGGGGCAAAATCCTTACCCTCCTTTTCGTTCATCGGGTAAAAACTGGGTAAAAGTCAAGAAAACGCTTATATACGTTTCCGGCTGTAAATGCGTCAATATACAGTGTGTGACATGCATAAGAACATAAATTGTAAGAAACGATAGCTTTAGATGCTGTGAACGGTTTTATCGAAAAAATATAACAATAAACTTATGGAGAATTATTATTTTTCAAAATTTTCTCGAGCAGCAATGTAATGCGAAGAGGCAAACTAGTTAGGTACAAGCAATCAAATGTTAGTGTCAGTTGTTAGCTTTGTTACCGATACATTGCGTGGCTAATTAGTTGGTATGACAAAAAAAAGTATACGCTATGTTAACAATACACATGCGTTTATGTTAATTAGGATGCATATTAACTACATACATACATAACATCACGCCTTCATTCCCAGAGTGGGGTAGGCAGAGCTACAGAAATACCAACAAATCCAAAAGACTTGTTTATAATTCTGTTACCACATGTTGCACTATCAAGCCAAGAAGTTTAATAGTGTAGTGACAGGTTGCAAGCCCATCGCCTAACAGTACTACAAGCCTTTATTCCCTTAGTCGCCTCTTACGACATCCACGGGAAGACATGGAGTGGCACTATTCGAACCCGGAAACCACACGGGGCCTAAAACAGTGCATATTAACTATTGTGAAAATATATGTTCGTATGGATGTCACACACTGTAGAAGTGATATTGTTATAGCCTTCCATTTAGAAACCCGTCAAACTATGATCATGAGGTTATAAAACAGAAAGAAAGACTCTTTTTGACTACTTTTACATTATAACCCATATAATAGCAATTTTACGAGTTCAGCAACTGTTAATCGTGACAAACAGCCATCCAGCCCTTTAACAAGACTTAAAACGCGCAAACTTTTTAACATGAACTATAAAAAAAGCTCTAACACTAAACCGTATTAGTATTTTGTTTTCTTCATATTAATACCTTATTTACGGCCAGTTTACTGCTTCGCATAAGAAGTTTTATTGTGGGTTTTAACGAGTTAGAATTTTTATGAACAATGTTATATATGCGTATACGCAGGTAGGTACGGCTGGCCGGTTAATTAGTTTGGGCGATTAAATCTACGATGCGGCGATCGGCCATCTAACGATAGACATGATCGGTTAATAAGGTTCCGTATATTATCTACTTAATTACAAGCAACTGATTCTGAATATCAACATGGTTAAGCTTGTAGACGGTACTGCTTCCGCGCAGGAAAATATTAAAGGCCATCATTTTAGGGCCCCTTTCGTCGATGACATTGTTTTTGTTGCAGTCGACTATTTTTCTTTTCGTAGAAAACACCAATCCACCAGAATATGTAGACCTATTTATCACAGCAGATCTATGGCTCCTGCTGCTTCTTTAACCTCTGTGATAGGTCCTTTTATATTTTATCTGTTACCTATTGTACACAAATTAAGTTTTGCAGTCCTGTACAGAAGTACCAGTTCCTGATTAGCGAGATGGCAGCTTGTTACGCTCGTGTCCTAATATTAAAAGTAATGATAGGTTAAGTGCTATCATTGTCATAAGAAATATTAGAATAAAGACCGACTGTTAAGTTGGTAAGCGCTGGTAAAAATTGACGTGTAAAAGTGACCGTGCGGCCTCCTTACTGAATAAAAATCATTTGGGCGTTTTCCAAAAAAAAGTACCTCTAATTAAGGACAAAAATTAAAGAACGGTAAATTTTCCATTACGTCACGATTATTAGTCACATTTATAGTATGCCCTCTAATAAGCAGAGCAGATTCAAACTTCACCTGAATCAGAATCAGAATAATCTTTATTCAAGTAGGTTTACAAATAATAAACTCTTTTGAAACGTCATAGTAGCGACTTAGCCTAAATTGACTGCAGGTTCAAATCGCGACCGATCAGAGAAGAACCTGTAAGAAACTCTGTCGGATGTCTTTTTTTTTTCTGATAGTAATATGGTTGAACTTGCTATAGGAGTTTTGTCTGAGATGCCACTATTAAATTTTGTCTTAAAGCAGTAATGGTTAATTTTCGTGACGTAATGGATAAGTTACCGTTGTTAGTTTTAGTCCTTAACTATAAGTCCTTTTTTTGGAGAATGCCCGTTATCTTTGTAAAAGAATTATAAACTAGTCTTTCTAGAGTTTTTGGTATTGCTGTAGCTCTGCCTACCCCACTCTGGGATTGAGGCGTGATGCTATGTAAGTATATTTTAGTAATGCTAACCTAACCGATTGGATTATGTGACACTAGCGACCCGCCAGCGGCTTCGCCCGCTGCAATAAGTTTTTTTACTTTTGTAATTAAGTATATTTTTTTTAATAAAAAGTATCGTATGTTACTTTTAGTACCTCTCAGAATATATTGTGTACAAATTTCATGATGATTCGTCAAGTAGTTTTTGCGTGAAAGCGTAAAAAACATCCACACTTTCACATTTATAATATTAGTAAGGATTGCACAAAAAAATGTTACAACCAATTTTTGGCATCATATTTTGAAGTTGAGGCAGATCTAGACTATTAGTAGTTCCGTCATTATTAAAACGTGCCCTAAAATTACCTGTAAGGTAAAGGTTCCGCCACACCGACCCCTAACAGCGCACATAAAACCCCGGCTCTTATTCGGTGGCCAGTAGGATCTCACGGTAAACAGTTTTTATTTGAAAGTAACAGTCTATTATTTATCAGATGTATGCCGGGCAGTAAAGCGCGTTTTATTGCAGTATAATAACTTGGTGGAGTGCGCGTTTATCTGTTCATAGTCTGATTGGACGATATTATGGGACTTTGTTACGTTTGTTGCAAACATTTTGCTTTACTGCTTCGAATAGTATGATATAATATCACAACAACATTCGTAAGAATTAAGAAGTTTCTGATCGCTATTTGATTAACTACTTATGAACTGTACCTTCAGACTAGTTTCGCAAACGATAGACGACGAGTTGCATGCATAAATTTAGTTTGCTAAACCCTCTGGAAAGAGCTATAAGAGAGAAGGATAAGTGTATACGCAGAACAAAATTGTCGTGTTCATTTGTTATAAGATGAAGCTTTAAAAAGTCATAGTTCAGACCCCCTGCAAAAACGCTCTAAACAAAATCGACGAGAGAAATGACGAAATTTGCATTTATTTCAGAAATAACTATGTTGAAGCCAATATCATTAATTTAAAATAATACTTTGTTTGACGACACGTTGGCCTAGTTGGGAGTGACCCCGCCTCCGAAGCCAGCGGTCCTGGGTTCAAATCCCGGTAAGGGCAGATATTTGTGTGATGAGCACGAGTATTTGTTCCTGAGTCTTGGATGTTTTCTATGTATTTAAGTATATATTTCTCTATCTAAGTATGTTTATCGTTATACATAGTACATACCTAGTACAAGCCTAGAGCTTAGTTTGGAACTAGGTCAATTTGTGTGACATTGTCCCGTGATATTTATTTATTATTTATTATTTACGTATGTATAATAAATATGCCGAAAAAAACAATGTAAATTTTAAAAGAAATTTTAATTTTTTTTCTATGTTTTGATTCTATGTAAAATTGAAATAACGGGTTAAAACTTAGTGTATTGCGTTTTATATGATTTTTTTACATTTTCTCCTGAATCGTATCAATGAAACTCAATTCTGTTTTTCATGGATATTCTCTATTAGTACAAATGTCCCAGTAGCAAGCCTTCTTATTGGCTACAAGCACGTAAGCCTAAAGTTAGTAGTGTCCCTGCCTACGAAGCTAGCGGCCCCGTGTTCAAATCCTGGTAAGGACAGATACTTGTGCGGTCAGCGGGAGTACTTGTTCCTGAGTCTTGAATATTTTGTATGTATTTAAGTATGTATTTCTCTATATAACTATGTTTAAAATTATCATGTCTAGTACCGTACAAGCCTAGAGCTAAATTTGGAACTAGGTCGAGATTCAATACAATACAATAAAAATATTCTTTATTGAACACCACATACAAATACAGCATGAAAAGTAAAATACAAATAAAAAGTTACTATGTGAGTCAATAGGCTTACCCATCGCTAAGTAGCGATCTCTTCCAGACAACCTTACAATTCTTTTCTAATATTTATTTATTAATTTAAAGGCACCCTTACATTTTTATTGGCAATTTAAGTATAACCGGTAACAACAGCTGTCTTGTTCTAGCTTTGTGTTATAGAATGGGACGTTCGTATTGAAGAACATCAATTATTATTAGTACTATAAAAAATGCTAATTTAGGCGCCATTTTATTTAATGAACTGTTGAACGGTTGTTTAGTGGTGGTAGGACCCTTGTGCAGGTCCGTCCGGATCGCTACCACCCATCTTATCCATTAACCACCCGCCAAGCAACAGTGTTCGCATTGTTGTGTTTCGGTGTGGGGATAAGACAACCGGTGAAATTACTAGCATAGAGGCATTCCATCTTTGTCCTCAGGGTTGGCAACGCATTTGAGTTCTTAGGATTATAGTCTTGAGAATTCAAATGTCTATGGGTCTCAAGATTCCACTTACCATCAGGTGGCCTGAGTGCTCGTGTGCCTTCTCTTTAATATAAAAAAAACAACTGTGCGACAGTGTTATTGACTAAAATCATAAACACCTCATTTCTAATGTCGCAGTGGCAATGCGATGTCCCATCGGTCTCGATTCACATCGACTGCAACACGCCTTTCACCGCCATGTTTTGGGGCACATCTTGTTATTTCTATTTTATTGTATGAATACATAATGAACCGGCCGAACGCGTTGCGACACCGCCAATTGCCGAACTTTACTTGGAATACGGTAAACTATTCAGAGATTAGACAGAGGTACAGAATCGTAAAGTCAAACCAAGTCGATAACGAACTATTAACTTACCACAAAGCAGTGGTGGTCGCGTTTTTAGGGTTCCGTAGTCAAACTAGGTCTTGGTGAATTGGTTCGTTTGGTTATCTAAATCTTTTCCAAGTTCAATTGACACACTACAAGCTTTAGTAGGGATGAAGTTACGGCGATTGCAAATGTCTTTTTTTTTATGGCATTGAGAAGGCAAACGAGCACACAGGCCACCTGATGGTAAGTGGAAACTGTGACCCATAGACATTTGCATTCACAAGACTGCAATCCTAAGACTGCAGTAGGTAGGTTAATGGATAAGATGTCTATCTTAATTCTGATAAAAACGACTCTTACCTCGCCGATTTATATTTGGTGCGTCGAGTTTAAGAAAGAGTTTGTTAAAGAGAACCACGTAAGATAAAATAAGAAGACAATGCTGACACCTGTCACCGCAGTACAATATATAACCTATTCTTGGGTTTGAGGTTATAATTTGTACTGGAAGTGTCAAGATTGATTTCTTATCGGCCGGGAACTATACTAAACACTTATTTTATTGCTGTCATAATGTAAATGTATTGCTAAATCCAGGTGAAGTTCTATAATCACAGTATCCACATTAATAACTTAACTTACATCTGCGGCAGCATTATGAAGTGTCAAAGCTTGCCAAATACCAGGCAGTGAAACGGATATGCTACATTGTTTCCTATAATTTTTTGGTCATAATGTCATTGTTGACATAATTATTGATAGTCATACATTTTTAAATCACTGAAACCGTTGACTTTTCAGAATTTCTTTAATATCTAACGTGTGGACAAGGTTAGGCTAGGTTTGGTTTATAATAATCTTATGGCTTTAAAAACATTGAATAAAAATAATTTTGGCGGACAATATAGACCCGCTACAGCAGTTACATATCTCGGTCACGTTCACTGCCTGAAATTGGTTTTGATACTTTATGATATCAAATTAATACCAGTTTAATTTTTAAATTACATCAATACATTTCAATATTTGATGTTGATTAGTTTTAATGTGGTGAGCCCTCTGCGATGCAACAAGAAAATAGGCAGAATATATTCTAAAATCTCAACGTTTCTCTCTAGTAATTTTCCATGGAGTTGATTTCGATAAGTAGTTATGTGATATATGCTAGTGTGACTTTTTATTATTCGAGTCGGCTTAATTGCGTCGGTGTGTGCGCATCTTTATTGACCGTTTTTTGTGTCACCATTATCTACTAGGTATAAAAACATTATATGTATGTACGTCTAATTTGTATATTAAACTCGTTAATTAATGGTTAATGGGCAATTTTAATGGATGTTGAGTGTTTGTAGATGTTTCTAATACTTTTGGTTTTCTGATTTACTTTTATGGTCGGTTTTGCCGAAATAAATGTAGGTTCAATAAAGGTTAATAATGTCCGGTTGAACAACATCCCAAGTAGCGACTGCGATCATATCTTCACTAAAATATGCAATTAAGTGTATTGTGCTCGTATTACATTGCTTCATCTCTGTCGATGACAAAAAATCATTGGGTTATTTATGTATTTAATCTTTATTGCACAAAAACAAGTACAAATGGCGGACCTAATGCCTAATGGCATTCTCTACCAGTCGACCAAATAACCAATCAGAAATTTATATAATTCAGTGGGTGCACAGAAAAAGAAGACAGATAAAACTAGAAACTTAACATAATTATCCTATCCATTGCTTATACCTACTTAAATAATACAAAACATCTATACGTCATATACTTGTACATATAATACTCATACTAATATATTACTTATATAATACAACACTGGGTTACTAACAAGTAATGTTTTGCAAAGCCCTAAAGTATGATTTACGCTTGGTAGCAAGAATTGGATGAAGTGATGAAGATGATGATCTAATATTGTAGATTGATATTTAACCACGTCATACATTAAGACTCAGCAACAAAATAATCATGCTTATTACACAAAATGTGTCGAAGTTTTCGTACATCAAAATTACACTTTATGTCAAATAAATAAGTCACGTAATGTCAAAAAATCTATATGCACACAATAATGTTGTGCGCAGGACACCTTAGGGGATATTTAACCTTATCGGCAATTGAATCTGGGACCTAGGCAGGGAGAGACAGGTCACTACCACCAACTAGGCGTACCACGTCTTCGTATATCGTATATATTTAAAAGCATGTAAAATTAACTTATAAAACTTGTTTACGCTTTGCTTCTTAATTGGACAACTATAAAATAAACTCTAATTTTTCTACGCGTCCAGTACGAGGTTGTTAAGGCCACATTCTAGCGATGAAAGTTTCCCATACGCCACTTAAACCAGTAGCGGCCATTACGACAAATTCTTCACTATTTGTATCACAAGACTCGTATCGCTAAATTGAATATGTATTTAGGGATATTAAACTAATAGGCTGATTTGGTAAGTTGGGGTAGCTAACGCTATCGGCTTCGTTTGACGTTTTAATTGTCTTCTCGTGATAGTTTCACCTAACGACGTTAATTAAAAATAAAATTGATGACGCTCAAAAACAGATAGATATAATCCAAAATAATGTCTACTTGCTGCAGATTGTGTTCATGAAAATAGTTTTGTTATCCGTCTTTGCTAATATAATAAACGTGGATATGTGTTCGTAATCTTGTTAAAGACCCAACGTGACGGTTACGGTGAAGGTTATGATGACGGTGGTGGTGACGGTGACGGCAACGGTGACGCTGACGTTAACGTGGATTTATTTTATTTTATTTTATTTTATTATGGATTGCCAACAGTTGTTACATCACATTTAATTCTATATGGTTTTACGGGCTTAGTGTTCTAAACTTAATGCACATCTAATTATAGGCAATCACCACATGCAACTTATACCCTGCTATATATAAAATTATAATTAAAGCTAAAGTTAAAGATACTGTAAGATACTAGAACAATTTGGACGATATATTTTTACGAAAACTGGCCATGGAGTCAGCGTTGATATCATAATCTTGATGATGCTTATTCAGAAGACGGGATAAGCGTGGGACCGGGGAATTAGCACCAAAAACAGTCCTGCGAAAGGGGGCAGATAAGGGCTCTATGCTATAACGTGGATACCTAAATGGAACTCTAAATTTAAACCTCGCGAGGACACCAGGGCAATCTATTTTGCTGTTGAAAAGTTTGAATAAAAACAAAAGGTCAAGAACGTCCCTGCGATTATTTAAAGACATAATTCTAAAGGTACTAAGTCTATCCTGGTATGAAAAACACTTTTTAGCTAGTGAAGTGCCTCGACTTAAGTGCCACAAAAACCTCTTCTGTACTCTTTCTATGCGCAGGCAGTGTGTTGAGAAATGAGGTCTCCAGACTACGCTACAATACTCTAAGTTACTACGCACGAGACTATAATAAAGCATTTTTTTTGTTTTGGTTTTCTTAAACTCTTTGCCGCTTCTAATAACGAAGCCTAACATTTTTGAAGCTTTTTTAATAACTGCATCTATATGTGGTAAGAATGTAAGCTTCCTATCCAGAAGGACACCAAGATCAGTGATGCAATCAACTTCCTGTAACTGTACATCACCGATTATGTAGGTCGAGTGGATAATATTTAGGTTCCGTGTGAATTTAATATGACAGCATTTACTGGTATTAAGAGTCATTTTATTGATAGCACACCAGTGGGAAAGCCGATCAAGATCTTGTTGAAGTAACGATACATCACTGAATGAACTAACAGTTCTTCCGAATTTCAGGTCGTCCGCGTACAGAAAAGGAATGGAATTGATAAAACAGGTTGAAATGTCATTTATAAATATGTTGAATAAAATTGGTCCAAGGTGGGAACCCTGGGGAACGCCTGAAGTAATTTTGCGCTCAGCTGATTTGTGACCATTAACTACAACGTAAAAAACTCTGTCAGATAAATACGACCGTAGCCATTTCAATATGGGATTGGAATAACCATATACGCGGAGCTTCTGATACAGTAATTGATGTGGCACACTATCAAACGCTTTGCTTAGGTCGGTATATATAACGTCACTCTGTTTGCGTGAATCCATCGTTTCGGTTAGTGTTTCCGTAAACGACACTAAGTTTGTGGCCGTTGACCTAGCGGCAACGAAACCGTGTTGATTTTGTGTGAGTCTTTGTTTAAGATGGTGTTGAATGAAAGGGCAGACTAAGGACTCAAAAATTTTGGCAAAGGATGAGAGCAAAGAGATCGGTCTGTAATTACCCACCATGTCCTTGCCCTCCGCTTTATGGATTGGTAGCACGTTAGCGGATTTCCATTCACTTGGGAACATACCAGACTTAAGTGACTTATTGAAGATTAGATACAGTGGTACAACTAGACTTGGAGTACAGTGAGAAACAAAGAATGTTGGTATGCCATCTGGGCCAGCTCCTTTGTTTCTATCGAGTTTAATTAGCTTTTTATGAATCATTTCGGGGGTTACTGTAATGGTCGCCAGACAGTCGCTCCCTGATATATTATCATTATTAACTACTATCGTATCGGTGGGGTTAATATTTTTCTCGGTGAAGACTGCAGCAAAGTGATCAGCAAACAGTTCACAAATATCAGGACCGTTACTTGCAACTCTTATTCCATAGTTCAATGTAGCCGGGTAGTTACTCGATTCCTTACGCTTACTTTTTAAATATGACCAAAAAAACTTTGAATTATCTGCAATTTTTGTTTCTATGCTGTTTAAATACCGGCTATAGCATACAGTGGCTAGCTTGTCACATCTGCATCGTAATAGCTTAAATGATATTTCGTCCATGGGGTTTCCATACTTAGCAAAACGTATTCTGACTTTATTTTTTTCCTTTAGAGTTTTTACAAGATCACGACTGAACCAGGGTGGATTTAGTTCAAAGATATTTTATAGTCCAAAGACGGACATAAAGTACGTAGGTACTGTTATTATAAAAATTGGAGTTGAGTTTCCGAGAGAATATCGATAAACGCCGGGCGAAAAATAGTCAAACATAGTAATAATATTGGCGAGTATAACAAATTGACCTAGTCCCTAACTAAACTCTAGGCTTGTACTATGGGTACTAGACAACGATAAACATACTTAGATAGAGAAACATATATTTAAATACATAGAAAACATCCAAGACTCGGGAACAAAATATTCGCGCTCATCACACAAATATCTGACCTTAGCGGGATTTGAACCCAGGACCGCTGGCTTCAGAGGCAGGGTCACTCCCAACTAGGCCAACGCACCGTACCTTGTCGTCAAACGTATTTGTAGACATTTTGTGTAATCGATCAGTTCTCAAATCTTTATTATTGATCACAAGACAAATGATAGCAATAGCGATAGCAATCGTAAATACACTGACCTCGTGTTCTCAGGTGAAACCATTTATAGTTGTACCGTCATGAATTATTTATTCCTATTTATTTCCCAGAGGTCTGAGAACACGATAAAATCATTTAGTGACATTTAATTAAATTTACTTCAAAAGGAAATTTATGTGGTATATGAAGGCAGCCACATTGTCTCAAATTTGTAACAAATGCTCATATATTAAACTCATCCGGATGCTGTCTCGAGAAACAGGTTTTTTTTCTTTGATTTTATGTGTTACGTGGGCATAGTGTGGGACAGCGTGCGTTAATGATAATAATGCATACTTTACTACATAGTATAAAACAAAGTCGCTTTTTCTGTCCCTATATCCCTATGTATGCTTAAATCTTTAAAACTACGCAACGGATTTTGATGCGGTTTTTTTTAATAGATAGAGTGATTGAAGAGGAAAGTTTATATGTATAATACTTTAATCCGGAGCGAAGCGAGGGCGGGTCGCTAGTATTTTATAAAAGTCTTTATTTTAATTCACCAACTATTCAGCTAGGAATACCTGTTAAGTTCCGGAATTGTTTAGCTTCATTCGGATGTGAAAGGACACCAAATCGGTTGTTTTTTTAGTCTTTTACGTAAATTGTTGTCTTCCATCACGTGATACCATAAATCTTTAAATATATGAATAAAACCAATTATTCATAGAAAAACTAAGCATTGTGCTTCCAACTTTGTGTCTACTTTATACACACACGACACGACGACAACACGACGACACGACACGACGTTGGCCTAGGTGGGAGTTACTCTGCCTCCGAAGCCAGTGGTTCTGGGTTCAAATCCCGGTAAGGGCAGATATTTGTGTGATGAGCGCGAATATTTGTTCCTGAGTCTTGGATGTTTTCTATATATATTTAAGTATGTTTATCGTTGTCTAGTACCCATAGTACAAGCCTAGAGCTTAGTTTGGGACTAGGTCAATTTGTGTGACATTGTCCCCTGATATTTATTTATTTAAAACCAATTATTCATAGAAAAACTAAGCATTGTGCTTCCAACTTTGTGTCTACTTTATAGCGTATAAAATTTTAGTATTCCCACGCCTAAAATTAAGAAACAAATGTATTTTTTTGCATATAACACGAGATCATAGGTCATTAGCGACATTTATAACTTTT
The DNA here is from genome assembly GCA_949316455.1 of Acleris holmiana. NCBI lineage: Eukaryota > Metazoa > Arthropoda > Insecta > Lepidoptera > Tortricidae > Acleris > Acleris holmiana. The sequence goes on along the minus strand of OX438763.1, from coordinate 25,060,576 downwards.
TAATGAATCGATAAACAAAGTGATAAAATACCTATCAGATCACGCATTTCTCCGGCGTGTTATTTACGGCCCTAATCTGGCTCGAACCGGTTGGAAGCGGTTACGGGCGGTTATAAGTACAATCAATATCGCCCTGGGTTTACTCCAGAACGTTGCTTAAGGCTGACTTTTATTTATTGTTAGTATAGTGTTAGGGATCCGTGGGTCAGTTGAGATACTGGACAGTATAAGTTTCAAGATGGCAACCCTTCATTTGATACGTAAAGCCAGAACGTTTGTTACATGATGTCACTCATAATTACAGTCAAGACGTCATAAATATCTATATACCTTTATGTCACTGGCAATAAGGTCCATGTATAACTATTTTTGACGCGATGACTATATACAAGGTGTGTCTGACCATGGGGCTTTAAATGTAGGTATCGATTCTACTCCTCAAATGCTACATCTTTTGTTCTACGACTTATAAAATAACTTAATTTACAGTAAGTTATAGGTGATCAAACTTTCAAACTTTACTAGTAAAATCAGTGAATTAATTTATTTTTAATGAAAAAAAAACCTTATTTTTTTAAAGTCGTAGAACAAAAGGAATTCTTTTTGAGGAGTAGAATCGATCCCTACATTTAAAGCCCCATGGTCAAACACACCTTGTACATATTAACGCCCTTGACTGTCCTTGTGGACTGTTATATAACAGTAATTTTTTTTCTATACCCATAAAAGAGACACGTCACTTGGATCAAAAAAAAACAAAATAATTAATCACTTAAATTGTCTTAATTATAGAAACATATAAACATAGATGACGTCGTTAATAAAATCGCCATATTCAAGTGAAAGGTATCGGTCATGTCTGCCGCATGCTCCCGGAAAGGTGGTCAAGTATGGTATTGTTTTATTTAATACGACGAAAAAGCACTTGAAACAAACCATTGCCACCGTCTATTGTTTGTTTGTTATCTTTAAGTAGGGTTGTAAAACAATTATACAGGTGTCAAAAGACCGAAAGTACACTGTGAATTATTATCTTGATAGGTTTCTGTTGTTTGCCGGTAATGCACTGCACGTGCATGTCTAAAATGTTTTTTTGCGTATTTTGATTAGGTATGTTTATTATGTTCAGTTGTGATCCGACTGTTAATAAGTAAAGTGCAATTCTTAAAGCTAAAACTATTGTCGTAAAGCTAAAACTATTGCAATATATTGTTGTTGACACTGAGACATCATCCGAATAAGAATAAATATATATGTACATTCATAACGTCACGCCTTCATTCCCAGATTGGGGTAGACAGAGCTACAGAATTTTGCACAGTCAGATTAAGATGTTTACTAGTGTATTAGTGGCAGGTTGTAAGCCTAACAGTACTACAAGCCTTTATTCCCTTATATTATTTATTTATTTATTATATCTAGGACAGAGGAATTTGACCTGCAGTGGGACATCTAGACTGGGGGAAAAAAACAACTTCTATTGGTTGAACTATACTGCAAGAAGGTTGACATACAGTCGAGATTCTTATTGCAACTATTAACTGGCTATAACACGACAGAACCACATTAAAACACAAATGATATCGTATGACGTTCGATCACGGCACACCTCATATCGCACAAGACTAATTGAAGTACCGTTCTCATAATTATCCAAATCATCCGACTTTCCCATTTATTGTCTCAGCGATAACTATGAAATAAAATTTAGAAAACACACTTCCAAGGTGGATCTAACACCTTATGGTAATCTACATAGAGTTACGTATTAATGGGATGCTGATGTGTAATGGGGTAATAAATAAATCCGTGTAGTGTGTGATTTATGGGCCAGCACTTCAATAGGTGCGCCCGCGCATCCGTCTCTTCCAACCCGTCTGTCAACGCACTCGCTAGTCAAATGAGGCGGGCATGTAAAAGTGCCTTTGGATTAGAGGATTGATTGCTTATTTATCATAATTTGTGGAACAGAAACACTTGGGTTTTTCTTTACAAGAGCGGAAAAAAAAATTTTGCAGTCCGCGTGGTGTCGTTTACATGACTGAGAATAATTGTTGGGGTAGGGTCGCTAAAGGGAGACATCTGTTAAGAAAAACACCGCAAAAGTCATTTGCCCAGCGGCAGCGATATAAACGTTTATTAAATTGCATAACGCCCTAAGTCACATACTCGTACTAACACTATTTACCTTGGAGACTTTGAAAGTGATAGAAGGTGCTATAATGAATTTGGGCGATTGCTAGGTTGAGTGACAAATGGAGCTGTCTAAGAAGCACGCACTATGCAGATCGTGGCGTTGTCGGCCTTAGAAGACGAATAGAAAAATATGAAGAGAGGGCAAGAACGAAGACGGTAGAGGAACTTACATACTAAATGAAATGCTTAGTTCTAGAATAATGGCAAATAACTTTAGAATTCTAAACTGCACTGATCTTATGCCGAATGTATAACAGAAGCTTTTTCTTAAATCGAAGACATATATTTTCCTGTACAACTATGCCTTTGTACATCCAGCGTTCAGCTTAGGAGTCACGTTCGTCAAGCTCATCTTAGAAGGTCTAAGTATCTCAGTAGTCTAGCCGTGGGTTAGTCCGATTATTGCACTTTCCAATTTCATCGAGGACATTACCGGCCAAATTACGCCTAATTTATATGCTGATTCCATCTCTACCAGTTCTGGCGGAAACACTTGGCTATTACCACCGTATTAGCGGTACAGCAGCGCGTCTGCGGAGGGAGGGCATAGGGCTTGGTGATGCGTCCGCGCACGTTGCGTTTGTTTCCGATGTGTTATGTTTTCTCTTCTGCTTTATTATCTGCAATTAAAAGAGTTATGTAGGTACGAAGATATAGATTATGATTTATTGAACGTATTGTGTAAAGAATTCATACTTATAAGGCCCATATGAATCGTGACCTCAATTTATACTCGGATCATAATTTAGCACCTAAAATCTTTATTCGACTAAAGCGTGAAGAATTATTAAATAGATTTAAGTACGCGAGCGTTAATTTAGGACCCATTTTAAAACAAAAAATAGCTTGACGTCGTCATTGTCATCAGAGATTCAAAATCATTTGTAACTTACATCAAACTCAACTTTATTGATGTAGAATGTGAGATTGACTTTAGAGCAAAGATGGGTCCTAAATTAAGGTTCCTGAGTATACCTACACTTACGTTTTCAATGGATTTCCTTACGGCAACCTGGTTATAGATTGAAGTAAAGTTTAGTTGTTGTAAACTGTAAAATATATCGAATAGTGTTTTAATCCAACACCGACAACGCCGCGTCTATTAACGAGATACCCTCTCGTATGTTCTAACGTTAACGTGGTTTATTGGTTACGATTTGGTTTAATTTATTCGGATTGCATATAAAATGACTTTAATTAAGGCAAGCCATAGATTTATTAAAGATGTTTCTATTTTTTGTAAATGTTCTTCTTTCTCGGTTATTAACGGTAAGGCTCGTCGCGGGTCGCGCCGGGTGACATACTGTATTATTTTATTTGCGTGTTTTCGTAGATTACTTATTTGGTACATGCTACCGATCCGAAATAAAGGTAGGGTACAGTTGGGCTTGGTTTCTTGATTTCATCACATTATTTAATATATATATCAGAGGGTAATTTCACGCAACTTGACCTTATCTTGTCCACCTTGAGTTATTTAGAATAGAATAGAATAGAATCCTTTATTCGGCTAGTTAAAAAACAATAAAACACATATAATTTAGGAAATCAGTTCCCGAGGGAATAGCGATATGAAAGGTAGCCTTTATGTTAATCCAAGCGTATACGCTGTTTGTATTCCAAATTTCACCTAATCTGTCCAGTAGTTTTTGCATGAAAGAATAACAAACCCGTGTGGTTGCCGGGTTAGAATAGTGCCACTCCAAGTCTTCCCGAGGATGTCGTAAGAGGCGACTAAGGGAATAAAGGCTTCTAGTATTGTTAGGCGATGGGCTTGCAACCTGTCACTAATACACTAGTAAATATCTCAGCCTATTTGTGCAAAATGTGGTTACAGAATTATTAACATGTCTTTTTAGAGTTGTTGGTATTTCTGTAGCTCTGCCTGCCCCACTCTGGGAATGAAGGCGTGATGTTATGTATGTATGTAGAATAACAAACGTCCATACTTTAAAACTTTCACGATTATAATATTAGTAGTATATCTAAGACTGAGGAAAAATATTCGCAATCATCACACAAATATTTGTCCTAAGCCCCAACCGGAAATCGAACCATAGAAAAAATATATCTACGTAAAATCGTCGCCATTAAAGGTCGATTTCAGTTTAAGCGTTAAAAAAAACCCCGACTGCAATGTCTTCATTAGAGTGTTTTTGTAGCGCACATGTGCATGCGCAGTAATGCGGATGCGCCAAATGTGCTCAAGTGTGGCTGTATGACGCGGGGTTCCGCGGGCGGAGGAAGAACGGTGACGTATCCGTACTCGGAATTATATTTTTAAAAGTAATGATTACCTCGTGGTGACCGGGTTAGAATGGTGCCACACCATGTCTTCCCCTGGATGTCGTAAATTAGACTATTGGAACTCCGAAAATGGATCTCATATCATTTAACATCAAAATGATCGCTCGTCATAAAAATATTACACATAACATTTTACATCATAATCAATATTAATCAAACACCTGTTTATTTTCAGGATTTCAAAATATCCAACTGGTAAATAAGGTTAGGTTAGGTTTGGTTTGTTTTATAAATGTCTTGAAATCAGAACGGTTTTAGTAAAATTCACTTTAGGAGTAGCGATGATTATGAATAACAATTTCGAACATAAAAAAATAGAGCAAATTTTTTGGAGAAATGATGAGTATAGTCACAAATCGTTATTTGTATAAAAATCGACTAAAGGAAAAAGGGCTTGTAGTACTGTTAGGCGATGGGCTTGCAAGCCGACACCAATACACTGGTAAACATCTTTCTTATCTTAGGCTACTTGTGCAAAATGTGGTTACAGAATATCAGTAAGTTGTTGGTATTTCTGTAGCTCTGCCTACCCCAATCTGGGAATGAAGGCGTGATGGTGTGATTACCTTACAAGTAAATGTTAGTGGTGAATTATATTGCGAAAATTAATGCGATGAGCGCGCGAGTATTTGTGTGAATTTTGGATATTTTCAAATTTGTTTATCATTATAGCCATAACTCTACTTCTTTGGGACTAGGTCAATTTTATGAGGTTGTCGCCTAATGTTTATTTTAAAATAACTTATCATTGAATGTGGTTTGAATATTTTTTTTTTATGATAAGACTTTTTAGTTTACCTACTGATATCAAATGACATACTTGTATTATTCAAAAAATCTATACTAATATTGTAAATTTCGTGCTATGACAAGGCTTTTACTGACGTAAATTACACTTCTGTTCTACATTTATAAAACCTTATTGCTTATTGTGATCGCAACGCAATAAGCAAGTGCTCTGACGGCGCGCTGGCCCAGGTTTCCCGCCAATTACGGCGTTTACCATAATCCGTAGTGAGAGTTGCCCGCGGCCTGCGCCTGAGTCACTCGCGTGTATAAGCCTTATTACCTGGAATAACATTCGTGATCATAAATATTGGCAAAGTTTATTGATAGTGTAAACTACCTAATAATCGACGACACGGTGCGGTGGCCTAGTTGGGAGTGACCCTGCCTCCGAAGCCAGCGGTCCTGGGTTCAAATCCCGGTAAGGGCAGATATTTGTGTGATGAACGCAAATATTTGTTCCTGAGTCTTGGATGTTTTCTATGTATTTAAGTATGTATTTCTCTATATAAGTATGTTTATCGTTGTCTAGTACCCATAGTACAAGCCTAGAGCTTAATTTGGGACTAGTTCAATTTGTGTGAGATTGTCCCCAGGTATTTATTTATTTATTTATTTAATGTGTCTTAATGTTAAGTATTTCCTTAACTTACCTATGATTTTTGAAGATTGCCAGTGGCGTTGCCATTCCAGTTTTTCGTCATTCGGTATTTTAACCACATTATCCTCTTGAAATATAACGTCTATGCTGACTGACATCATGCTGTATTTACAAGTATAATACTATACAAACTCATTTCAACTCATACAAAATAAATAATTCTCAAGGAACCCTGTATAATATCTTGTACTCTGTACTTTTTGCTGCAAGCGTAAGCCACCATTTTTTGTCCAGTTTTCGGAAGTGCAAGGAGCGTGCCATCTGCCGGGTCGAATTACATATCTTTGCCCCCGCCCCCTGCCCCTTAACCCCTCTGGCAATATCAGCAACTGTCACTTAGAGGTCGGGGTATTTTGACGGTGATACGAGTATATAGTTAAGTTGAGTGGTCAAGTTACTAACTAAACGGAAACTTAAAGGACATGGGCCTCTATTTTTGAGCCTAATCACGGCTTTGCGGATGGCAATAGGCGTTTAATCTTTTTATCAATGAGCTCAGTGCAAAGGAGCGTCGTTCAAACATCTCTACGTATTTGTCTTCACCGTCTGCCGCCCCGCGTTTTAAAATAACCCCAATAGCCGAACTATCCTAACCCTATTCGGTTGTAGAAATCTACACACTCAATCCAAAGATTCTTAAATTTTGTATAGATATTAAGAAGCCTGTAATTGATGATTTAAGGTCTCTCCTATATCTTTTTCACTTAATACTCTTTATGTCTAGTGCAAGACGGGACATATGTTCAGAGGTGACTTCAGTCTACTCTTGGAACATCATCATCTTAATGTCAGTTAAATCACAGCTGCTGGACAAAGGCTTTCCTCAAAGATGTCCACGTTAATTGTTCCTGCTACACGTATCCAGTTGTTGTCCTTGTTAAACCCTCGGTCCACTGGGAAGCCTGCCAACATTGGACCTTTGGGTATGTAGTCTACTCCAGAAACTTACCGCATAAACTCATCAGCCATCATGCCATAAAGATTTGCAAATAACAGACAAATGTTGATAACATTGATTCTGCGAATGGTCTTATTTTTTTTAAGGTTTCGCAGAAAGACTCCAAACAAGATTATTTTGATGACACTTTGAAGGACTTTGAGTTCTCCACCACGGATCAGTACCACTCTCAATTCAGATACCACAAAATCTTTCTGCGGATAGTAGGTAGGTACGTTTCTTCCACTTTGACCCATCATGAGTTGCAACAATCGCTATAATGACGTCCAAGCAATGTATACCGTCCGAAAAGTGTTATTTTTCTGAACGAAATCCCATTTTATTATGTAGGGTGATGGCATTAGTGTTGGACAGTGTTTCGTTATAAATTGATTGATGCAAAACAAATTAATCATCTTTATTTTCTGTAAAATAAGAGTCAAGTGTCCGTCATTGGACATTGTTCATTACTGGTTCGATCACGCTACGTCGTCATTTATTTCGTATTGGAAATTACATTATTATGTGTCGCATATTTATAATGAATTCACAGATCTGATTTTTTGAGATCGTCACTGTAAAAATAAAAATGTAGAAGTCAAAAAATGGCGAAGTGTAAAAGCAAACCCTAATTGTAAAATAAAAATAAAAACAGTACAAAAAATATAGCTCGAATGCTACAGTCAATATGTCAAAAATATTTCAAATTTCAGGATGCGGAAATAAATTTAAGTAATAAAAATAACAAATCAACAATTTATCTAGTCGTCACTATAATCTTTAACAGAATATAGTGTTTTGGTTAATAATAGATTTTTAATTCGGCGACCAAACTTTACTTTGTTATGTATTCAAAATAAAATGGTAATAGACGGTTTCCTCATTCAATACCTAGTTGTTGCTATTGCTGTGTAGGTGTCAAAAACACATGATAAGAAGTGCCAATTATCTTGAGGTTTGAATGCGCCGACGTTTACGGGTACATGCTAAATAGGTACCTATTTAGCACGTACTGTGGTACAACTTATTTGAGCATTATAAAATTTACAGCTTTACGAACAAACGGGTCACTTAAACTGGTTGTCTAGGGGACAGGTGGCTGATAAATGAAGTAAGTAAAAGAAGGCAGTTGGAAGAATGATTTTTAATATATTTTGTTAAATAAACTGCTCAGTTTTTCATAGTTATTATTAGTATTATAAGACGTTTTGTATTTTTTTATGTGTTACATACATAACATCACGCCTTCATTCTCAGAGTGGGGTAGGCAGAGCTACAGAAATACCAACAAATCTAAAAAGACTTGTATATAATTCTATATTGTATTATATTTTTTATGTGTTATTTGTTATAAAATGATTCGTTATTCATAATGTTACATTATTATAAACTCTTATAAAAGAGCTAGTTGCAACTCGTAAGTAACACGCTGTTGACTTTCACAGAAATTTATATCATATCAGTAATTAAGGGGATCCTATCATTTTATAACCAACGTTTCACAAATGATTCATTTCACAAACATATCATATGACAACCCGCGTTTTTTTCCGAATCTGTAAATAATTCTGGATTTATTTTAGGACCATCATGTAGGACCCTATAGGTTAGGTTAGAATTGTTATATAAAAATCCTGAAATATTTGTAGTTTCAGAAAAAAAAGCGGGTTGGCAAATGGATAGGTTGCATTTGTAAAAGATTTGTCGCCAAAAAGGCAGAGAACCGTTTAAGATACCCTGAAAACATTATGGTTTCAGCAGAAAATAGTGTTCGATGAAATGAAATTCGAAGAAATGATACATTCCAGGAAACGTGTTTCGATGAAATGATAAACACCCAAGTAAACACTTTATTCTAATAAAACAATTTCATATAAATTGCAATAAACAATAAAAAACATAACATTGATTAAGTACCTGATCTCTTAACAAGTTATAATTCCAGAAAGTCAACTCTTTAACTTTTTGCTAAAATGTGTTAATTCTTGAAGCAAGTTCTTTAAACCTACGCGACTAAGTCACAATGTGTAGAGTACTGACGAAATAACAAGTCAAATCTGCGCAAGGTTGCACAATTCAAGGATATTGTGATACTGAATCACGATCGTGTGAATCACGCGCATGCAGGTATTAAACGACCAATTTATAATTACGATCGGTGCACAATGGCGTCGGGCCGCCGTTAAAAAATCGCCACTTTACCTGCCCCGAGATTATTTAATTTTGACCTTCATTAATCATATTTTTTGTTAAAAGTCAGGTACCGGCAATGCGAGTAATGCTTCCAACCTTTTTTTACTGCGCCTATTTAAAAAATGGTTTTGTCTATGCCGTATTATTACACACACGGCCACCAGCGAAATCCTTTTAAATAAAAACATGCATTGTCTGTGGTTTTTGTTAGGGTCGTGTGTATGGTGTCGGGTTACTATCGCGATCGCTGGCAACACTGTTCAAAATATGATTATGAATTTAAAAAAAATGAGATGGCAAACAACATGGCTGTGCAAAAAACGGAAATTTACTCTTACCGGGCGTTTATTATATTTTGGTTTACTGTCAGTAACCAAAACAACAACTCTTACTGTCAATAAACAAAAGCTGCAATAACGAAGCAAGATGAGCTAATGTAAAGTACAATAAACGCCCAGAGGCCCGTTTCACGAAGCTACATCTTAAAACCGGCCAAGTGCGAGTGGGACTCGCGCACCAAGGGTTCCGTACCATCTATAAAAATCGGGCAATAGCATGTTGGACCATGCTCAGTGAAGGGTTCCGAAGCTGTAAGTACTACAAACATAAAAAACTACAAGTAATAACAAATTTTCTATTTAAAGTCAGTAGGTATAAACAATTTCTCGCCTGTATTAGAAATCCAATGATGTTTACTTAGTAATGATGGTGGCACTTGAGTTTAAAAAAAAATGGCGCTTAATGCTTAATATTTCATAAACGGATTCCTTAATCACAAAGTTGTTTTCTCAAATCCGCAATATTCCGTTCCGCTTGCAATTTGTTAACTTGTAGCTTCGTGAACCTGCCCACAGGGCTATACTTATTAACGCCACTTTCAAAATAACGATAACCTAAACTTTAAAAAAAATTGGACTTGGTTATTTTGATACCAATGCCACCACAAGCTTTTTTTAAGACAAAACCTAGCCCCATACTTTTTTTTTCTGTTAAGGAGATGGCACACTAGCACTCAGGCCACCTAATGGTAAGTGGAATCTGAGACCCATAGACATTTGAATTCTTAAGACTATAATCCCAAGACCTCAAATACGTTGCCAACCCTGAGGACTAAGATGGAATGCCTCTATGCTAGTAATTTCACCGGTTGTCTTATCCCCGCACTGGAACACAACAATGCGAACACTGTTGCTTGGCGGGTGGTTAATGGATAAGATGGTTGGTGGTAGCGATCCGGACGGACCCTGCACGGGGTCCTACCACCACTCATACGAGGTTTGGTTTAGGATTAGAAAGTTATCGTGGAATAAAGAAACTGACAAATATGCATACATGAATCCTGAAAACATTTAACTCCTTTTTTAGGCAGTCGTGTAATAAACTGTAGTTTTATTTGAGTTTTCTATTAGTACATTAACCGCCAAGACCAACCATATTTGAATCCATTTTGTATTGAAATACTGTCTACGGGCATTAATTCTGTTAAAGATTATCAAAAAACCAAACGTTTCCGTCATAATGCGTAAATTATTCACAAAGAACCGGGAAACTTATGAAATAACCATTGCTTCTCTTGTTACTGACGTAAATACCGAATTGGATAATATAAACGACTTACCCGCCGTATTATTATCCAAACATATATCTTAATCACATATGCAAAAGCAAAATCAACCTAATTACTTCTACATTCAGTTAAAATTCGAAGGTTGTACATGAGCAACATGTGAGCTTTAGTAAATAAATGGACGTTATTCGGTGATTTAACAAACCCAATAATGTTAATCAATTTGCTGCTGATATGATAAAACGCTATAAATATAGACACTATTCTAATAGCCTTAAAGTATAAAACTAAGTATGGTTTGAGTTAAATAGTGTCGCGAAACGTATTTATTTGTTTGTTTGTCGCGAGTAAGTGTGTATCGCTAAATCGTTTTATCAATGCGTTTGTGCATGTATGCTTAAACGTATAAAATAGTTGACGATCGTAACTGCTATTCTATATTACACAAGCATTTATTTGTGTGAGTCAATCTTGTTCTGATGTGTTTACTTTACGACTACGCGTAAAGATAGTAAAGTGTAAGTGATTGGGGTGTATGTGTGTATTAGCATAGCTTTCTAAGCGTTTGCGTAACGACTAAATGTGACACTTTGATCGTAATTTATATGTATGATTTCTTTAATTTCAAATAACTGTTGATAAGTTTAATAGAAAGTATTCATAAATTATTATTAATTCTAAATAGTATGCCTATAATCGTGTGTTTAACCTACGTTTCATACAGTAAAAAAACAGGTTGAAGTGAAATTCATTCTAATGTATTTTATTTTAATTTGATTGGATGATACAGTTAGCCATATTATATAGTCGGTGGCCAGTGATATTACCAGCGAAGCTAGTGACAATTGGTCCTGAGTCTCCGATGTTTTTATTTATTTTCTACGTGAGTAATATTCACTAAGTATATATTTATTAAAAACTTATTTCATAGTAAACACAGTAAGTATTAATGACGGAATAAATGAACTAAATGCAAATATTTTAGCAAGAGCCTTTAACGTTTTATTAAAATAATAAGTAATACATATTGTTGTCTATTACGGTCAACCTTATAAGTCCTGTCACTTTAACGACATGTTGGAACTCCTGCACTAATCTGCCAAAGCGTCCCTTAGCTTACAACACCGCCTAAGTCATTTTTACCAACTTTACAGGAGACGTAAAAAACTGTCTATTTTAAAAAATCTGGGGATTATTCCTGTCATAACTTAATACATACTCTAGTTAGCGGTTAAGAAATAATTATTTATACTTATTTTGACAATTTACTTTATTTTAACAAATTCTAAATTCTAAAAATTTAATTTCAAATGTAAAAACCGCCATTTTCGACTTGAGCGGTGTTGTAAGCTAAGGGACGAAAGGCGTTAATGCGACAAGGTACAAAAGTGCGCAGCTACTTATAATGCCCAATGTACCTTCAGATTGTATAAGACTACAGCTTTGTTATAGCCAAGTCTATTTACGTGATATTGTTCACTGATATTTTTTTTATTTTAAAAACAGTCGGTGTTTTTACAATCGTCGTCTCAAAACATCATCTTATCTTACCCAGAAGGGTCCTCCCGGATGCACTTCCACCCTGTAGTATATTTTATCCAATTAACCTTTTAAACCGACTTCAAAAAAAGGAGGTTCTGAATTTATCGGATTTTTAGGGTTCCGTAGCCAAATGGCAAAAAACAGAACCCTCATAGATTCGTCATGTCTGTCTGTCTGTCCGTCCGTATGTCAGTCACTTTTTTCCGAAACTATAAGAACTACACTGTTGAAACTTGGTAAGTAGATGTATTGTGAACCGCATTAAGATTTTCACACAAAAATAGAAAAAAAAAAATTTGGGAATTTCCCATACTGAGAACTGAATCTCAAAAATTTTTTTTCATCAAACCCATACACGTGTGGGGTATCTATGGATAGGTATTCAAAAATGATATTGAGGTTACTAGCATCATTTTTTTCTAAACTGAACAGTTTGCGCGAGAGACACTTCCAAAGTGTTGAAATGTGTGTCGCCCCACTGTAACTTCTAAAATAAGAGAATGATAGAACTAAAAAAAATGGGTCACTAGTAGAATGACTCGGTCGCAAAATTACCGACTCGCAAAATGACCCCATCGCTTGTAGCCCACATCTCAAAATGTCTGAGTCGTAAAATGACCACATCGCTTGTAGCCTACTTCTCAAAACGTCCGAGTCGCAAAATGACTACATCGCTTGTAGCCTACTTCTCAAAATATCTGAGTCGCAAAATGACCACTTCATTTGCGTTACTAGGTAGGTTAGGTTCGTTAGGTAACTTCAAATGACCGAAGGTCAAATTTCCCAAGAATAGCAGCCCAGCCATGCGGGGCTGCGTCGACTTTGCTAAGACAGGCATAAAATGAAAAAAGCAAAGTGGTCATTTTGCGGCTCAGTCATTTTGAGATGTGGGCTACAAGCGATGTGGTCATTTTGCGACTCGGACGTTTTGAGAAGTAGGCTACAAGCGATGTGGTCATTTTACGACTCAGTCATTTTGAGATGTTGGCTAAAGCAATGTGGTCATTTTGCGATGTGGTAATGTTTCGATCTAGTCACTCTACTAGTGACCCAAAAAAATATATGATGTACATTACCATGCAAACTTCCACCGAAAATTGGTTTGAACGAGATCTAGTAAGTAGTTTTTTTTTAATACGTCATAAAAACATTGATCAAAGCTACAACGAACTTTTATATTATGTTACTTGCTGCTACGGAACCCTTCATGGGCGAGTCCGATTCGCACTTGGCCGCTTTTTTTATGTATGTTCTCCGATTACACAAGACCGCGGGATTTGAAAAAATGATTTTGGTCGATTGGGTATATACTTTGTAGTTGGTTCCATTTCCAGCACGTCAAGACCTGATGATGGGATCTTGGAGAAATGAGGGAACTCCTCAAATATTATAGGAATAAAAATACGCGGACGATATAACAGTAGGTAATAAAAGGTATGAAATAAAATAAATGTTTTAACAAAGTAAAAACTGTCTTCAATAAGCAAGAAATAACTTCTTTTAAAATGATCGGTATAGGTCAGTCAAATTGAAGTCGGCGTCCCACAATATTTTTAACCAAAAGCCGAATTCAGTTGGACTGACCTATGACCTATCATTTTAAATGAAGTTATTTCTTGCTTTTTGAAGACGGAATTTAGTTTTTTACACATTCAGTTAGCGGAATGTGGAAGCTTCCTTCGTATTGATGATTTTTCTTACCCATATACTCATTCGCACCTTTGGTAGAACAAGGGCACAATTGCCCTTTTAGTCACATTATACATTGTGCCCTTTGTTGTAGTGTACAAGGGCATAATTGCCTCTTTAGTCATATTGTATATTTTGCCCTTGTGCCGAAGGTGCTATATGGGTAAGTATTGAATTCCACCGAAACCTCTCAACAAAATTCAGATTATATGGTGTTCACATTACTGGAGATCAAACTCTCCTCCTTACGATCACTAGTCACAGCTCGCAGCTCAATCCACTAGGCCAACGATGTTTCCCTGCAGACAACATACTATATCTACAAAAAAACCAGCGCCACCCATGCGTAATACCATAAGTTATTCACTTCGTTTACATCAACATACAAAATTTACGATATTATGAATGCACGACGAAGCTTGTATGGCTTGAAGGCAAAGACGATGCCAAGCGACTTTGAACTGTCAAGGAGATGTATGCAGTATCATGGTGCTTTGAGGGAAGATCAGGAACTGGGTCACGGATCAAGTAGTTTTGTTCCATTTGTTTTTGCGCGAATCAACGCGATGTTCGAGTGGGACGTTAGAAGACGGAAGGATTTGATACTTTGAAGCTAAGTCAGGCATTTTATTATTTTGAATAAAGATCGCCTGTACACTCAACTTAACTCGTACATACGTAGTCTTGTTCTGATTTTAGCTATTAATATACTAAATTCATACTACTGTAACTTTAGTAGCTTACTGAGACAAGAAACTGAAATGAATAGCTAATTCTGAGTTCAGTAACATAATAAAGTGCTTAAAAATATCTGAACTCTATCTCTCTTTATTCAAAGTCGTTAGAGTTTTTTCAGATACGTTTGAGAACCCTGTGTGCTCTAATGGTATCTAATTTTATAGAACGTATGTTTCACCGAATTTCACCCTGTTGTTTTCAGGTTATATTAAACATCATTACGTAGGTTGGGTTAGGTTAGACGTGTGGCTAATACAAAATCAGAACTCCTGCAGAAAAGCCTGTCTATGAAATTAAAATTTTGAATTTCTATGATAGTGTCGGTGAAACAAGAGTAAACCTATGCTCTCATACAGGGTGATTGATTATTGCGTACATTCCCGTTAAGAGTTTATAGTAGAACTTATTTGGAGCAAATTAGGTCGTGACATAGAAATAAATACCAAAAATAAATTTAAATTGATCAATATGTCAGAATCTAATAATTTTCGGCCAGAGCTCCAAATGAGCTCTACTATAACCTCTTTACGGGAATGTACGCAATAACCAATAACCCTGTATATCTGATGGCAACTGTACATAAACACTATGCTTACTACGCTCATACACCGGTCATTATGCTCTTGAGTGTACATATACAGCCACATATGAAAAACACTCATACTTGTACATGTACAGACTTCAATGAAGCCTCCAGCATCAAAAGCGCAGGTCGCAGCCGTGTCGAAGGGCGGGGGCGATTCGGGTCGCGTGATAAATCACGTCTGCTTTGTGCGAATGTCCCCGGACGTGAGAATAGGCTCCTCGCCGCGATCGCATGCACATGCAACTGCACTAGACATGTGGAACGATTTTTTGTAGATTTGCCGATGCATTGGTCATTAGGATGTATGGAATAGTTTTTTTAGAGAATGGAACACTTGTTGAATTTTGCTCTGAGACAGGCAGGTAAAATCTCAAAAATGATATTTATTTATTTTAGTTTTTCCTTTAGGATAGTTGATAAAGTCCGTTAACGCTAGTGTTACTAATAATTTTGATTTTTATATTTTCAATTTTAATATCGGAAAGGTGTAAAAATATATCTAATATAACCCCACCATTTACATTTACCAATAACTCAGTGCTTTGTCATGGGACAATCCTGGCTTCCAGCGAACATCCTCAGGATGCACCGTTGCCACTGGCATACTCGTACACGCGTTGCAGTAGCGATGCCACTATGTGGCGCCTGACTACATAAACTCATTGGTTTGCGGCCAACATAGCAAACGCACTGCACCATCCTGAATGTTAAGATCTTACGAAATCTCGAGATGAATTTTGCCGAAGATTGGCAAACAGATACGAGTAAATGTCCATATGCAGAATTATGAAGCGTGAAAACCTGGCAATGCCTAGTTAAGTAAATAAATTAAATAATTTTCTAGGGAAAATCACACACTAATTGACCTAGTACCAAACTAAGCTCTAGGCTTGTACTATGGGTACTAGACAACGCTAAACTTACTTATATAGAGAAATATATACTTAAATACATAGAAAACATCCAAGACTCAAGAAAAAATATTCGCGCTCATCACACAAATAAGCCCTAAGTGAACGAGAAGAAGCTATATAGGTATACAACTAACTGATACAGCGCTTTCCCTTTAATTGCCTGCAAATTCGAAGGTTGGCTTCATAGTACGGCCCTCGAGCTAATAACTAGGTCCGATTTAATACTTTATATCCTGATAATTTGAGATTTTTTGAACTCAAAAAGACGTCGTAATTCTTTGACACGTATTTAAATGAGCATTAAAATATTAAATTGTTGAATTATGTAACATACTTGAATCACATTATAACGTTATATCTACAAGCTACCTGAACTTCTGAGAACAAACGCTCTCCACAAACTCTTATAAAAACCAAATACGACTTTTATATCAGTAACGTGACATAAATGTAATGCAGCTAGGTAGCGGCCATGTTTGTTTAGGATTGTCGATAGTTGGGGTATTCGCCCTATTTGTACCCCTTGTTACTTGCTATTATTTCCTAGAGGAGTTATTAGATAATGACAATTGCTTTCCTTTTTATTATTAGATGTGGCATTTGATAGCGGTGCCATCCGACTCTTGAAATTACTCGAATTTACTACTAATTCTACTCTTAGTCTTCTTAAAGATGTTGAAAAACTTGGAAAATAAACTTATTTGGATTATAATAATTATGATGATTATTACTTTAAACTAAATATCGGAACAAAAAAGACTGCAGTAGGGTTAGCGACAATCATAATTTAAAAGATAGAGGGAAATTTAACAGAGTTATCTCAATATTCCATTAAGACAGAGGAACGCTGATTCAACCCCATTTAAAATAGTTTCAACCCAAGATGAAGGTATGTGTTTTGTAACCAACTCAACGAATCTATCGTGTACAAAACGGATGAACACAAAAAGGTAGGCACAAGACCAGACGAGGGTTGTAGTGGATTTTACTACAAGAAACAGAGTGAGTCCCTCAACCAACCGGTAATTCAGTTGCAGGCATGCAGATTTAATCCTACAGTTAGATATCCGAAACGTCAAATTATAGCAATAGCGTTAGCGATTGTAATAACATAATGACGCACCCGTGCTATCAAGGTTACGAGAAAAAAGTATTTTTAACATCGCGAAGAAATAGCGAGTAAATGCTACTTTTGTGGGTGCAGGTAGGGTTTGAATATGTAATGTTGTTTTTTGGTTGGCAAATATGGCATAGTTCTAATTGCTGCGCCCGCGGCTGCACCATGGCGGCAGCATCGTTCACGCGGTGTTTATTTTAATTTACCTGTATTATTTAATTTTGAATACATTCGGGGCCGGGGTTCTGGATTGTTGACTCGATGTGGCATTTTTGGCAGCGCATACGATCTGGTTCTACACTCATTTTTAATACAATGAAAAATGCTTGAAAAATCTAGAGTATAACTACTTTTCTGCGATTATTTCAATGTATTATTTAGGAAAGAACTATATGCATTAATAATAAAGTCATCATTCATTCATTCAGGTCATTTGGAAAGGATGGATGAAGAGTGACAAAATAAATTTACAGTGCTAAAGTAAGTGGAAGGGTCGGAAGGGGGCGCCCTAGGCGTACTTTTTTGAATCAAATCGGGGAAATACTGGAAAAGGGCCGAATCTTAAGTACCCGAAACCGACGTGCATGCATGACTCGATGTATGAATGTGGAAGAAGCGAAAGAGCTTTGTCAGGATCGTAGCAGGTGGAAAGAAGTGGTCTCTGCCTACCCCTCTGGGAAACAGGCGTGATTTATGTATGTATGTAATAATAAAGTGTTCGTTTTCATTAGTAACGTCAAAAGTCATATTAACTGCATAGCAGAATCTTCATTTTGACCGACTTCCAAAAAAGGAGGTATGCTATTTATAATTGGTCTCTAAGTGCAGTTCAAAAGGCCATTTCTTCTGTAGCATTTACAGATACGGTTACCGCATATAAACTTTTCATCATGTAATCTTAAACAAGGTTAACAAGTTTTCACGTAACTAACCCTACATTTGCGACGTTCTAGAAAAATGTGTCGCAGTGAAGTAAACAAGTCTCAAGACAAAAATGAAGATGCAGAAACGCGCCCTCGCGCTCAAGAGCCACTGAGTCGCGACCCAGATCGCACAAAGGCTGCACGCGCTTAGTTACAGCTTGTATGAGCCTGACCTTATTTAGGCCTAGTTTATAACTTTATGTGAAACTGGCATACTGACTGGGCTGTGTTCCGGTGTGGGGATAAGAGAACCGGTGAAATTACTAGCATAGAGGCATTCCATCTTAGTCCTCAGGGCAGCGCATTTTAGGTCTTAGGATTATAGTCTTGAGATTTCAAATGTCTATGGGTCTCAGATTCCACTTACCATCAGGTGGCCTGAGTGCTCGTGTGCCTTCTCCTTAACATAAAAAATTACTCCGTTATTGTTGTATATACCAGACAAAAATAACAATTCATATATGTTTTCTTTTTAGTGTATAGTATATATGATCTGGATGTACTTATAAATAAATAAAAAGGCTAAAGACACCGATGGACAGTTAACAGTGTGGACGATGGTTCGAAGTCGCGGGCGTCTTCTAGTAGACTTATAAATTATTTCATATTCATATTGCCTCTGGGACAATTAATTTGGCCAGCTCTATGGTGTAAAAATTATTAGCTGTAACTCTGAGAGCGAGGTTTTCAGTTATTTATAATGGGAAATGCCGAATTGCGTTGTTTTGAAATTCGTTAATGCTATCTAGTCCGACGTACAAAGACTGGTCAAATCAAGAGGTGGTAAAATGCAGATGTGGTCAAAACAAGAACTAGTCTAAAAAAGAAGTGGTCAAATCAAGAAGTAGTCAAATCAAGAACTGGTCCAATCCAGAAGTGGTCAAAACCAGAAGTGGACGAAACGAGAAGTGGTCACCAACCGTCAGAAGGGTAATTTTTAAGAAATCTAAATCTCTACATGGCGCTACTGCTTGGCTAAACATTAGGTGACGTTTTTGTTCACATGACCATTGTACATTGATGTATTAATCAATGGGTAACAGTCGAAATTTTAATAGGCACCAGGTTATAACATATTAACCGAAAATAACAAATAAATTGTAGACACAACTAATTAAAATAATATCATTAAACAAGATTGTATGCTTTTTATAAAAGTAGCATATTTTTAATTTGTTATAAGAATATTGTAGTACCTACCAAGTAAGTCATATAATAAATTGATTCTGAATTTATTTAATGCAAACACTTTCCAAATAAACTTCAAAACAAAAACAACACATAAACTTGCCCATTATTTACCAGTATCAAATATCTAAATTACCATTGGCAAATGTTAATATACGATTTTCAAATTTGTTTTGTAATTCAACCGTTACCAACAATTCAGAGATTTTAAAATATTTCAGTTTCGAATATAATTTTGCCACGCAAATAATATTGACCGGTTATCGCACTCCAAATTTGAAATTACAAGAGAAAAGTTGCCAGCGTCCTTGCATAATTTTAAATAACATGTTTAAGATATTGAATTAGGAAAAAATATGCATGCTTTAATTCGTGAAGCATCAGCAGTGTCTCAAATTTAGGTCAACATTTTCTACCCTGCTTTTAAATATCTTTACTGTTTATTTTCCTCGAAAGTCGAATTAAGTTTAAGGATGATTTATTACTAAATTAATTTCTGGAAATAAAAATATTTTCTAGAAAGTTCTTCACCTTCTTCAGAACCCCGTGGTTACTGTACTGGGTGCCGCCGATCTTTTTTAAAATTTAACCGCCCGGTTAAATTTTAAAAAAGATCGGCGGCACTTAAATATTTAATGATTTATTAAAATATACTACTTACTGTCTTTGTATATAATATCATCATAATCAGCGGAAAGACGCCCATTGCTGGACAAAGGCCTTCCCCAATGATCTTAATGACCGCCGGTTTTGTGCTACTACATAGCAAACAATATATAAAATTTAATTTGAAACCTGTAGAATACTTCTTGAATCTTTTTTTAGATGTCTGACCATAAACAACACACTACGAGTATTATTGTAGAATATGCCAGAGACGAACTGTTGATGTACTCGGATCAAGATGTGTGAATAATGTCATATTTGTAAATCATTAAATGAGTGACTAGCGGAAGGCAAACGTCTAAAATGTCTACAGACAACTGTGCTAGAAAAGTACGGTTCAACGGACTGAATTATTTTCGCATATGGTAACCCACCAGTCCCACCACTTATCCCAATCCATGGTAATGATATTCTTCGGTTCTAAATATCATTGTTGACAAGATATCGTGTGATTTAACGATTTACATTCATGTTTAAAATGTTAATACTAACTCTAACAACGGCCAAGTGCGAGTCAGCCGACGCACCGAGGGTTTCATACGTAAGCAAGCTATTGATTTAAAGTAAAAAAATAGATGATAACATTGATAACAGACCAACCGCGTGCAAGGGCAGGAAAAAAATATGAGTTTAATGCATTCTTAATATCACATTCAGTTTACAAACTAGAAAGAAACCGTGACATACGGATGAATAGACGTTTTTTTTTTCATTTTTGCCCTATTGTCTGTTTTAATCAACGTATAGGTCGCGTCGTAATTGAGTGTTTGTTTTTTAAATGTAACTTGTATGTTGAAACAGAGAACCTAAAAAGTTTATACACTCGCACAAACACATCCAAACGCAAGGCTATAACGATTGTCTATCATTAACGCACGTATAAATGAATGTTATATGCGCATGAGTGGATGGGTAATGCGGCACATCAGTTGCTTCATACTCGGTTAGCCTTAAGATTCATAAAAAAGGACGTGCCCGGCTGTGCTCGATACGGTTTTGAAGATTAACCGGCGTCAGAGCATTCTATCGAGTATTGCGGAATTAACCGACCTGCGGTTTTTGTTGGCGTAAAGAGATTAACCGTTTGGGAAACGCAATTGGATGTACTGTATTGTGCGAAACAGTTCGGGCGTTGTTAAAGATCTATTTTTTTTAATGTCACCGTTTTTTTGTTGGTGGACTATAACTTAAGACTTGATTATTATTAAAAGTAAAAAAGACTATTTAAACACTGAAACACTGGACTGTTAACCACAAAAAAAAGGTCTTGCTTGCTTAGTTTGTTATAGTACTATAGAGTCCCTTTCACGACAAAAAAGTACGTTATATATATTATTTTGGTAAACGTGTTTTATCTTCAACCACTCCACCAAATAATAATAATAATACTAATAACAAACACTATATCCGGGAACTATCTCACACACATTAACCACGGTGCAAATCCCAGGCTTGTACTACTATCGGCACGTTACGATAAACATTCCTATATACAGGGTGTTAGGTAATGAGTGGATAATCCTTGAACTACGGATAGAGGGCACTTAGGACGTTATGAAAAAGCTAAAGTAGGTCTAGTAAAAGTCGCACGGTTTTCGAGATATTTGGACTTTTAATCGGATGTTTTGTCATTTTTCCTTATGTTCGTGTTACGAAAAACTCCTAAGTTCATGTATTAATTCAATTTTTTTTTTCGTTGTTTCTTGCATGGTTAGAATCACTATGAACTAAGGAAGTTTTTAAAGCTACATGCCCAGTTTTTTTCATGACAACTTTTTGAGTAAACGCACAAAGATTGTTTTTCCATACTACGTGAAAAACAAACGCGGGGATTTATTAGTATGGAAAAAGTTACTTAATGAGGTTACTCAAAAAGTTGTCATGAAAAAAACTTGGCATGTAGCTTTAAAAACTTCCTTAGTTCATAGTGATTCTAACCATGCAAGAAAAAAGTGAAAAAAATATGAATTAATACATGAAATTAAGGGTTTTTTCGTAACATGGACATAAGGAAAAGTGACCAAAATCCGATTAAAATTCCAAATATCTCGAAAACCGTGCGACTTTTACTAGACCTATTTTAGCTTTTTCATAACGTCCTAAGTGCCCTCTATCCGTAGTTCAAGGATTATCCACTCATTACCTAACACCCTGTAGAGAAAGACAAACCTAAATAGATAGAAAACATTCAAGACCCGAAATAAATTCTCACGCTCATCACACAAATATGTGTCTTCACCGGGAATCTAACTCGGGACCGCAAGGTTCGTGTATGTCAACTAACAAGGCTAACGGTAACTCATCACTTCATCGAAACACCTTTCATCGAATGTATCATCTCATCGATTCTTTTTTTTTTATGTTAATGAGAAGGTACACCAGCACTCAGGCCACCTGATGGTAAGTGGAATCCTCCTAAGACCTAAGACCTCAAATGCGTTGCCAACCCTGAGGACTAAGATGGAATGCCTCTATGCTAGTAATTTCACCGGTTGTCTTATCCCCACACCGAACACAAAACACCGAATTTCATCGAACGCTATTTTCTGCTGAAGCCTTAATGTTTTCAGGGTATCTTAAACATTAATTACGTAGATTAGGTTAGATGTTTAATATACCCTGAAAATATTTAGGTTTCGGCAGAAAATAGCGTTCGATGAAATGATGCATTCGATTAAGTGATAGACACCCAAGGCTATGTACCTACAACGTACATAATAAACGCCATATTTAGCGCGTCACAGAGACCTATCTGCTGCCCGTATCCTTTCATAATAATAATTTTATCCCTTGCACTGGTCGCTAATGCTCCTTCAGGCAAACAGCTACAATTATAACTATGTTAGTGCAGCCCACTCGGCTGCACCGGCGGTCTAGACGCGATCAAAGCTGCATCTCAGACGGCCTCCTTTCATGTGCATCGGTGGGCAACTGCAGCTAGGCTTTGATCGTGGTATTTGAAACAAATTGCATTGTTTTGCTTTGCTTTGTGGGTTGGTTGTCGATTATGTTGACGACGTTGTTCGTGAGTATGATCGATAGTATATACGGCTTAGTTTTTTTTGCAACACATTCATTACAGAATTAATAAATTGGGTTTCAAGACATTTTTTTTATTTAAATTCAGATTTTTAACGTTTGAGAGCTTTAAATTTCAATTGTAAAAATATATTTAGGAGGTTGCTGATTAGTAGTCATTAAATGGATTACGTATTGAGCAAAAATGTATTTAAGGTTCAAAATTTGGCATCATTGGAACGGATATTCTGGTTGGAGTGGTTCCTTTCTCGCACATGTTACACTTTATAAATATATCTTTAAAATACGTTTCAAGATAAAATTAGAAAGAAAAATTGACATGTTACCAGAATGATTTTGTAAGTGCTCTAGCAGAAGTGAAAGGAAGATTAAATGTCACAAGGAAAACCAAATGCGTCATGGGCGACGTTTGTAGTAATCAGATTGATGCATATTTCCGAAGTGTGTAATCAAGAAATGTATGAAAAATTACTCATTAAATTCCCACGTTCTTTGATACACTTTCATGCAATCCAATTAACGGCGAATCATTACTTTACCGAGAATTTTACTACGTTTTACTCGGTTTTACTACATCTTAACCATATTTTACTCTGTTAATGTGAGACTAAATTGTAAAGTTATAAAGTTCGCCTTTGTGTGACAGGCAGAAGAACGTGTGACCTTTCGAAATTGAGGGAGCAAGAGGAAAATTCAGCGCATATAAAGCCTACCGTGAATGAGTCCCGCCGCGACCAGTTTTAAATTACGAGAATGCAGACTGAATGCACCGACCCACTGCCCAACTGACTCACGGGGCAACTCAAACAAAAAGAAATGCTCACACTCGGTTGCGTAATTTTGAAAAGGAGGCCGCTACCGCTACCTGTCTAACTAGTGTTATGACGAGAAGACATTTTCATATCAACAGAGTATATAAGGTATATTCTAAATTATCAATTAAAAATCTTCATTAGACTTTACAATTTAATGATAAAAAGAACCTGTTCTGTTATTAAACGCGTCCAATCGAATTTACGGACAAAGGTATTCGGCTTAAAAACGATAAATAAAAACTTTAAAGCCCGAAATGAGCACCGAAATTAATACGCCGGTTACCCTTTTCAATCACTATTGCCCCTAATCGCGGCCGATTTAGTTTATACTTAGACCGTATGTAAATGTACCGCGGTCCTTCCGAGAAGGCGCCATCTTGCTCCCTAATTATTTTTAATTGCCGCAAGCACAGACACGACGCATACGGCCTTCGACAATTTAACTTTGAATTTTTTTTCGCGTCTAGCCGTAATCTGAATCACGACGATTACACTATAAATGAATCATGACGCGGCGGACCAAAGACTGCACGCAATAATATTAAAACAACTAGGTTTTTTACCTGACCCGTTTTGTTTCTTAGAATAACAGAGCGCTCGTAAATCAGAAAAGGCGCCCTGTTATTTGAGTTTGTAGTGTTCGCATAAATTTTAGGATAGGGGGCGGTAATTGCATCTGAGGATAGGATTCGGTGCTGCGCCGCGGGTGGCAGGATTACTGCACCTCTTTGTAATTAGTAATAAATTTTTTTTTTAATGTGGCAACGGATAATGTGGTCTATGGTCTGATTACGCCGACCTTGAAGTGATACTTGAAATTGTCAGGACGGATTTAATTGCCCATTACGGCTGGAGTCGCTGCCGGCCACATGTCCCGACATACGGCGTCGCAATACCATTTTGCCCGGTTTTTTTGCAATTTCAGTGCCCGGGAGCATTTTTTGCCGTCCCTTTCGTGCTCACGCTGCGACTACTTTCCTTTTGGTCAATTTGACAGACAACAAACGTATTCCGGATTGGTTTTGTTGAAAGTTTACGTTTGAGCGCTATTGTATGGAGGTGGTGACTTGAGAAAATATATTGCACTTATCTTTTTAAGCACTTAGCGACTTAGGGAAATAATAATAGCCGTAGCTTTTATTGTGTATTAGCAATATCACTCTAGGTACAAATTAGCGAGTTATGCTTCGAGTATATTTTACAATTTTGTGTTCTAACAACGACATATTAACGAAAAACTTTTAACTTAAACTTTTAGTGGTGGTAGGGTCCGTCCGGATCGCTACCACCATCTTATCCATTAACCACCCGCCAAGTAACAGTGTTCGCATTGTTGTGTTCCGGTGTGGGGGATAAGACAACCGGTGAAATTACTAGCACAGAGGCATTCCATCTTAGTCCTCAGGGTTTGCGACGCATTTGAGGTCTTAGGATTATAGTCTTGAGAATTCAAATGTCTATGGGTTTCAGATTCCACTTACCATCAGGTGGCCTGAGTGCTCGTGTGCCTACTCCTTAACATAAAAAAAAAGTGGCCATGATATTGAGTAAGTACAATTAAAAACTATGAAATAAAACTAACCCTGTATTCAGTCATATTGTCAACAATCGGTTTCTCTATCGCTTTTTTCTTCCAAAAGGAAGAAATGAAAATGAAGAGTCGGTGGATATAAATACATATAGTCCAATTGCATGTAGTCTCACGTGTCGACTCATTATCTAACTGACTGCGACGAAAATGTTTGTAACCCCAAAATTAAGAATCCCATTAAATTGGATTTATCTCTTGGCGCGTAGGTCTTAACACACCCTTTGCCACAAACTCCAAATTGTATGGATTTTGAACACCCTATCGTGTCGCGGGCGCTTAGCGTTAGTAACTATTATTTAATCTTCGGTGTTTGCGCAAGTGTCACGCACACAGGCGCGCGCGCAGGTACCGCTGATAATTGCCTTCGAATGGACGCAGGTAAACCCGCGGGATCTGATACGTCTGATATATGGTTTTGAAATGTCGAAGTACGGTGTAAGTTTATGATGCTAGTAAAGAAATAAATTTCAAAATAATCTTTACGTGTTTCTTGTTTACCTCATTACGGAAGTCACTGTTTAAAGCGAAGAGAAATCTAAACTATTAAAGATTTTTTAAATCATGATTATGATTAAGGTCTTGTGTGTCAAAGTTACATATAACTGCCAGTGTTTGACAAAAACAGAGTATCAATGCATGTCATTTTCGCTTTTTCATTGACTTTAAAAATAAATTCTACCTGATTCTAATTTGTTTACCAGTAAGTAGGTATTGTTGCTGTTAATGCTGTAAAACACGTTTTCAAGTGATATTATAAATCACACACGATGTTCTTTGTTTTAAACAAGGAAACCTACCAAAAAGGTCGAAAGTCGACACCAAAACACTCGATTGTTCCATTACTAATCGAATGCCTCGGATGCAACTAGACAGAGACAGATAATCCGCCGCGGGCCGGTATTGTCGAGTACCTGGCCGCCAGTAATTTTTAATTGACACCCAAAAAACTCGACCCAAACGAATTTAAACATGGAATTTATCTTATTACACGTATACGGCGGTGCGCGTGTGTGCGTATAATGCAGCATTAGTTTTTGACGCGACGTAATATAAAGGTTGTAAATGCTTTAGGGTTATCGAAGGGGTATTGTTTGTTTTTTGTTCCATCGGCTTGATACTGTAAGCGTATTTTGAATTTACACTTTTAATTTTAGATTAATAATATCTAGGTGTACCTAAAAGTCATTGAAGGAATATTGTCCTGGAAGTTCGGGGTTCGCGTTAATTATTATGTATAGAAAGTGCTTAATAAATAACTAATACATTTTCATTTAACTTTATACATATTCTAAAATACAAAAATACTTATCAGAAAAAAAACAACATTATTTGTATCAAAATTATCGAATTGCGATATTGCAATAGCAATTCAATAATTTGCAACAATTACTATTAATAATAACAAATTTCAAAACAAAAGCTCGCAAGGGCACTCGGGAATTATGATCGAGGGCTAAAGTAATAAAAAACGCACACATTCCAACTTAACGGTCGGTCGATCTAAAACGATAGTTGCACACAGGCACAGGTAGACGCGCCCGAACAATGCCTGTTCCAAATCCAAACGCAAAAACCCGGTAATGAGCGCACTGTCGGGGTATAATGGCCGCCATTGTCTATGCGGCCAGCACTGCTTCTGGGGCAGAAAAAACCTTTTTGGAGTTACAGCACTTTTTGTTACAATTTTAGGTTAAAGTAAAATCATTTTAAAGGGTCGGACTTAATGGCTTTTAGAAATGAATTTAGTTTTATTATTTGAATAGATTACGCATTCAGGTCGATGTGCCAAAGTTTTACAGTAAATTTAAAACGCAGCAAACCGCCACAGATTATAAAAAAATACCTAATCGACTGGCGATAAAGAAAGCGTACGAGAAATCTAGGATAAAACAATAAAACACAGAAACTGGTCCGATTTAGTACAACTAGTCCGCTTATGTAAAATGCGGGTAATCTCGATATTGCACGGCGGGTATGCTAATGTGGCTCGATAAAGATACTTTTTTTAATTAAAACCAAATTAATAAGGCACCGGAAGCGCCAAGCACAGATTTATATTAAACATAAAGTTTAGCATTAACAAGCAATTATTTTGTTCGTGGAAATGTCGTTATGTAAAGAAGTTTCGGGTTAATGTGGCTAACTGTACTCTCCTCTAATCGTGCGTCGGCGCAGTGACATTTGTTCATGTCGCGCAGTTTAGATACTTATTTAAATTTGTAATTTTAACGTAAGATTAAATCGTTACTAGTTTACTTCGGTATTGCATGTTGAAGGCCGGTAAACCTGTAACCGTTGATAATAAATAGTTTTTCTTTATTTACAGAGCCGATTAATCTGCGAAAAAATGTTTAAAAAATTAACGAGCGAAGCGAGCAAGACCATAGACCATTACATTAGCGAAAAATATAGATTAGATTAGATTAGTAGAGATATCTACTCTATATTTGGTCACAAATAGGATTTATAAAACGAAAGCTATACAAAATCTGTCACATTGACTGCTTAGGAAAAGGCTTTCCAGAAACGTACCTAATATAAATAAAAATACCTACCTATAATTAACATAGCATAGTAAATAAACGAGCAGGTTTGTTGCCACTCTACATATTAAGCGATTTAAAAGCGTTTCAACGCTTTATTGTAATTAAATTATTTTACTTTCGTGCCTTTTGCTGGAAAGAGACTGTATTGTGTCGCGCTCTTTCTTTCCCTCAAATGGGTGTCGTGTCGATTTACATACGCAGACGTTTTGATTGCGATGACGACCGCAATTGTGGAATATTATCGTCATTTTATGTTAATACTGACCATTAAGAGTAGAGTTCAAGTATACGGATGCGCGGGCGCAAATTTAGTATTTCTACATTTTTATCTCTTAACGGTACCGCGTAGATCGCGTTTAGAATTGTCGAAACGAGGTAAGATCGGTCTATGTTGACATTATTTCTGTTCGGGTAAATAAATTACCTAATTATCGTAATGGATTTGTGGCCGGGAACATGTTCGATCAAACCGATTACCATCTGCTTGATTATTTTATAGTCACCATCCAACCTTCACGCCAATTTATTTCTTCAAATTCTAAATCACTGGCCGCATATTTATAGAATTCCATTTTCAAAACGTATTGCTCTAAATTTTGTGTCATACTTAATCGCTCAATGCGTTCGAAATCTGAACTTGTTATTTTTATTTACGGGCGTACGGGACTGGCCGATTGCCGAGACCCTTCGCACTTGGCGTGAAAAAAAAATTAAGATGCAGTGACCGTGCGTGGCTTTTGAATCTTACTGCACTCTGTTAGAATTCCTTTTTGAATAAGTTGTTAGTGTTTAAAATTGGTTTAAATCTTGGTATGGAATGCAACGGATTGCGCGTCTCGTAGGTACTCATTTTTTGTCGGTGTGCAAGCGAGACGGAGGAAATAGGGGTTCGCGAAGTGCACTAATGGGGATTATATTTATTCTCTTGAATTGTTTCGTGACGTTTGTTTCTTGCTTCGATTTTTGACTCGCTTGCGACTCTTGCGCAGGTAGAAATTAAAAAAAAGGCGTTAGAAGCGTGGCGGAAATATTGAATTGACGGCTTTGTTTAAAACGGTCAAGTTTTTTGTTTTGTGTATAAAAGCCATTAGCAATATAGGATCAAACCGTACCGAGTGAGTTTATTTGGCTGAAGGGATTAAAATAAATATCAAATATCACGGGACAATGTCACACAAATTGATTTAGAGCCAAACTAAGCTCTAGGCTTGTACTATGGGTACTAGACAACGATAAACATACTTAGATACATAAAGAACATCCAGGACTAAGGAACAAATATTTGCGCTCATAACACAAATAGGTATCTGTCCTTACCGGGACTTGAACCCAGGACCGCTGGCTTCAGAGGCAGGGTCAGTCCCAACTAGGCCAACGTGTCGTCAAAAAAACTAATAAACTTCAAACTGAACATCAAACGACAGGCATGATACTCATAGTGACAATGACATTCACTATGACAAAGCTTAAATACCTATGTGTTTTTATTGGGTAACTGTACGTAAGGTACTGATTTTCCCGTAAAAGCCCAAACAATAGGAAAAAGTGATTAACGTGTACAATGTAGAACGAAGCCGCGGGCACCGACTGTCTAATCATTTTATTTTAACTGTAAATGGTTTTGATTTAAAAAAATACTTTGTTACTAAGATCGTTAGAAACCTGGACAGCTACAAAACTAAACATCTTACTAGGTGATAAAATGTGGATACCAATGTGGCCTAACTATAATGTTAAGTGAAATATTAGCGTACCCCACGAAGGCAGTATTGAATTTTACAAACATATTAAGTTACATAAAAAATATTATTAAACTTAACTAATACAATACATTAGTTAAGTTAACACTAAAAAGCAGTAACCCTACCTCGCCGAATCCACGTAACAAATGTAGCGCAATGGGTGACATTGCGGACCGGGCGTCCTTGGATCCCGATTTAACCCTACCATTGCCCACGACAAGAACGACTTAACCGAATACCGGCGTAAGCGCAGTTACTGCCTTTTACGTTGACTATCTAAATGCAGCCAGTTGTAACAATGCTAAACAATTTTTAGGGTCCCGTAATAAAAATAAACGTAGTATTAAACCATTCAGCGCCACGTTTCTGTATTTGTATACAAAGTTGACTCCATAATATTATTGTGTTATTAGTTCCTAATGTATTTAGGTAAGTTTTCGGTCTCAAATGGAGTTGGGTATCATTTAATTAGTGTTTTACATACGGATTTTATTGGTTGATTTGAACGTTTTTAAATGGAAAGTTGTATTAATTGGCAAGATGCTGAGTACCTGTTTGGTTTAAATTAGATGTAGTTTAATTAGATACTGATTTAAATTTTATACAACTCGCTGCAATTTAATTAAATATACCTATACTCGGCATCAAAAAAAACGCACCTTTTAAAGTTATTTCAACCAGGGCAAGGTATGACTGTGAGTCCTCTTTTGAAAATATAAAAGGTGCGATTTTTTTGACGCCGTGTGTATATTCTTCCTACAAAATTAAGTAAAGTGGGCTTTCTTGATTCTACTTATTTTAGCTTATAAAGCTCTAGATGATATAACTTTATGAAGTAAACAAATTAAATTGCTTGTTATTTCCTACAAAACAGTGCGGGTAACTCCAAAAATATTCCCAAAGTTGCTGTAAGCGTCGTTTTTTCGGCCGCACTAACACCGCCAAGTTTTAGAAGGCAGTAAACATTTAATAGGGTAACTTTTACGATTAACTGCCACTCGCGGGGCGAGGGTAAGGGGTAAGGCGCGCACGAAATGTTTTGTAGGCTTTTAAACACCGCCGGGGTAATTTGAGCGTGTGTTAGTGTGGCCGCATGCACATACTGGTTGTGGTCTTTCTTATTCGACTTATAACACTTACTGTTATGTAAGGGTAGGTTGCTTATTTTATACTATTTTTACAAATAAATAAACAAATATCAGGGGACAATCTCACACAAATTGACCTAGTCCCAAACTAAGCTCTAGGCTTGTACTATGGTTACTAGACAACGATAAACATACTTATATAGAAAAATACATACTTAAATACATAGAAAACATCCAAGACTCAGGAACAAATGTTCGCGTTCATCACACGAATAAAACCTGGATTACCGGGATTTTAACCCAGGACTGCTGGCTTCGGAGGCAGCGTCACTCCCAACTAGGCCACCGACCGTGTCCAAGATAAATTGAGGAGATGCTATGTTCACTACCTAGATGATATTAGAAATGCGACATTTTGTTATTCACGCTGAACAAACGGTTTAATGGATTTGGATAGAAACAAGTAACCAAATTCTTATTAGAATGTAATATGAAACAAAATAATATGATTCTATTATGAATACCTTACTATTCTGCCCTCCTAAGCTAAAATGCAGTATCTCTGATTCAATGGCCAAAGCATATTCAATCCTAAGCCGTTCGTAATAAGGTTACATTTGCTACAGGAGTTTTGTCTGAGATACTGCCTTTTATGTTAGCAGGACAGTATTGCTCACCAACCCACTTATTTAGGTACGCAAATAGTTAAATTATGATTTAAAAATTATGCTTCGGTCTTATTTAAAGTGACAAAACCTACTTTACCTAAAATATATTTAATTGTCTTAATTAATTATTGGAGGGCTTTAAAGTACTTTAAACATTACAAACAAGGTATAAGTAAAAAAAAAACTTTTGTGTTGATGTCTGATGATCTAGTGATATATATATTATAAACAGCGAAGTTAGTAAAACTGGCGATTTGTGCGGATTGTCGGCAAAAAGTGATTTATTCTGCCTTATGCGCTCGCGCAGCTGCCGCTTGTTTGGACTTTTGCACTTTGTTTCAATAATGCTATATACTACTTACTTCTATCTATAATAATAATATATCTTAATGCAACATGCGCAAATAAATTATAGTTAGTTTTTTTACTCAATGATAATTTTGGTTTTACCAAATGAACTTAGGCTAAATGGCTTTTCGGATTTCAAGCATTGGGGATTTTGATTTCTAGATAATTATGTTGAGCATTATGCATTTTAAGTTTATGCCAATCAAACGTATGTCAAATGAAATTTGATATTCTGATACATTATGCATTACAAAGAAATAAATATATTATTCGATCTTAGTTATTTTAAATTTAGGTTTTTATGATTCGTTACCCACTTTGACAGTTCCAATATGCTGTCTGTGGATTTACTATTAATACTATACCTTGTACAAACGAAGACACTGTTAACTGACCACCCATAGACTTTAATACGTTGCGATAAGGTTTATGTTCAAGTGTAAATGTACAGTTAACAGTGTCTTCGATTGTTAACACAGGCGCACAAAGCTTGGACTCGTAAGCTTGGTCTCGATAAAAAGATGGTGATTGTCTCAAAAAGGAAATTCTTTATAAAAACTCATTTGTTTGACGACCCGCTAGCCTCGTTGGTAGTGACCCTGCCTTTGAAGCTAGAGGTCCTGGGTTCAAATCCCGGTAAGGGCAGATATTTGTGTGATGAGGTATTTATTCCTGAGTCTTGGATGTTTTGTATGTATTTCTCTATATAAGTATGTTTATCGTTGTCTAGTACAAGCTTAGAGCTTAGTTTGGGACTAGGTCAATTTGTGTGACATTGTCCCGTGATATTATTATTATTATTATGACAGTTAACAGTGTCTTCGACTGTACATATATTATTAGAATACTCTTAATAACCAGCTAAGAATCTCTATTACAACTTATAGATTTCATAATACGGTTAAATAAAATGCTAAAGGTTTTTTTAAGTTACCATTCTATCTGGTCTTACTGCCCTTTAGCAGTAAAAGCCCATACGCTTCACACGTCAGGCGGGGCCGGAAGCCGCGCGACCCAGTTCCGCAGTCTTTCAATCAGCGCTGAAGCCTCTGTTTATGAACAGTTTTGGGTTAACATTTATTTAAGCCGATATTTCCCATTTTGTGTGGAAATCAGACCGTGGCACTTGACGTGTTGCTGCTTCATTTTATTACTTACTGTAACTTAAATAAGCACATGCGTACTGTCCCTTAATGAAGAAGAACACCAAATCTTACCTTAAATTACCTGTAGATTCATTCTATATTACCCAGGTATATAAGAGTTGATATAGCCAATTTAATAAAAAAAAACGTTAGTTTATTTTATTTACCACTTTTAAATTACAAATATGTCCATCTTATCCATTAACCACCCGCCAAGCAACAGTGTCGCATTGTTGTGTTCCGGCGTGGGGATAAGACAACCGGTGAAATTACTAGCATAGAGGCATTCCATCTTAGTCCTCAGGGTTGGCAACGCATTTGAAGTCTTAGGATTATAGTCTTGAGAATTCAAATGTCTATGGGTCTCAAATTCCACTTACAATCAGGTGGCCTGAGTGATCGTGTGTCTTCTCCTTAACATAAAAATTAAAAAAAAGGTCAAAATATAACCAATAATCGTTTCAGTTGCAGTTGGTGCGCTGGCTAACTTTGCAATTATTAATATCTTTTTTGTTACTGTTATTAACATTATTTTAATCAAGAAAAGATTCCTACCATCGTTATCAGGGAAAGACATGCACTGCTGGACATAGGGCTTCCAACAGAAACTCCACAGCGGTCAGTTTTGTACTACACGCATCGGCTTCTTGCGATGTTTATCAGGGGGTTGATTCTCTCAACACAGCGCTGCGTCGCTCTCAAAGGCGAAGTTTTATCCGGCTAGTTTAAGAAGTCCCGTCGGAGCGTACAAAACACATTTTAGCGCGTGCCTTCTCAATTAGGTAGCAGGCAGGTGAGTCGAGTTCAGTGTCGTTTAAAGCTGCCTAATTAAGAAGGCACGCGCTTTAATGTGTTTTGTATGCTCCGATGGGACTTCTTAAACTTGCCGGATAAAACATCACCTTTAAGATGGACGCAGCGCTCTGTTGAGAGAATCACCCCCAGATCGTCAGTCCACCAAAACGCGTAAACTTCGATGGTATGCCACTAATTGAAGAGAAGCATCCTTTTACTGGCTTCATCCTCAATACAACCATTATGGTTAGATAGGTATCAGTCAAGTACTCGTATCAGAATGAGATAATTAATTGTTATTAATAAAAAAAAAAAACTTATTGACGTTTAAATTTCAAATCAATCGTTAAAATGCCTGTAATTATTCTGCCGTACATTTTTGTACCTTTTTCTTCAGCTCGAGGACCTTATTCTAGTGTAAAACGTATTATCTGTGTCATCTCACGCTCTTTAGCCGTTCCCGCGAAACCGTTCAGATGTCCCGTGACTCACAGGCATTTCCGCCGAAATGGCTTCAATTTTAAACCCTGTAAGTTTTATTTTACATTCAAGTGTCGGTATTTATGCTAACAGTATTCTCAGTATTTAAGTTTTTTTTTTCCAGTATAA
This sequence comes from Acleris holmiana, assembly GCA_949316455.1. NCBI lineage: Eukaryota > Metazoa > Arthropoda > Insecta > Lepidoptera > Tortricidae > Acleris > Acleris holmiana. The sequence goes on along the minus strand of OX438763.1, from coordinate 25,026,180 downwards.
TGTCGGCATGGAATAATAATGGGTAAAACTTAAATGAGTCAAGGGGGATGATTCTGTCAACACAGCGCTGCGTCGATCTCAAAGTTGAAGTTTTATCCGGCAAGTTTAAGAAGTCCTGTCACAGCGTACAAAACACATTTTAGCGCGGGCCTTCTTAATTAGGCAGCTTTATACGACACTGAACTCGACTGACCTGTCAGCTGCCTAATATTGAGAAGGCACGCGCTAAAATAAGTTTTGTACGCTACGACGAGACTTCTTAAACTTGCCGGGTAAAACTTCGCCTTTGAGATCGACGCAGCGCTGTGTTGAGAGAATCACCCCCCTGGACTCAAACTATAATATCTCCACACCAAATTTCATCACAATCGATTCAGCGGTTTATCCGTGAAAGCGTGATAAATAGACAGACAGATAAACCGAGTTACTTTTACATTTATAATATAAGTATGTATTTACTGCGACAGGGTTCAATTTATACATCTGCCTGTGTACTCTAAAATTACATGTCGTCTCACAAACGTCAACTGACTCTATAGTGATGTAGTGATTACCGTGCACCGAAGCCAATGATTAGCTTTTTGTCGGCCTAATTTCGGCAAGGTTCGGTATGATTCGTGTTAGGTCGGAGCACCTGTCGCTGCGAGCCCTGGCTGTCAGACGCTTGCAATTTTGACAGCTCTAGTGATGCGATGTGTTTGTCGAAAAATTTATGCGATAATTTTAATTTTATCAGAAATTTTATTTAAAAGTGGGTCGGTAGATTCCAACCAAATCCCGTATAGAGTGGAACCCTTAAAACGCGTTCTAAGATAAAGTAAGTTCCCAATAGACATATAATTATGTACATAATAATGATAAAAACGTTTCCAAGGTCATCCAATTTCGGAATTGAAGACATTCATTTTATTTTCCGTTAATGATAAATTCTAGTCTTTTACTCCTAATACTGAAAATATCATTAGTGATTTGGTATCAAACTTGTTATTAATTAAAATCTGCCGTAATTGGAGATACGTGAGAAACAAAATAATCAAACGTTTCAAATGCAATTATAACACATTCGTAATACACATTAACACAATTTTTAGCGCTGTTTCAATAATTTCGTAACAAATTTCAATTTTATGTAATCTTAGTTAATATCATTCAATGTGATTGTGGTGATTATGACATTATCATCAGTTTGAATGAAATATCAATCATGTTTAAGTAAAATTAATTTCTTATTTCCTTATTCGATAAGGCGACACGTTGGCCTAGTTGGGAGTGACCCTGCCTCCAAAGCCAGAGGTCCTGGGTTTAAATCCCGGTAAGGGCAGATATTTGTGTGATGAGCGCGAATATTTTTTACCCAAGTCGTGGATGTTTTCTATGAATTTAAGTATGTATTTCTCTATATAAGTAGTTTATCGTTGTCTAGTACCCATAGTACAAGCCTAGAGCTTAGTATGGGGCTAGGTCAATTTGTGTGAGATCGTCCCCTGATATTTATTATTTATTTGTTTATAAACTTTTTAGTATGCATGAAATATATCATTAATAACGTATGTATGTCTTTTAATCTTTAATCGATAATTTGGGCTGTAGCCTTAGCATAGCTTATCTTTAGCAAATTCATCGATACTAATCCAACGTAAACAAACCGCATCTCCTCCCTATGCCTGGTCATTTCAGTAATGGCGTGTCGGACAATGCATGCGAATGCAAGAAATCCGCGGGGCAGGGAGGGAGTAGGGTGCGCAAGGGCAGTCTCGTGCCCTTCACTGGCGGGTCACCTTGCGCTCAGGTACATGCGCGTGCGTCTATTGTCCGCGCAACCTGACACCAAACACCCACTGCCATCTTGGATTATGCGCTCTCGAAGTGCCCTATAGCTAAAGAACTGGGTTGGTTTTCGAACGTGGCGGCTTATAACGGTTACGATACGTTATTCTAACGAGTTCCAATTTTAAGTTTGAATTTTTAAAACCCAATTGCATTTTATAGTTGAGCGTGACAGGATAATTTAGGAAAGGAAGAGTGTTTTTTGCTCGTGAGCTATCGCATGCGATTCGTTTTTGTTTAGTTTTTTTGCGATTTGTTTGAAGTAATTATTGAGATTCGTTTAATAGTCGAGTGCGATAATAAACGCCGGTTGAATACACGTTTCTGGTGTTATTATGCTCGCCACAATGTAATAAATATGATCGTTAGTTGAATCGGAAAAATATTATTTGGAATACTTGATTTGCGGCTTGATCGGCCATTTTTCTAGTGAATTCCGTCCTGACTCAATAAATTGGTGCAAAGATGGTATCGTGAGATATATGACATTATCCTGTCGGCTTTCGCTTTCGCTTTTCTTCTTAGAAACGGGATTTCGACCGTGATCGAGTTGAGTTGAATCATAGCCTTGAGTAATTACGTCTTGATATTTTTACTTTTTTGCGCAATTACCTACTTGCGTAGATGTTATGATGGATTTTAACGTTATGCGTCACTGCTCAGGAAATAAATTACCTATTCAATAGGTTTGTTTATTTACAATTATATTGTTAAAACCTTCCAAGCCACAGGATCCAGGAGATTTAAAATAACACCAACTGACCAATACTTTAAATATAAATATATTTCAGTATAGAAAACAAAACCTTCCACATTAACACAGAACTTAATCTTCTAGATGTTTATCAGTATAAATCCTTAACCAGAATGCTGTTTGAAATCGTTACAGATATAAATTTAACTTAATTTCCCGCTAGTTTTGTGGGTGCTTTTCATTGGTCGATAGAACAGCCAATAAGAAATATCCACCAATCATATTAGAACAAACCTTCAAAATATTGTAAAATCAATTTGATACTTTTAATTAAATAAATATCTTACTCTTATTATTTTGTTTGGATTATTCAAATTTTATAAAAATATAAATAAAACAAACTAATATAATTTGAGAATAGCTAACAAATTCGTCCATCCTGACTGCAGTTATCACGTCCTCGTGAAGTACCTACATTGAGTAAAAGTTTAACCTTATTGTTTTAAATTTTGTAATTATATCTAAATCTCATTAGCACAACTTGTTATGACTTAAAATTATATAATACTAAGTAAAAAAAAAAAAAACTAACTAGGTATTAAATTATGCAACTTAACAGTTGATACTATGCAATTTGATATGTTTAACATTTTCATATAACTTCAGCTAAAAAAAAAGTTATATTTTGCTTGTTATTAGGTAATAAAATATTGATATCCACAGTAATAAGTAATAAGTCAAAAACACATCATCTTAATTATGTTTCCTTAAATATTACACAATTCATATTTATGAAAATTCTTCCGGAAAAATATCCTTAATCCACAATGTTATTTACAAATTTACCCTGTGAAATATCCTTCCAAAATCCACAACAATGTATAAACATATTTATGTAAATCCTTCCTGTTAAATATCCTTCCAAAATCCACAATAATGTATAAACATAATTATGTAAATCCTTCCAAAATCCACAATAACGTATAAACATATTTATGTAAATCCTTCCTGTTAAATATCCTTCCAAAATCCACAATAATGTATAAAGATATTTATGTAAATCCTTCCAAACTCCACAATAATGTATAAACATATTTATGTAAATCCTTCCTGTTAAATATCCTTCCAAAATCCAAAATAATGTAAAAAACATATTTATGTAAATCCTTCCTGTTAATTATCCTACCAAAATCCACAATATTATATATTATTATAACATATTATTCTGTATAGGTATTGCATAACTAATACAAACAAATCCATAGAATGAAATATCCATGCTTTATCCGTAATATTCCTGAACCCGATCCCTTTTATTTATTTTATCACTTAAACCTAATCTTCACACACACATTCATCATCATCCACACTAATTTCACTTTTGTCATCCTCGCTGGAATCACTGTCATCTATTCCTTTAAAAGATAGCCACGGGTGAATCTTATCCACTGAATGTACACCATTATATTTTGCTTTACCCTTTTTTTTAGTCAATGGCGTATCCTCAACTACATATCTATCGTTAGACAACACCTGAACAACCCTATATGGCCCAGAACATTTATATGTTAATTTCTTACTTTTTCCTGGACAGGGAATATTTCTCTCTACTCTCACTAAATCTCCCACACTAAAGTTACGCGGCCTACACCTTGATTTATCAAACCTCTCTTTCTGTTTAACTTGTGATTCGGTGACATATTTATTAACTTCCGATCTAATATTCTCTAATTCAGCATCTCTTTCGACCTCCGTGTTATTATTATGTAAAACGGTAGCTAATTTACCCTCTGTAATCCCCGTCAACTTGAGCCCAAATAGAACCTCTGATGGAGTCCTGTTTGTGCCTTTGTTAACAGTATTGTTAAGTCCCCATTGCACGTCAAGAACCTTTTCATCCCATACATCCTCACTCCGACCGTAATTCATAGCTGTTAGAGCATCAAGAATGGTGCGGTTGTACCGCTCCACCTGTCCGTTTGCACGTGGAGTTGCAACCGCATTCATAATGTGACAAACGCCTAATTCTTTTAAAAATGACTTTATCTTCTTCCCAGTAAATGAAGAATATCTGTCTGTAATGATTCTAGTAGGGAGACCAAATGTGCCAAAATATTCTCTTAATATTTTAATTGTGACTCGTGCCTTAGTACTCCTGACCGGTTTTAAAACAATAAACTTCGTATAAGCTTCTATTATTACTAATAAGTATCGATTTTTGCTTTTACTGGGATTGAAGGGACCCAAATGGTCAGCGTGCAAGGTATGAAATGGTTTTGACACTTTTGGTATTGGGTGCAGAAACCCAGATTTTTTTCCAGAAGGAACTTTGCTATGCGCGCACTCTAAGCATGCTTGAACATATTTTTTTATGAATCTCCGCATTTTCGGAAACCAGTAATTCTCCTTAACCTTTTCAAATGTCTTATCATTAGAAAAATGACCTATATTGTCATGGCAAGCCCGCAAAATCTGCCAGCGAACGCCCTTCGGTACTAACCATTTAAGTCCATCATCAGTGACTTTATACACATTGTTATTCTTATAGCAAAAATTCTTTTTTACTTCAATGATGTTATTACTGTTAGAATCTAATAAAATATCTTTTATTCTCTTAACCTCACTATCATTAGATTGAACAGTCTTTAGCCATTGATCGCTAATATTAAATACTGTAGGCATATCTAAATTCGTAATATCATCGGCCATCGGGTTTCTACTTAAGGCATCAACATGCATCATTCCTTTACCAGGTTTATATCTAATATCGCAGTCGAATTCTTGTATGAGACTCCACCAGCGAGCAACCCTGGGCAGCATATCTCTTTTCGTAAACGTAGCACGTAACGAGTTACAATCAGTCAGTATTGTGAATGGCATGCCTAGCAAATATGTTCTAAACTTAATAAGTGAAGATACAACTGCTAAAGTTTCCAACTCATAGGCTGAAAAGTGTTGCTCCTCTGGTGAAGTCTGCCGGCTATAATATGCTACAGGTTTTAAATCTCCCCCTTGTTGCCTCTGTAGTAGTATACCTGCTACCCCCAGCTTACTTGCGTCTGTGTGCAGTTCGGTATACAACTGCGGGTTATATAAGGCTAAGACAGGACGAGATACTAACTTATTCTTAAGTTCCTCAAAAGCCTGATGCTGTTCATTATTCCAAACCCAAGTAGAATTATTTTTTAATAAACTTGTTAGAGGTTTAGCTATTGTTGCAAAATTTTTGATGAACTTTCTAAAAAAACTGGCTAAGCCAATAAATTGTCTTACGTTATGCACATTCTTTGGGACAGGGAAATTTTTAACAGCATTAGTCTTTTTCTCACCTGGTCTGATACCACCAGCTGATATTTCAAACCCAAGGAAATCTACAGAAGTTTGAAAAAAATGACACTTTGATAATTTTAACGTAAGATTTGCCGCATGAATTTTTTTAAATATGGTCTCTAGTTTTTCTAAGCCTTCGTCTATAGTTTTAGATGGTACCAAAATATCGTCCATATATGCAACAGCAGTGTTAAAACGAAGTGAACCCAGTGCTTTGTTTATTGCACGTTGAAACACAGCTGGTGCATTTGCTAACCCAAATGGCATCCTGTTAAACTCCCACTGGCCATCGGGCGTAACGAACGCAGTTTTGGCTTTAGATCCTTCAGTCATTTGTACCTGATAGTACCCACTGGCTAGATCTAACGCTGAATAATAAACATTATCTGCTAACCTGTTCAATTGATCCTCCATACAAGGTAAAGGATAATGTTGTTTGATGGTTTTTTTATTGAGTTGTCTGTAATCAACGCACAGCCTTTTATCACCTGTTTTTTTTTTTACTATTATTATAGGACTAGCATATGGAGAATTGGACTCCCGAACTATACCGGTATCAAGCAGTTCATCTACCATATTTTGGACTTCATGCCTCTCGCTCGCTGACAAACGATATGGTCTGTAAACAACGGGCTCTGCATCTTTGAGATCGATATCCATTTTTTCTATGGTAGTGCAACCTAATTCTTGTAAACAGTTAGCAAAACAATATCTATATTGGTTAACTAATTTAAGAAGTTTACATTTATCATTATAATCAATATTTCCAATCTTAAGATCATTTAACGTAAACGGTCGGTGTAAGTAGTCATATGGTTCAATTTTGTTTATCTTGTAAATTCCAAATGATTCTAAAATGATGTCGGCTCTAATAATTAGCTCTCCCTTTATGAAGTTAATAGGTTTTGTTATGGGATTAACAACAACAGATCCTTTTCCTTGAACTATATTATAAACTCCCTCTTCTAAAAAATATTCTTTGTTAATTTGTCCTCTATAACCACCACTTACATAACAAGAGCCAGTATAGTCTGTGTCACAATAAACATTGATCATGTCTGTTTCATTAATAACAGTATCTGCCAAAACTTTTAATTCAATACACTCCTTGTATGTATTATCAAAAGAACTTTCAAACAATAACTCCCTATTCGTTTTTACTATTTTAATATGGGGTTGCTCACTAAATGTCTGACCAATTAAAACCGGGTATTTTAAAAACAAATCTGGGACTACCACGCACAATACTTTTGCCTTGACATCCTGAATACTAATTTCTGTCAAACGTGATCCTATAGATTGTACAACTGCTCCACCGAATCCTAACATAGGATAATTATCAGTTGTGTCCCACTGTTTCAAAATGTCCCTAGCATCGCTTTCACGTATTAAGGTTAATTCACTACCCAAGTCAATAAATCCTTTTGTGGGTATGTTATTAACAAGTATTTCTTGAATATATTTATCAGAGTCACTGTTAGATGAACCGTTTTTATTTATTGCCATAACAGTTTTATCATTTGTATTTTTATCACGTCGAAAACATTCAGATTCAACATGGCCAATTGCTGAACACTTACTACATTTCTTTATAGGTTTTGGACATTTTGACACAGGGTGACCCTCCTCTTTGCAGTTGTAGCATCTAATGTAAGGTTTAATATGAGAATTCTGTTTTATGTTTGGCTTATTTGTGGTAATACTAATAGTATTTCCTTTTTTACTGTTTAAAAAGTCAGCCTTGCGCACATTTATATTCCTAAGATAAGCTAAAAGTTTGTCGCAATCTTCGAACTGTGCAGCTTCCGCTCCTAAACGTACCGACCTGTCGTCTATCCCATGCAAAACACACTCTACTGCCCTCTTACCAATGATCTCACACCTATTTATAAGTGCAACCTTTTCATAGAAATAAGTTTCCAGCGATTCTCCAAACTTTGCTCTTCGTTCTAACATATCGGATAACATTTGCCCGTAATTCTCATTCGCTGGAAACGCATTTCTCAATTTAACCTGCCACTCATTCCAATTATATAAAACGGAAGGTAAACCCTCGTACCATTTTTTTGCTATACCGACCAGTTTTGGTAAGGCGTAATGTACGATCTGCCTATCTGTCCATTCATACATACTAGCACACTCATTAACTTTTAAAATCCATTTAGTGATAGTTTGGTTCTTTAATGAAGGATCGAATTCTGGAATTACATTTGTGTTAGAAAAGGTTTCCTTTTTTATTCTATTATTTTTACTCATACTTTCCATAATATCAATAAATCTAGACATTAAATTATGATCTACTGTATTACGTTCATGATTATAATGTTCCCAATCACGATTATGCGAACGATGATTTCTATGTCGATGTCTGTAACGATCACGTGGCGAAATGCTGCTTGAACGCTCCGAGCTACGAGACTCACGACTATAACGAGCTACAGTAAAACGCCTTTCAGAATCATTCCGCCGACGTCGTTGCGATTCCCTATCACGTGATGCACTAGTACGTCGGGTACTATTCCGGCTTCGGTTTTGCAAGTTTCGCACTTCATCCTCATGATCATTTAATAAATGTGCACGTCTACCTTGACTACGCCGTCTGTGTATCCTGCTGCTACCACTGCTACTGGGCCCTGCTGTCTCAGGAGTCGCCAGCCGCCTCTGTCGAGATCTTGATCGGCGTCGTAACTCATCCATATCGTCCAGCTAAGAAAAACAATAGGTACAACCGATGAAATGTTCACCAATATGTTTTAAAGGGAAGAATACTGACTAAATTGTAATGTAGCTAAACAAATAGATAAAAACAATAATCCCTTTTTGGTATACGCCATAGTTTAGTAACAAAAATTAAATTATAAGTGGGGTAGGTAGATGTCTTTGCAACTAAAAAAAAGTTTTATTTTTTTCAATTTCATAAATAAATTATCAAGAAAATACTTTACCAAGTGTGTGTGGGACTAAGAGTGTACAAAGAGTGTGTAAAGGATACATAAAGTATTCAGACATTACCAGAGAATGCTCCGACTAAATGCTTGAGTGATACACCTAAATACACAATAGGTATATAAATTTTACAATTCACAGTTTTTAAATTATTCATATTATCTAAAATAAAATTAAAAGTACGTACTTTGTGAACGTTTGTCGATCCTCTCTTCTGAATTTGTTAAAACCTTCCAAGCCACAGGATCCAGGAGATTTAAAATAACACCAACTGACCAATACTTTAAATATAAATATATTTCAGTATAGAAAACAAAACCTTCCACATTAACACAGAACTTAATCTTCTAGATGTTTATCAGTATAAATCCTTAACCAGAATGCTGTTTGAAATCGTTACAGATATAAATTTAACTTAATTTCCCGCTAGTTTTGTGGGTGCTTTTCATTGGTCGATAGAACAGCCAATAAGAAATATCCACCAATCATATTAGAACAAACCTTCAAAATATTGTAAAATCAATTTGATACTTTTAATTAAATAAATATCTTACTCTTATTATTTTGTTTGGATTATTCAAATTTTATAAAAATATAAATAAAACAAACTAATATAATTTGAGAATAGCTAACAATATGTATAACTAGAATCTGCTCGCGACCACGTTAGCGCAGAAATGGTTTTTCGCTATTTCCTCGGGAACATTCTGGGTTCCTTTCTATGTCCGTCTTTAAGTTCCCATCGGTCACTTGAAGCAGTAAAGAAGAAACAAACCAACATTATCACGTTCATAACATTGACAATATTTAAAGGTATTTTACAATTTATATTATTCACATTAATGCACAAATAGTTTAAACCTTTTTTTCACGTTTGCATTTAATTGATCGAATGCTTGTAGTTTGAATGTACTATGCATAATTTTAGATTTTAGATTGAAATAGAAAAGCGCAAATCTAATCCGATGTGGTCAGCAGGCAACATCTACAACTTAAAAACTCATTAAAATCGTTTTAAATTAACGTTTAGCTTAGTGATTTTCTGTATACCTGCTCTCTTTTTAATTCGTCGACGGATTATTTACCGACGAGCTTATATTTATAGTCTTATCAGAGTTACCGACCTTACTCTGCATTACGCGACTATGGGCACCACTTTCGTTTGCCGGTTAATGCTTCGTCCCCGAATTGAAAAAGTAAGTTAAGTTGTATATGCAAATAACACCCCTGACTAACTCGAAGTTTCAATAATTAATTTGACTTTAACCATGTCGGATTTTGATTGAGTAAAATATTTTTAGAAATTTCAATGGCCTATTTAGTACATTGAATTTATTAATGACAGCAAAACAAAAAAGCTATGTAACTAAATAACTAGTAATATAGTTTATTTAGTTACTAATACTAATATAGTTTGGGCTGCGTTAAAAATCACCTAATTGTCTTTTTGAAAAAAATCTCTCCCTTTTGGATTTATAAAAAAAAAACAATTAAAGCAGGACATTCATTTTTTGTTTCACAGGAATCCTCGCCCACATTGACGCTTATATCGTCGAAGGTAAGTCGAGCGAAGCCGCGGCGTTAGCAGTGTTACTTTAACAAAGACATTAGCTTTTCTGTGCTGTGATTGGTCGTTATCTAAACACGTTCCTATCTCAGCCAGTAGCGTTCGCTGATTCACTGACGTATTAAATTAACACTGTTGATGCCCAAGCTTAAGTCACTCATGCCATCGCTTGACTCCCGTGAAACAAAAAAAACCTGCGCATTTTTTTTTTCTCATGGACATTGCACGTTTTTATATGGTGATTATGTATTTCGTAACGTATTTATTGTGTATTATTAATGCATGAATTGCATCATGAATTACGTGCGATATTTTTTAAAACCGTGTTCATTTCGAATAATCTTGACAGAATCATACAACATTAAGATCTTAAGCAAAGTGGTGGTAGTGGTTGGCAAGGGGTTAGGTTCATTGTTGTTGTTTTAATTATTTGAATGTTATTTTTTATTCTTTGATTATTAGTAGGTATTTATGTTGACGTCCCGATGTAATTGCGTATTTTTTGTCATGCAATGCAACTAATATTGTAATATTAAATTGATTAATAAAAACTAATAAACTAAACTTACTAGAATTATGTGTATAAATGACACTATAAATGTTAAAATTAAATCTAAACGCGGTATTGTCAACACAGTTTAACAATTCATAGGGAATTATTTTGTAAAACTCTTAAGACGTTACTATATCGCTCTATCATCCATCAGTTCTAAGGTTATTATTTTTTCAATTGCAAGGAATGTAGAATATAACTATTTGAAACTAGAATACTGCTTACTATCATCCATCAATAAATCAATCATTAAATGTTATTGAAGAATTAGAAGTAAATGTTGTACTTGTAGTAACACGTAAGTAATTTATTTTGGTCTATTTCGTTGAACTTGATCAAAAAGGACTGTTAATTTGTGTTTACCGTAAAAACCATGACTCGAAAGATATCCAACAGGCTCAAAATACGAACAAACAAGTGATGTGTTTAAATAAAAGTTAATTAAAACAGCAATTGGTAGACGAGTTTAGCATTCTACCGTTATTTATCGATACATATAAATGATTATTGGAACACTTTACATACATTATGTGTCGTATAACTTAAGTAGATCGTGAATATCAATGTAATTAGGCTTTGCTTCGTATTTGAATAATAATTAGATTGCGATATTAGTCTAGAATTTGCACGCGTTTACAATAATCGGTTATATATGCATTCTATATGGCCATAAAAACTTAAATACATACTGGGGGACATTCCTATCCGGAACAAACATTGATTTATTTATTTTTGGTTTTGTTATTAACATGTAATATGGGTGTTATTTGCGCTCCTAAAATAAATAAATAAAACTTAGTTTAAACGGTTCGCGTAGGTAAAGTTATAAATTATTATATACGTTTGTACTGCTCATAATGTATGTAATTATTTATATCATTAATGGCCCCCCGAAACATTTCAGTCAGTATACTTATTTTTGTAGTATAAAAAACAATTTAATTTAATTAGCTAATAAATAGCTTTGTCGTCAGTTTCGCGCGCGCCGGAAACGAGACGGCGTATAAACGTTAAAATTCCAAAATTGTCGAACACCGACTCCATAATGTGCAGGTATCTTCTATTTCGAGTTACGGTAAAAAACTAATGTACAGAGACAAACACGGAAAGGGTCCCGCGGGGAGCTGTTTGAGAGAACCATTAAAATCATACCTACTTTTTTTTGGAAAGATAATCACCGCAATCATGAGCTCCTCTCGATGAATATAATTGAATAAATAGTGGACGATCATCAAATAATCCAATTGCAAGTATTTCGCTTTTGCCGGTGTTAAGATATTACAAGCTAAATCGAATTCGAATCAAATGAAAGTTTATATGGTGCCCATTTATTTGTGTATTATTTAATTCTATTATAAAGACCATTCTTCTTAAATATTAGGATTAAATTTTTACTACACTTCACATATTCACATTAATTTCCCGAAAAACCTGTAAGCCTTTATAAAGAAGACATCGCAACCTAGTAAATGCAATGTAATTACCATCTGTATTATACAATTTATGTACAGTAGTCCTTAGGGTTGGCAACGCATTTTGCGTTCAAAGGACAATCAGGGTCTCTTTTTGCCATAAAAATAAAGAAGTAAACAACATTACATAAAAAAAACGATACATCAAGTAGTCAATTTGGTTTACCAGTCAGTAATTACTTTGCAGAAAGAAACATAAGGCAATTTCAGTGAACTTAGTAAAACAGATATTATATAAATTTATGTACTAAAAATAAAGGAATTAATCATAGCTATGACTAGAAATACTCTTTATTACTTGATCGTCGGAAGATTGTAAACCGATTTCACTAGGACCGTTGTTTCGGCGTTGTAATGCGGAACCACGAGACCCCGATCGCTTCACGCGAACTCGTGGTTATCGAGATGTCGCCGACGTCCAAGATAATTTATTTAATTAAACTGGTTGTTAGTAGCGCAGCTGAGAGGAATGCCCGTGGGCGGGTGTCTTATGGCTCGCCGACATTTAGGTAAACGTAATTATTTCATTACTGGTTCGTTATTAAGATTTTTTTATGGAATTCATAAGGCAAACGATCACCTAGGCAACTTTATAGCGAGTGTGGAATGTTAAAACCATCGACATTTGCAGTCTGAACATTACAATCTCAAGATCGCTATCCGAAGACTGTAAATGTGTTGCCAATCCTGAGGACTAAGATACGTCTATGTCACTGCTCCTTTGTACCACAATTGTCTATGCGAAATTATTCATGTTCTTAACAATGAAACAATTGAATGCAGTTAATCTAAATTTAGCCGTTATTTTTGAGTTTTGAGCCTTTCTTGTGTTGTCTTATTACGAGTATAACCCGGCCGTATTAAGATGTCAAGCTGTTGGATTATCTATGTGACTGTATCATTAAGTACTTTCTTAAAAGACGTCAAACGCAGTTTATAAAATCCTGTTTGCAACCAAATAAAATTGATCGTTCTTAGTCTAACTTCAAGAGAAAAGAACATTTTAATAATTATAAAATAGTAACACGCGATTTAATTTGACTTTTCACTTGATAAGAAAACCTACAAATATTTTTAAAGACTAACACACATTAAATTTAGTATCTCAGTGATAGTATGTTGCTTAAACAATTACATATAATTCATTACTCATTCCATACGGTGAGTAATACAACCGGACATACTTTAAACATCTCGCCGATACCTTCGACTTACTCATACAATGTCAAGATTTATGGAGAGATCCTTTACTCTTATGACTTTTTGGATATAACGTCATCCATGTCAATGTACTTGAATTGAACGAGTACTCGGTTCCAGGTAAAATTAGTGAGTAATGCGCTTAAGAGATCGAGGCGAAATCGTGATTAACCTTTACACCTCCAAAGGAACGCTGCCTTCCATATGTTTATATACACACATATCATATAATAAGTCCTCTATAATGCGTTCAAAATCCGTAGGAAATGACCAACATTAATACAACCAATTTTACTATGAGAACTTTCTAGTCTGTGGTAGTAGGTAAAATCTGTACTGTTATATTATTACAGTATAGATTTTGGTGACAGCTGTCAAAACTCAAGAGGGTCTCTATTCTAGTATTCATAGATTAAAACTGTTATCGACAAGAAACGAAAATTCAGTGTTTTTTTAATATACCGCACGACGTTTTGATCTCGAGTGACTTGAGAATAGGGACTTCATTCGTTTGTCTATGATTTTTATTAAAAATATTCGTCTTGACGGAGGATCGAATTGCCGCCATTACTGTTGTCATATGTTTGTTGGTTTTGTGCTGTTACGAAAGTAGGATAATTCTAAACTTATGATAATATGGGTGTAGATAAAGTAGTGTATACAACTGTACATAATTAGCATACCTGGGATAACTCGGGGCAAGTTCTAGGGATTTGATGTCGATAAAAAAGATGTCGATGTAATTGAATACTGGTTATGACACCATGGAAAAAGTAAACAGCCTTATAAAAGGTGAGGAAATTTCAATTACCAACATAAATGAGAAATTGGCTTTGAGTCATTACAAATATTTAAAGAATGCCCCGTTGACCACTGTGGTTGTTGATAGAACGTTCAGCAGTTAAAAGTGGATATTTTCATCTAGACGGCAATCATTAATACCGTCGAATATGGAAAAAATATTGAATGTATACATTCAATATTTGATGAAAACTATTTTAAAATAAACGTATAAATAGGTACACGTTTTAATTTGTTTCTTTTTTTATTTAATTTGAGGAGAAAATAAGTAATATTCATTTATGCCGCATAACATTTAGATTTTGGCAGTAACATCGATATATTTTTCTGTCGATAATATATTTTGCTACACCACTTTCGTATAGATGCCCCGAGATATCCCAGGTATGATAATTAGGCTTTAAAACACTCGTGTGATCCTATTATGAAACTCACTGTCACTCGTTTCATAAAACCACACTCGTATTTTAAGGCCTCTCATTATGCAACAGTTGCATAAATAATAAAGCTGTTAATATATAAAGCTGAAGAGTTTGTTTGTTTATTTGCTTGAACGCGGTAATCTTAGCAAACACTGAACCGATTTAGATGAAATTTGGTATGGAGATAGCTAAGGTCCCGAGAAAGGTTATAGGATACTTATCCCGGAAAATTGAACAGTTCCCAAGGGAATAGCGATAAACGAGGTCTTTGATATAATATAGACGACACTATCAAATTGTGATTTAATAGTGTCTACATACACATAGGGGGAGGAGCGGAAAAGTAATTCTACGCGGACGAAGTCGCGGGCGTCTTCTAGTTGTTTTATATAATGCTAGGTTAAGTTCTGTCATTGTCATAAGCAATATTAAACATATGAATGACTGTTGAGTTTCTTGCGGCGTTTCTTCTCAGCAGTGGTCTCCTCTTGGGAAGCGCTGGTAGAATTGACGAGTAAAATGGCCCGTGAGGCCTATACTTACGAGCTGAATACATACCTTTGATCTTCAGTATTTGATATTAAATTCAAGTTATACCGCTGCGCTACCCATTTTTGAAAATATGGCCTTTTCAAAGGACAGACAGACAGAAGGATAACAAAGTGTTACGTAGTTTTTATTTTGAGAAAGGTATCCTAACAGTACTGATTAAAATAATAAGTTGATAGAAAATTGAAGATCTAAGCGCGTTTGACGAATCATGTTGATACGTCAGTCGTTCAGTATTGTATTTAATTTGTTTTTTTTTTAAAGAGAATTTACATCGAGTGTTGACGTTGAACTTGTCCAAGATTGCAAAAGTTTTACTGAGCTGAAATAACAGTTTTTTTATGATAAATTAAGGGCTCCAAAAGCTAAGCGGAACACACTGAATCCAGTGTAAATAATTAGCCAATTATATTGAGTTTCGCTTTGCCGATTATAACATTTAATCGATTTTATTTTTGTAGAACTCTAGTTTCTGCTGAAACAATGATGTTTTCAGTACATCCTAAACATTATTTACGTAGTTTAGGCTAGGTTAGGTAGACCAGTGTGTTGAAAATTGTCTTGATAAAATAATAGGTACTCATAGGTACCGTTAATTAATAATATGTATACGTACGGCCAAAAAACACAAATATACAACGAGTGAAAATATGCTAGGGACGTTTACAGATGTTCATATTCCTTTAAACAATCTCTTAGAGATATCCTTTGACCAATTATGCAGTGTTCGTTAGGCGTTGTTTTTGAGATAAAGAACAAACAATAATAATATTGGAATAAAGAACTTGACGCCATAGTCCAGGAAGGAGCCTAGCTCTGTGTTAAAGAATGCATTGCAACACGGCGCTACGGTATATGACGCGCGGACGACGCGACGTTTTCGGCTGCGCACGCGCCGGATGCGCCGCGAGCCACTCCGGCGCATGCCGCGGTGACACGCGCTAGCAAACTTGTAGAAGTTTCTCTGACTAAATTTAATATTATAGGAAAAAACAAATCATCCATTCTTTAACCTCCTGCCAAGTTCCAGTTTGCATTGTTGTTTTCCTGTGTGGGGATAAAATAACCACTCAAATTACTAACATAGAGGCATTGTATCTTATTTTCAGGGTAAGCAACGTTTTTGCAGTCTGAATTGCAGCCTTGAGATTGCAGTCTTGAGAATGCAATCGTCTTTGAATATCAGATCCCAATTTCTGTCAGGGCATATGTGCTCGATTGCCTTCTTACTATAAAAAAAACAATGTAGTGTTATCTTCACTCATAATTTCTTGCCCTTGTCCCACTTGGGATCTGCTCGTCATTTCTTCATCTTCCACGCATCCCTATCAGCCGGCAGCTTAGTTTTTACTTCTTTCTTGAAATTAATAGATCACATAAATTTACCTAGTCCCAAACTAAACTAAGCTTGTACTATGGGTACTAGACAACGATATACCTACTTTTACGAGTGCTAAATACGTCGAAAATATCCAAGACTTAGGAACAAATACTCGCCTTAACAGTAATCGAGCTCCGGAGTTTCGTAGGCATGGTCTTCAGGGTAGGCGCGTCATCGATTCATCACAAAAACCATCCACGAACTATATCATCACCATATCATTTGGAGGATGTCCGCTGCTGGGTTTTCCCAACGATCTCCACGATGGTCGATTTTGGACTCCCCGCAATCACTGACGAATATTTTAAATCAATAGATCGCGGTATTTCATAAAAGAAGTTTCATTGACTGATTCATTTCACAAACATATCATTTGGTACACCGCTTTAATTTCTGAAACTGTAAATATTTCAGGATATTATATTTCAAGACCATCTCGTGTAGAAGTATATAATTTAGGTTAGGATAGTTTTATAAAAATCCAGAAATTTTACATTTCCAGAAAAATACCGGTTTGCCAAATGATAGGTTGGTGAAACGTTTTTTATTAAATCCTTGTAAACCGTGGCAATGAAGTGCAAAAATAATATCTTAATTTACTCTCACTATGGTTATGATTATACACTATGTAGAAAAAAGAAATAAAACATTTCAAGAAACCAGCGTCTATACTAGGAGACCCTGTATGATAAATCACCAGGCCCAGGAAGTAATTGTTTTTTTTTTTCTACGCCACGTCTGTCTTCCTTCTTAAGTCTGCGCAGGATTCACACATCCAGTAAAGTGTACAAGTGAAGTGTCTCCAACGCTAGTGGAAATAGCTAGACGGCGGAGCGGAGGGGGGGGGGACATTATTCGTTTCCGTCGCGGGAGCACGTGGCATCGCGTTTTTTTTTATCGCGCGTTTTAAACAGGTCCGTGCGTAATGGGGGTTTTCGTTACACGTGTTCTGGGTTAGAGGAAGTGTTGGCTGTGGGAGGAGGGATTAATAGTTTTGAATTGATATGAATATCAAATAGATTACGATTCGACAGTTTATATTTTAAATGCCAAAGTAAGACTGTGTGTTCATTTGAATGTAACATCTTCTTCATTAATGGCTTTCACTCCTTAGACAATCACCATGAACTTATTAGAGAGATAAGTCTATGGATATGACACGCGAGGACAATAGTTCGGTAAAAGAGTATTTTGTCTTGTGGACTCAACAGAAGCCCGTGGGGTTAGCTTCACGCGCTTCTTTCAAGTCTGGTAACATTTTTAACTATTTAATTCAATTGAATTGATAGTTTATTTGGAAGCTAAGGAAAAAGTTTTAAATAAGGATTTTACGAAAAAATGCTTTCCATTTTGAAATATGTATAAGGTATATTTAGGCTTCTTTGGATAAAGCCAATTTGATAATTTGTACTAACTGCAACATACTAACTAACAACTAACCTTTAGCGAATTTATTTATAGGTGTCACGAAACACATTAATCTACAAATGGGCAGATTTAGTTCTTTTTTATCTTCAATGAGACAATGACTTACAAATAATTTCTGATAAATAAGTGTATCAATTTAAATTTTAATTATTTTTCATGGCCCCATATAAACACATTTAGTCCTTTAGCTTAAAAAGAAGAATCTTCTATTTATCATTAAAATTAAAATTACAGTAAGAGCCCACGTTTTTACATTACAACAACAACTCCAGCGCTTACGACATGTTATTCGACGGTAATCTTTATAAATTGTAGACGCAAGTAGACTACAGCCGTACGCGCATATTTTACTAGCATGTGGAAACGTCGCCAACCGAAATAATACTGAATGAGCGTGGGTGGATGCACTCGTGCGCAGATCTACGAAACATCTACAATAGAGGAGGCATGGCATTGTTGGCTAGTGTGCGCGGGAGCAGTAACACCATCCTGAAAACGATAGCTGATAAGAATCAGAATCAGAATCAGAATAATCTTTATTCAAGTAGGTTTACAAATAATAAACTCTTTTGAAACGTCATAGTAGCGACTTAGCCTAAATTGACTGCAGGTTCAAATCGCGACCGATCAGAGAAGAACCTGTAAGAAACTCTGTCGGATGTCTTTTTTTTTCGACGTTCGCAACCTTTCGTCGTAAGGACTAAACATTTTATTACAAGCAATTCAGTCCCAAGCATTGTTATCATTAATATAGTCTTTAATACTATAATATGCTTTAGAAATTAGTTTACGCTTAACGTAACTCTTAAATTTATTTACTGATAGTTCAGTAACATTACTTGGGAGCTTATTATAGAACCTAATACAATTACCCATAAAAGAGTTTTTTATTTTATGGAGCCGCGTGAAGGGCACTCCGAGCTTATGTTTATTTCTGGTATTAACATTATGTATGTCACAGTTCTTTCTAAATTTAGCGATGTTTTTATGAACATACATAATGTTTTCATAAATGTATTGACTGTGCATGGTCAATATATTAATTTCTTTAAACTTATCTCTAAGCGAGTCTCTCTGGCCCATCTTGTAGACAGCACGAATAGCCCTCTTCTGCAGAACAAAGATGCTATTTACATCAGCAGCACTACCCCACAGTAAAATACCATATGACATAATACTATAAAAGTAACTAAAATAAACTAATCGAGCGGTAAGATAAGTGTGATAGTCCTCTTATGAGAATATTGACTCAGAGGACTCGGTCACTATTAAATTTAAAGTATTATCATATGGATCTTTGTTGTCTACAAATAAAACCTTACTTATACTTTTGAAATTGTAAAACTTTTCTATAATTTCTAAGCAGATCATTAAAATTGTGTTTTTTAAATTGTGGGAATGCTTTGCAAAGCGCGCGTTGCTGAGGAAGCATGAATAAATCGATCGAATTCCAAATAAATGTTGGAGATATGGTGAACTCTGCTCATAACGTGACTCGCGTAATTTCGTGATACCATGGTTCAGGTGTAGAGTTACACGGGCTAATTTTACTTAACCATATTAATGTAACCATATAGTGCGGTAATTAGTTTATGCCGTAATTTAAGGTTACATTTAAATGATTGTTATTGTCATCTTTAGGCTTATGATTATTAATAGGCAAAATTGTAGTACTAATGTTAATTTTAATCAATACTATCTCGCCTGATATTAAGTGACGTTTATGCTAAGTATGTAATTCTTCATAACCAACTTTAGAAAATCCAGTGTTAAAATGAAGTCGTTTAATAATAACGGTTTAAATTGTGATTGTATTTATGTCCGATAGACTGACATAAACACAGAAATAATATCATTGTTGACAAGACGACGTATCCCTTATTCCTAAAGGTATAAGTTCGCCTTTGTACGTTACTATTCTGTTTATATTGCATTTGAATTACTGTGTTTTGTACAAGTGTTTACAAACATTCATATTTAATGCGACTGATTCCGACCCGATTGCCACATCCACTCAAACCAGAGCCCTATAGTTTCCCGCATCAGGTGTCTCTCGGTAAACTTTTATCTCAGTTCCAAGATTATTCACTAGTTCGTTGAGAGATATATTTACTCTTTACTTTTCCTCTCCGCTAATAAACGGCCCTACTATTCGTTATTATTTTTAATGTAATGGCCTCTTCTTTCTGAATCGTTTTTATATTCATATTACACAGGTTTGATGGTATTGAATTGTTTTTGGAAAACTGTTTTGTTATTTAGTGATATGTATAGAGTTAAAGTTTTAATTTGTTCTTTTTGGTAAATAAAATACCTACTTACATTTACGTTATTGTCGGTTTCTCTGAACTAAATACTTTGTACTTTTGGAGAATTTCAAAAGTTATAAAGTAGTCAACAAAGCATATTTGCTCACATGACAGTAAAGATATACGTCTTCCATTAAATTCTATAAAGAACAATTTACCATAAAAGGAACGTTTCAACAGCGCTTTATCTCGGCAAATACGAATTTGAGGTTAAAACAGATAGAAGTATAATATTTGCAAAAGGGCACTAGCATTTATTTCGCAGCAGTTTTTGAGTTAAAATTGGATCATGTTGCCAATTCCACTCTGAAGCGCCCCGCCCTCATTTTTATCACTGAATGGTCAAGCTGTACGCTATACTACATAAAGATAAAGCTATCAAAGATAAAGAGCCTTATAAGGAAAAAATATCTATTAAAAATAACACTAAAAACAGTCACACTAACATTAAAAACAGTCGGACATGATACTGCCCTGCTAACACAAAAGGCAGTATCTCAGACAAATCTCCTATAGCAAATGCAACCTTATTACCAACAGCATAGGATTTAATTTGCTTTGGACATTGAATTTGAGATACTGCGTATTGGATTAGGAGGGCAGAATAGCGGTCATGTTCCAACCACACGGCAGCAACTTTATATTTTAAAGAATTCATGTTTAATCATCCAAGTAAGGTTGTTAGCTGTAACCAGGTTGTGACATTTCACAAATTCAGCTCAATCGAGTTTCTTTCATCGCCCAAACCGTACTTGAGCAAACAACAAAAAAATTACGACAATGTTCTTGGCAGATCGCTGTTATTTTGAATTACCACCGCCAAATGAGACGAGTAAGTGCTCTCGAATTAGAAGAGAAGTAATTCAGATGTATTCCCGTCATGTAAATGATGTCACTCCAGACCTGTTTACTACGATTATTAGAATCTGTTAGAGAAATATCATGCACAGAAATATCTGTGGACTATGTGATCTTTGATTATCGGAAATATATCAATGCATTTAAAACTTCCTGTACACATTACCATTGTATTTTTTCTTTTGTACTTAGTCACCACCAGGGTATCTGTATACTCGTTTGCCTTCTATACAGCGTAAAAAGTAAATTATAATTTTCATACTAACAAAAAAACTAACACGTCCTTGTGGAATTTCCTTATAGTTTAGGTAGTAAAAGCTCCTTTGAAACCTCAAAATATGTGTCTCTTTATGAAGGAAAATCAAAATGTTCATGTGAAAATTGATACTAAAATACTTGGTGAGTTTCTTTAACGTACCGTTCTTGTAAAAAAATAAAAAATATTTATTCTTAAATATAGAGAACATAAGTCTAATACTCAACTAAATTGAGAATCCCATGTCCCTGAGTAATTATCTTGCTGGTGACACGAGGCATTCCCGTGTCTCGAAGAGCCGAGTGTATCGAGGGACGTGATCCGAGACGCGACCGGCAGATTATCTGAAGGACCGTATTTTAAAAACCGGCCAAGTGCGAGTCGGACTCACGCACGAAGGGATCCATACATTATCTATACAACCACGATGTATGTATTAAGATTGAGCAAAAAGGCAAAAAATACGTTTGTTGTATTTTTTTTTTTTTTTTTTAAGTTAAGGAGAAGGCACACGAGCACTCAGGCCACCTGATGGTAAGTGAAATCTGAGACCCATAGACATTTGAATTCTCAAGATTATAATCCTAAGACCTCAAATGCGTGGCCAACCCTGAGGACTAAGATGGAATGCCTCTATGCTAGTAATTTCACCGGTTGTCTTATCCCCACACCGGAACACAACAATGCGAACACTGTTGCTTGGCGGGTGGTTAATGGATAAGATGGTGGTAGCGATCCGGACGGACCCTGCACAGGGTCCTACCACCACTAAAACGAAACGAAAACGATGGAAACGATGTATGTGAAACGACCTCTTAAATATTCATTTTATTTTATATTAAGAACCTATTTTTGAAGTTAATATACGTACAACTAAATATTCTATGAATATTTCAAGCATCTACCTGATGCAGTTACCAATATCGGGCAAAAAACGGCAAAGGAATCACGTTAGTGTATTTGTTGTTATAGCGGCAACAAAAATACATCATCTGTTAAAATTTCAACTGTCTAGCTATCACGTTTAAAAGAGATACAGCCTGACGACAGACAGACAGACAGCGGAGTCTTAGTAATAGGGTCCCGTTTTTACCCTTTGGGCACGGAACCCTTAAAATGGCTTCTGGGCGATCAGTTTATTGACGTAACTCATACGAACATTTTTTAAGCTACTTACTCGTAATTGAGAATGCACTTTATAAAATGTTATTTGTATGACGAAATTATTTATTCCCGGTAAGGGCAGATATTTGTGTGATAAGCACGAGTATTTGTTCCTGAGTCTTGGATGTTTTCTATGTATTTAAGTATATATTTCTCTATCTAAGTATGGCTTAGTTTGGGACTACGTCAATTTGTGTGACATTGTCCCGTGATATTTATTTAATTTTATTTAAATTACACGCACTACAATATTAATAATGCTCTGGGCTGAGAGTGAACTTAGGCTCGACGGTAGGTAAAAGTGACTTGTTTAAGAGAAAGAAGAAACAGGCGTGTTTACTAACTTTAGTACACTGGAGAGTGTTAGGCGGTAAGCTGCGCCTAAACAACTCTCTGAGGCGTCGGTACGTGTCATGTGAAAAAGCGGTAAAGGCTCAGAGCGAACTCAAATTCTATTGAAGTAACGAACTTTCATGATTTGGATTATAAAAAATAATCGAGTTTAATATTAATTTCCTTTTTACATGAAACATAAACATTCTAACAGCATTCTAACGGCATTCGCCCAGAGGTTTGATTGTCAGTACGTGAATCATTATTGTATGATACACGCGTACTGACAACATACATACATAAAATCACGCCTTTATTCCCTGAGTGGGGTAGGCAGAGCTACAGAAATACTAACAACTCTATAAAGACTTGTTGATAATTCTGTAACCAAATTTTGCACAATCAGGCCAAGTAGTTTACTAGTGTATTTAGTGACAGGTTGCAAGCCCATCGCCTAACCACTACAAGCCCTTATTCCCTTAGTCGCCTCTTACGACATCCACGCGAAGACATGGAGTGGCACTATTCTAACCCGGCAACCACACGGGGTACTGACAAATCAGTCCAAATAGGTTCTGTTTCATTCGTTTCGTTTGTGTTGTTATAATTGTATATGTACTTACACTAGGTTATATTTTTATTTTTATTGTATTGCTAACAAGTATGATCCATAGTTGGTCGAAATAAATGATTTTGAATTTGAATTTGAATATATCGTGTGTCCAGGTAGCTAAATTAAAAAAATACTTGTCATATTTTTATTTTACTAATACACTAGTTAACTTCTTGTCTGATCGTGCAAAATGAGGTTTCAGAATTATCAATAATTAATTTTAGAGTTGTTAGTATTTCTGTGGCTCAGCCTACTCCACTCTGGGAATGAAGGCGTGATGTTATGTACATATGTATGTATGTAATTTAATTTCACTAAAACTGAGTTAAGTGTAATTTGATATAAATATCACTGTTCCTATTAGCCTAATCGCGTTTATTAGGTAGAGTGTTGGTAACTAGCGCGCCTTCCTTGGAATGTTTTCTTCAAAAGATTTATATTAAAGAATTGTTCATTATATTTTAAGTATATCTTAGTTATTAAGAATGATAACCGCAGTTCATATGTAACGTGACCCAGGGGACCGCTCGTAACTCGAGAGCTGATTTACTGCTTCCATATTTACTGCGACATTTTTATTATGTTGTTAAATCGGGATTTTAATAATCGAAACATATCTACTGTTTGAATCACACACAATAAGGTTGAAATTGAAAGATGACTAAAAATAAGTTCAATTTCTTTAATTATAGATCAAATTTGAAATAGGATGTCAGTGCACATTGAAATGATAATCACTACATAGTATAAAACAAAGTCACTTTTTCTGTCCCTATATCCCTAATGTATGCTTAAATCTTTAAAACTACGCAACGGATTTTGATGCGGTTTTTTTTAATAGATAGAGTGATTGAAGAGGAAGGTTTATATGTATAATACTTTAATCCGGAGCGAAGTGAGGGCGGGTCGCTAGTAATACATAAATAAAGTTTAGTTCTTTTATTTATTTAGCCAGTTATTTAGCACACAGGGTCAGCCTACATAACACAGTTCCCCACAGAAAATGTTGAGCAATTTAGTGCGTAGTATTAATGAACTTCAAACAAAATTATATACTGACAAGTATTTTTTTGTAATTACATTTATAATGTCTTAGTTCTAAGTATGCTCGACGTCTGTGGGCCTAAACTTTCAATTTAGTTTGTCAAGATTGATATCAGTTTAAATACCATTACCAACTGAGTCGAGCACGCGCACGAACCATTATCTATACAATATTAGACACTATATTATAACCTTTTATTATAGTTTTAGGCGATGGGCTTGCAACCTGTCACTAATACACTAGTAAACTTCTTGGCCTGATTGTGCAAAATGTGGTAATAGAATTATCAACAAGTCTTTTTAGAGTTGTTGGTATTTCTGTAGCTCTGCCTACCCCACTCTGGGAATGAAGGCGTGATGTTATGTATGTATGTATTATAGTTTCTCCTGTCCCGGTGTCTGTCTGTAACCACGGTGTCTATGTGTAACCAAATATTGCAAAAACGTCATAAAATACATGTTTGATGTATGAGAGCCCCACTTAAATATTTATTCTATTCTGTTTTTAGTATATTATGTTATAGCGGCAAAAGAAATACATTCTGTAAAAATTTCAACTGTCTAGCTATCACGGTTATGACATACAGCCTGGTGACAGACAGGCAGACAGACAGATGGACAGTGGACTCTTAGTAACCGGGGCCCGTTTTTACCCTTTGGGTAAGGAACCCTAAAAATGGATTTAATTATCATTTTCTTGCTCTTTGAAGGAGATCATATTTTTCATCAGTTTAGAAAGATAGGCAAGCAGACCCTCCTGGATTGAATGTAGTCGGGTTTTATTTAATGGTTTATTTATAAAAAAAGATATCAACGGCGTCCGGACCTTGCAAAATATTTCACGAGATAATTAAGATACCTACTTAAATCATATAACTATAAAACATGTTTTTTTTTCTATAAAACTAAGGTTAATTTCTAGGTGTACCAATTTTAATTCTTAAGTCGTCTACATACAACGGTGATTGCTTTTTTGGTGTTGCCGCATGTGCGAAGTGCGTATGAACTTAAAATAACGAGTGAGCATAGATCAAAGATGGCGCGGGCATGTCCGGCGCCGGCGCCGCGAGTGTGACAAACGTGAATTATAAGAATCGCGTATTAATAGTACACGCGCAATGACAGCGGGATAATATTACGGTGGCGAGAATTGTTTAATTTTTTCGATGTCTTTTGTAGTTAGAAATTTAAAAAGCGTGAATGTTGGAAGTCGGGTTTTTTTTCGAATAATTTTACAGAAATAAACTAGTAGGTATTACCATAAATTATCAAACTTTTATTCAATTATAAATGAAAACAAAATGCTATTCACGGCACAAAAAAACAAGGGTACTTATATTCATCACATAATAATAATAAAAACCGGATATAATATATAAGCGTTTAACATACTTGTGGCTTTATTTCAGTGTGTCTAGTAAGACTTATCTACACAGATAAAATAATGCCTTATCTAATCTTTTTTCTTAACTATCAGTTTTCGCCAATATTAACTTTTTTTTTTTTTTTTTTTTTTTCCCCCCGTGTGGTTGCCGGGTTAGAATAGTGCCACTTCATGTCTTCCCGTGGATGTCGTAAGAGGCGACTAAGGGAATAAGGGCTTGTAGTACTGTTAGGCGATGGGCTTGCAACCTGTCACTAATACACTAGTAAACCTCTTAGCCTGTTAGTGCAAAATGTGGTTACAGTAATATCAGTAAGTCTTTAGAGTTGTTGGTATTTCTGTAGCTCTGCCTACCCCACTCTGGGAATGAAGGCGTGATGTTATGTATGTATGTGTATGTAATTAATTAATTGAGATATATACAGGGCGAGAGTGGAAGGGTTGAAAGGGGCCGCCCTAGGCGTACTTTTTTTAATCAAATCGGAAAATTACTGAAAAAGGGCCGAATCTTAAGTACCCGAAACCGTCGAGCATGCATGATTCGATGTAATGTGGGAGAAGCGAAAGAGATTTATCATGAATATCATGATCGTAGCAGTCGGAAAGAAGTGGTCTCTGCCTCTGGGAAACAGACGTGATTGAATGTATGTGTGTTTGTAATAATTATTAATAATTACGCATACAGATTATTATAGACCATCAGCTGAGCAGTCATCTTCTCATAGACATTATTCCTAGTAATAAAAATGGGCATTACTTTACAACGTGCTATAAATATTCAGGTTCTCAGTAGGCAGTGTAGTGGTAGTCTCAGTAGTTCAATAGCGTACTTACAGCAGTATTTGTGTCGCTTTTAAAAATGTCCTGTATTATATATACAATTATGTCGTCCGTCGACGTTTTTATCCGACTACGGCGCAGCAAAAAGCAGTGTTCTGATTTGAGCTGTGTACGTATATTTCTTTTAGTCTGACGATCTTAACTATGGTTTTTAGGGTTCCGCAATCAAACTTATAGTTTCGCCATGTCCGTCCGTCCGCAGCCTAGCTCAGAGACTCTTAGTACTAGAAAGCTGTAATTTGGCATGAATATACATAATAGTCACGTCAACAAAGTAGTAGAATAAAACCTTGAAACAGTACAGTACCTACACGTAACGTGGGGATGTATATTTTTTTTCTCGTCGACCCCATAGTGAAAGGTGTCCGTTGGATAGGTCTTTCAAAAATATTATGAGTTTGTTAAAATAATTTTTCGATTTAGGAATCCTTCCGCACTAATATTTGTTAGAGTCAAGTGTCGTCGTCGTCGTCCCCCTACAGCCAAAACTACAAATACTAAAAATGTGAAAAAAATCTTTATTGAAAGCGCATATAACGAATTTACAAGGAAAACTATCACTACTAAGAACACATTGGTTCTTGAGATACAGGCGATTAAAGTGTTTATACCTACTAAAATCATCTACGACGGCGCACCAAATGACTTTAAACAGATAATTAGTTATTACTTGTTGATTTTCATGTTCCTCGTTGTCTTGGTCGGTTTTTAATTAAATTTCAATGCATACTTTTAAAACACTGAACCCTCAATAAAGTTTTATCTTGTTTTATATTAAAATTAATTTTCATAATATACCTTCTATCGAGTAAGTAGCGTTACAGTATCACTATCAACTGAAACTACTCTGTTTTGGCCTAGCACTGCGCAATGTGTAAGGCGTACGGTTAAAGCGCTCCACGTGACTGTATTTATGACTAGATTGACAGCAAGTTGACACTGGCGTTCACTTTCGTACCGTCCTCTAGTACCGTAATAGTAGGCTATATAGCTCAAGGATTTGACAGAAGTGCGTGAAGCTGATCCCATGTGCTTTTGTGGGTACGCATCGTAATTTATAAAGTTTAAAATATAAATAGCTCATAACCAGACCTAGGAATCCGTGGGGCAAATTTTCTTGACAGGTAGGGACATCCTATATTTTAATTTTAATTTTATTTTAAAGGCGGGCTGGTTTCCGCAACTCGACGTCTAGCGCCTATTTTGCGTGTGGGTGGGATTTCTGTGTTTAATCGAGCCATCCCAACTCCTCGAGGAAACTCACCAAACCTTTGATGTCTGTGGTTACCTCGGGGAGACACCTTACCAAACTGAGGTGTTTAGCCCTGTACTGCGCCACCCCGGTGCAATGTAGCACGACGTGAGTGGCTGTTTCCTCTGTCTCCATGCACGCTCGGCACAGAGGACTGTCTGTGACACCTAAGTTAAAGAGATGTTTGTTAAATGGTCCATGGCCAGTTAGGACACTAGTCACCGTTCTCAGTCGAGATTTGCTAAGACGGAGGAGTGCCTTGGAGAGTCGACTGTTAATAGTAGGCAGTGCTTCTCTCGCCTGTCTACACTTATCATGACTCACCCAGTATTTAGTGTGCAATCTCTTGGTACGATTGAGCAGCAGGGATCGAACCTTGCTAAAGGGTGTTAGAATGATCGGTTCGGGGCCTATGGCTACCATATCCGATCCTCGGCGGGCAAGTTGGTCCGCGGCATCGTTACCTCGGGATCCACTGTGACCCTTAATCCATTGAAGGGTCAGTTGATTGCATTGACATACCTCCATTAGTCGTCTGTGACACTCGTAGATTAGCCCTGATGTGAAGGTGTAACTTCTCAGGGCCAGTAGCACTGCCATGCTGTCAGAAAGGATACGGATGGAGGTGTTGGTTACCTTCCTAGCAGAAATGGCAATCGCCGCAGTTATGATACCCATACATTCGGCCTGAAATACCGTGTTGTGGGTTCCAAGCGGTGTAGCAATTGACATGTTCAGGTCATCTGAAAACGTACCAGATCCTGTTCCTTTGTCAGTTTTGGAACCATCAGTGAAGACCCTTAGCTCCCTAGGGTTCAGGCCTTCGAAGTTGTCATCCTCGCATAACTGAATTTTGTACTTCTTATCGAAGATCATTCGTTTAGGAATCCTATCCGTACCCGCCCTTAGTAACGGAAATTCATCGTATACCTTGTCTAGGCTGGCTGCGTGTTGAACTCCGTGGTTGAACCAAAGGTCAAGAGCTCGTAACCTTACCGCAGATAGAGCAGCCTCCTGTTGAACATAGAGGTGAAGCGGAGGTAGATCAAGCATAGCCTCCATGGCAGCAGTCGGTGTTGTCCTCATGCCGCCGGTAGTGGCCATGCAGGCGAGTCTCTGGAGACTTTGCAGCTTGTTGTGGACAGTAGTGAGGTTAGTTCTTGGCCACCAGACCAGCGCCCCGTAGCAGAAAAGAGGTCGAATTACTGTCTTGGACATCCTATATCGACAAATTAAATTATCGATGTTCGTTCTATATATTAGTGATTGCCCCCAACATTGTGTGTTTTATGCTCTATTTTTCAACATAGCATATGTTAAATAATATAAGGGTAGAGTGTAATACCTGTTGCACTATAAAATAGTTAATAATTATCTCAACCTCTTTAGATAATTAAATAGAAGCAAATTACCTACTTAGACCCTCGCTATAAAATAATAGGTGCTTGTCAATGTCGTCGGAAAGTGTTATTTGTAAACACGTTATATTACATAAGTATTTTATATTTATGATTGAAAATAAATAATGCCTCCTAAAAATATAGAAGAATTGCTTAAAAAATAACCTGAAATAATTAAACGTGGGTCCAAGCTATACTGTAACAAATGTCTACCCACCTTTCATCGCATTTAATTTGTCGATATAGGATGTCCCTACCTGTCTACAAAATTTGCCCCTCGGATTCCTAGGCCTGGTCATAACATAACACGATGATCATAATATGTAATGGTTTTATTTCTGAAACCGTACACTTAACAGGATTGTTGTAAAACAAACTAAACCTAACCTTATGGGTTCTATTTATTTTTTATTATTATTATTACTAAACAGTGGGATAGAAAACTTAATCTATTAGATTTCCCTGCAAAACTGTTTTAACAGTTTGTCTGCAGGTGCGAGTCTCTATAAAATCTAGTCTCTATACAATGGCCTTTTAAAAAATCTTGAAAAGTGTACGATTTCAACAATAAAACGATTATATATTATGACCATTATGCATTTTGAACTTTATAAATTATGCTACGATCCCGCTCCAGTGGTGCTAGACAAGTTGCATTCGACAATCGTTAGCGATTATGTTTCGATTGATAAATGTATGGAATTGACGTAAGCCACCGAGATAGTAACGTGACACTTACGTCAATTCCATATATTTTTCAATCGAAACATAATCGCTAACGATTGTCGAATGCAACTTGTCTAGCACCACTGTTTAGTTCACTAATAAAATCATGCGGTTCTGTTTTAGTTTACAAAACAATTGTCCTTGCGCGTGATATCCATGGACTAATTTCTCTGATAAGTCCATGGGTGTCCATAAATAGCTTGACATTAGTGAATTATACCTTAACAGGAGTGGAACCAATTAATAAAATAAGAATTAGAAGCTACATCAAATAGTGCTATATATAACTCGTGTTTTATTATAAAATATCAATGATGTTTTAGAGAAAGTTGCAACAACATTGCGTTTATCTTTTCTGTCAAATTGCCAAATACAGTTAACAGTATTGATCATCTCCGCACATTGTACCAGCTTCAATTCGCGCCGGCCGTAGCCTCGCGGACGCGCCGCAATTCGCCAAATAATAAAAACCAATCACGCTAGTATTTAAAATAGAGATTGATAGCTCATACTCTATAATTTCCTGAACGCCGATTCTGGTAATAAAACTCAACTAAACTTCAACGCGATCGTGGCTAGTAAACACTATTTAAATATGGTTTTAGTGGTGGTAGGCCATCGTTAAAAATGTTACTATATTTAACCCACCACCCCAAGCAGCAATGGCGTTGGTTCGGTTCTGGTATGGGGGTGACAAGGTGGAATGACCAGTATAGTGTCATTCTACCTTAGTGTTGGCAACGCGATTGCAATCTTGATAATGCAATTGCCTATGGGTTGTGAATCCCATTTACCATCAAGTAGCCTGGGCATCTATTCTACTGCGTGATAACGATAATCGTTTCTGACTCGGCCGCCATTATATCAATGACATACCTAAGAGTTATTACAACGTTGACAATTCGGAAACACGCCAAAGACGATATCGTTATGATGCAGTAGAAATAGAGGCCCTGTGCCTCTATTCAACTGCGTTATAACGATATAGCGTTTGACGTGTTTTGGTATCGTTTATGTCACAGTCGCCATTATTGTAAATGACATAAGAGATCAAAACGTTGACAATACGGAAACACGTCAAAGACGATATCGTTATTACCGTGCAGAATCCCAGCCCAGGGCCGCATCGAGTTTGACGTGTTTTAGAATCATTTATGTCACAGTCGCCATTATTGTAATTGATATAAGAGTTATCAAAACGTTGACAATACGGAAACACGTCAAAGACGATATCGTTATTACCGTGCAGAATCTCAACCCAGGGCCGCATCGCGTTTG
This sequence comes from Acleris holmiana, assembly GCA_949316455.1. Classification (NCBI taxonomy): domain Eukaryota; kingdom Metazoa; phylum Arthropoda; class Insecta; order Lepidoptera; family Tortricidae; genus Acleris; species Acleris holmiana. The sequence continues at coordinate 24,994,553 of OX438763.1, read as the reverse complement.
ACGTGTTTTAGAATCATTTATGTCACAGTCGCCATTATTGTAAATGACATAAGAGTTATCAAAACGTTGACAATACGGAAATACGTCAAATACGATATCGTTATTACCGTGTAGAATCCTAGCCCAGAACTCTCGTTTGCCTACTCTATACCATGTTTATGCGTTGTAGTTTAGCACAAGTTTTCAAGAAGTTGTAAAATTGGAATTTCCTCGTTGAATTGTAACTGGTTAGGTAAATAATTTGATTTCTACACTCAACATGAGTTGCAACGAGTGTCGGATACATTTTTATGGTTTCCCGACCGTTGAACTTGCTCGTAGGTGGATTATTACATTAATTGTTTCCTATACTGCCCTGCTACGACAAAAGGCAGTATATCAGACAAAACTCCTTTAGAAATTACAACCTCATTACCAACAGGATAGGATTGAATCTGCTTTGGCCTATTTGAGATACTGCCTTTTGTGTTAGCATATATAAATGCAGATGTTGTTGATTGAATCTGAATTGTTATTGAGTGTATGTAACTAATACAAGATTTTAATTACTGTTCGTCTAGATTTTTTGTGAGTACTGGTTCTTTAAAGTTTTATTATGTTTGGTGTTTTATTGCACAAATAGTTTGCAATTGGTTTTGGGTAAGTGGTATACATAATTTAAAGAGTGTTTAATGGTTTGTGTTTCGATGCCGGTCCCATGATGAAAATATGAAACACACATGCCCTAACAGGGTTTATGTTGGACATGTAATATTTTATAAGATCTTTGTAAACACATAATGCAATAAATGATATGACTATGACAATGACTATGAATACATATAAATAGCGCATTTTTATACTATTTCATAAAAATGTACCTATTCCCATATAGTTTGTAGAAGTAATAGCAAGAATTAGAATATTTGCACAAATATTTCTGAGTATTGGCTACGTTATTAAAGGAAACATGTGCGAATTTGACCGTTTATTATTCTCATCTAAAAAAAACTGACCAAGAGCATGTCGGACTATGCTCAGTGTAGGGTTCCGAAGCCGTTAAGTACTACAAATATGAAAATCAACAAATAATAACTAATTTTCTGTTATTTTTTTGTTTTGTTTTGTTTTCTGTTGTTGATTAGGTGTGCCGTCTTAGATGATTTTAGTAGGTATAAACACCTTAATCGCCTGTATTTCAAGAACTAATTATGTCTAATAAGCCGTGATAGTTTTCCTTTTAAATTAATTATATGCCCCCCTATATATATATATATATATATATATATATATATATACGTCACGTAGGGATGTATTTTTCCAAAAATATTACGCATTTCTGGAAAAAAAATATCGATCAAGGGATCCGTTTATGAAATATTAAGCTTTAAAGAGCTAATTTTTGCTAGAGTTAAGTGTTACAGCCAAAACTACTAATACTAAAAATCAGAAAAATATCTTAAATTATAGTACATATTATAACGTATTTAAAAGGAAAACTATCACGACTAAGTAGACATCATTGGTTCTTGAGATATAGGCGATTAAAGTGTTCATTCCTACTCAAATCATCTAAGACGGCCCCAAATGACTTTAAATAGGAAATGAGTTATTACTTGTTGATTTTTGTATTTGTAGTACTTAACGGCTCCGGAACAATACACTGAGCAGGTCCGACATGCTTTTGCCTGGTTTTTAATTTAAAATCTCACCGCTGGTGACTTGAGATCTCACTATAATATCAAATAAGAGTGCGAGTTTTCATTATGCAACCTAATAAATAAATAAATAAATATCAGGGGACAATGTCACACAAATTAACCTAGTCCCGAACTAAGCTCTAGGCTTGTAATATGCATAGACACTAGACAACGATTAACTTACTCATTTAGAGAAACACATACTTGAATACATAGAATACATCCAAGACTCAGGAAACAAACTTGCGCTCATCACACAAATATCTGCCCTTACCGGGATTTGAACCCAGGACTGCTTGCTTCGTAGGCAGGGTCACTACCAACTAGTCTAACGTGTCTTTAGTGAGACTCAAAAAACTTCCTGGTATTTAGTTGTATTGGTCGGGTAAAGAGTTAACAACCAACTCTAATAAGTATTATGCCATATAAAAAAATCTTAAGCTTAAGAACCCTTGCTTGTCCAACGACTTGTGCTCTCTTTACAACGATAAAAACTTTGTTTAACACTAAATTTCTCCGTGAAAATGTAACAATGGCTCTTCGGTAGATAGTTTGGTCGGGTAAGACAACAGCCGGTGGGGCGGCGGGGACGTCGGCGCCTCGCGTGCTGCCTTAATTGCTGGCTGGTGCCATGTTTTACGCATTATAGAGGTTGGGGATGTGACGGAGCTAGGCGAGTGCACTCGCTTACTTACTAGAAACAAGTAGATGCTACGACTTGAGTTTACGATCAGTGACTACTGCCTTTGCGGTCTTTTGCTATGTGTTAACGAGCTCGTCTCACAGTCCCAGGATAGCAATGTGTTTGCCGACTGCTGGTCGCTTCTCGAACGTGCATATGCACTTTACTGTAAAATTTGTTGATACTGTTGTATTTTTATATGATTTTACTTAATTCATTAGTTTACTTATGGGCACCTTGGTTTGAACTGTAAGTTCACAAGAATATCTTTATAAATAAATCAATAAATGTGCATCCAGTGTTAGAATATCTGCAAATCCTCCAGCAACTTCAGCCTTCAGACTATGCCCTTTGTTACATATATTTTAGGAAGTATGCGCTATATATGGCTATATTTGATACAGCAAAGTACGTAATGTTGGTGACGAGTATTGTATAGACGTAATTGTACCAACCATATCAACAATAAGAATTATTAATATTAAAGTTAAGGCTTGAAAAGTTCTCTGCCTTTTCGCCGACAAATCTTTGACAAATGCATCGTTTCGCAACCTATTCATTTGCCAACCAGCTTTTTGTTCTGTAACTAAAAATATTTCAGGATTTGTATAAAACTAACCTAACCTAACCTATAGGTTTCTACACGATCCAGAATTATATATAGTTTCGGAAAAAAATGTGGGTTGTCAAAATGATCTGTTTGTGAAATGAATCATTTGTGAAATTCCACCTACAAAGTTATTAAGCACTAGCCAAAGACATATAGAGATACCCCTTACCTGTTTAAGTTAAACACAACTAGGTATTGTCGAGTAACTGGTGGAAAGTTACTTGCGCCAGTAACTGCCCCAGTCTATCCGCTCCCCAACAATGCGTGAGCCACTCGGCAAGTTTCGGCACGGCAGGATTGTGTGAACTAGATACTGCGTCTCACCCCACCATTGAATGATAGGGCAATTAACTTCCTAACGTACTAGTTTTTAGGGTTCTTTTGAGGTGGGGATATTCGTGTTTCGCGCCATGAAGGCACTCGAGTGTTGCTGGATATTTAGTGATTTACTGAGTTTACAGTTTTAGTGTTGCTGCGTGGAAGGTACTGGCTGTATTAAGTATTATAGAATTTGGTATCACACGGTTTTCGGCGAGGTTAAACTGCGAAGCAGCAGTTTCGTGACCATACATAAATACATAACATCACGCCTTTATTCCCAGGCTACAGAAATACCAACAATTAAAAAAAGATTTGTTGTTGATTCTGTAACCACATTTTGCACAATCAGCCTAAGATTCACCAGTGTATTAGTGTCAGGTTGCAAGCCCATCGCCTAACAGTACTACAAGCCCTTATTCTAGTCGCTTCTTACGACATCCACGGGAAGACATGGAGTGGCACTATTGTAACCCGGCAACCACACGTGCACCGGTTTCGTGACCAATCCCATATATTTTTGTGGATACAATTACAAATGTGCTTAAATTTTGTCAGTTAACTGTCAATTAGGAGATCGTACGATGCTTAAGAAAACGCCTAGATCACGATCATAACATGACCAGGGGCTCTGTTGTACGCGGTGAAACCATATGGCTTTTGACATGTTATCGTCTTGTTTATAGCTCGGCCGCCATTACTGCAAAGTAAATAAGAGCTATCGTAACGTTGACAATAAGACAGCGTATCATTTTAAAAGCAATATTGTTTTATCGAGTAGAATTAAGCCCCAGGGGACGAGCCTACGACAAGGCAACGTATTTGAGGTCTTAGGATTGCATTCTTACGATTATATTCTTGAGAATTCAAATATCTATGGGTCTCAGATTCCATGTACCATCAGGTGGCCTGAGGGCTCGTGTGCCTTCTCCTTATCATAAAAAAATGCAGTTCATATCCAACTGTTGCGGGTTCGATGGATGGTGGAGTTTTTTTATCCGTTAGTGACGCGCTAAACCATTTTGCCTCCCCCAGCTTAAAAATGAGTTATATAGGTACACGTATTATAATAATTATAAAAAGTTCAAAATACATAACAGTCATGTTTTTTTCTGACACCGTAAACTTTTCAGGACTTAAACAAACCTAACGTAATGAATTCTATACAATGGCTTTTTAAATAGGTAGTCCTGAAAAGTTTACGGTTTTGAGAAATAAAACCATTAAGTATAATATTGACATTGACATCGGATAAGTGACCATTTACTAGATATTTAATAGATTTGTTTTGATTATTTGCATGTTATTTTTGTATTCTTTGATTATTAGTATTTATGTCGACAATCTCAATGTAATTTCATATTTTTTGACATTTAATGCAATTTATATTGTAATATTACATTGATGAATAAATAAACTAAACTAAACTAAACTAAACTATTATGACCAATTTGTATTATGACCCACAATTATGTGTTCTGAACTTTATATATTATGATACGTTGTATACCTACCTTATATTTACCTTCGTTTTGTAAATCGCTAAAGTTATCTACAAGATTAATACATCAGCTAAGGCGTGCTCACGAACTGTACCTACTCAACTCTAATGTCTTATCTCCTAATTCATTATTGTATACAATTTCTAAAGCTGTTTTGTCGAAATAATAAACTTTGGACCCTTACAAATCGTCGGCGCACTAACTCGTACTTTATCGATTTAACAAACTGTACAAGTTAAGAACATTGATGGCTGACAATTATTCAAACAACGCGAATACCTCCAACCTACCAATTGCGTGAGCCCTTCGCATTACAACTTCAACGGTACTCCATTCCTAGTTTAGTTGGAGCTGTGTTTTTGGAAGTACTGGGGAAGCGATCGATGGATGTTGAAAGGTGTAAGTTTTGGGCGAAGTTTGGACAGGTGTGGGATTTATGTGTGCGTGGTGATTATATCGCGTTACGCGTTTTGTTTTGAACGGCAGTTTTAATGGTTTGCGTAAAGGCCTGAAAAGTGTAGCCGTTTATAGGGTGATAGGAGTTTTAACGGTGAGAGTGTAAAGTTTACGTCATCAGTTTATTATTGCTGTGCTGCCATCTTAGTACAACAAGGCTTAGATATGCCTATAACGAGTCGAAACTAGGCGGGTCTACATTATGTATGTACTCAGTGATTTGGGTGCCAGCTGCCACCTCCAGACTCCATGATAGGATCAGCTCTTCTAAACTAATATTTGAAGAAGGAAAGATTTGTATGTTTGTAACGAATAAACTCAAAAACTCTTGGAACGATTTCAAACAATATTTCACCTGTAGAATGCTTCATTATCACAGAGTAAAAAAGGAAATGTTTGTTTTTTGTGTCGTGGACAGATTAGCGGGGATCAGCTAGTAAATTGTTAATACGAAAGTGTGTTGTTTGGTTTATATGTTCTATCTTCATGCTCCTAAAGCCTCAACTAATCGTTGTTATTTATTGTCGAAGAATTTATAGGGGTAAGGACCAAAAGGTTGGTTATGCGCAGTTAACCATACAAAAAAAGGCGATAAAAGGTCCGCTGTGCGACGAAAAGAATCCTTACGTAAGGGGTAATTTTCTTCGCACAACGGAAAATGGTCATAGACAATTTTATTGAGTGAGCGTGGCCAACTTTTTGGACCTTAGGTACCCATATCCCGGATAATCGGACAGTTTCCAAGAGAAGAGTGATTATTGACTTTTCACGGACAGAATCCCGGCAAAAGTCTGTTACACTTAATATTTTCAATAGGTAGCTACTATATTAGAATCAATTGGTTTGTTTGGAAATACACAAACTGCTTAGAAAAGTGTGAATTTAGCAGAGTTATTTACGAATAAGGTATAGGTACTCTAGTGAAGGAAAGTTAAAAAACGTTAACTTTTGTCAGTTTTGTGACGAAATTAGCCATACATTTATATGGCACACTGACACCACACTTTATTTTGAAAATACCAAATAACTTTACTTGAAATAGTTTAAATGGAGTTGATGATAAGTAATAAATTAATCCAGAACAGACAAAAGAAGAGTATGACAAACCATTGCTTCAGTTTCCTTTTGTTATCTCTATTTCGTACATGTAGAAAAACTTATGTTTGCAGCAGTACATAATTAGCTCTGAAGATACCATTGCCTGCTATTAAAACACTAGGTTACGCCGCGACTTCCAACTGCGGCACTCAAATCTTAAGAGACCTCATTAAGAGACAATAGGATAAAGAATATTGAAAATGAAAATGAACATGAAAAACATTCACTTAAATACATGTGATATTACGGTACATTAATTTAAGTGATTGTTGGGTTCTCCTATTAGGTAAATTAAATAACCCTTGTCAGTAGCATCCAATCCTCTTACTTTACTTTTATAATACATATTAATAAGATAAAACTACCTTCAATATTAAAAGTTACTGGCCGATAGCACCACCAAGTACTAGTTAAACAAAAAAAACAAGTCTCAAACGAGCTGCTACCAAAATAAGCCATCCATAAGGGTCACCATCTCTTACCAACACATACATAAACTTAAAACTATAATGAATACGGAAACGGATTTGTCGCACGTTCCGTCTCCAAAAACGTACTCAGCCCAAGAGGTGAACGCACTCTAATTAAAGGGCCGCCGAATTTAACTACAATGCCAATCCATTTCTCCCTCTGCTCCAACTTTAGTCAATTAGTTCCAGTATCAGCACCAGTGTACGTGGAAGTTATATTTACAAGCGACAGTGTCATGTTACGCGAGGCAAGAGCCCTTATTTTTATTTTGTCAAATTGTAACTGAAATAAAACGGGAGTAATAAAAATACCGCGAGTATGTATGGGTGTATGGGTGTATGGGTGTATGGGTGTGTTATTGCAGATGGAAATAGAGCGCCATGGGGAGTGCCGACAGGATTCCGTGTCTGGTGAAGATTATTTCTATTGGAGATCTAGGTGATGTTAGTCGCTGCGATTCGTAAAGTAATACCTTTCTTCCTGATCCATATCAGTGATCGATGATGTTGAATCATCTTAATTAATCGATAATAAGACTAGTATATTAATTTGGTTTGAGACCTATTAACAGGTACATATTCATAATTGATTTTATAACTGAGAATTTAGTAATTTGGAAGTGGATTTTAACCTACTTCTACATTACTACTGTCAATACTATAATACTTATTGTACCTACCATCATCCTGGGCTGGGATTCTACACGGTAATAATGAATCGTCATTGACCTGTTTTCGTATTGTCAACGTTATGATAACTCTTAGTCATCTACAATAATGGCGACTGTGACATAAACGATTGTAAAACACGTCAAACGTGATATCTTTATTACGCAGTAGAATAGAAGCCCTGGTATGATGACAGAGGCGGAAGGTGGCCATATTACATTACATTAGTACATTTTGGGACCGTTTGCTTCGTCTTAATAGCGAATATAATCAGTGGTAAAACTTAAAAGTACATGGCACCAAACGTGTCATTAAAATTAAATTTCAGATAGAGCTCATTTGTTTTGAAAAGGTTCATTTTCGTCTGTATACATCTCGCGCCAGCCAGCTAATCATCCAGGGCTGTGCCAACGGGGTATGTTTTAACTAGTAACGGGGGACCTACCGGCGAACCAGGGTAGGTGAGCAAACTGAGCAATCTGTCTGGTGCTCCAAGGTTGCGGGGTGCATCGATTACATTCCGTTTGATGAGTAGACTTTTTTTTGTATTTGTCCTAGTTAGTAATGTTGTAACTACAACATTACTCATAACATCTAACTAGATGCATATGTTTTTTTGTTTGCATATGAGCGAGATTAATGCTACTCAATTGAGAAGCGTATCCGTAAATGTTGTTTGTACGGGACAAGTTAAACTCGCCAGTTTATACATAACAGCGAGTTGGTTAAGAGACTCACCCAAATGATTTTAGACAACATGGAATAGAGGCACTGAGGACAGGTCAGGTATAATTCCTGCCACAGCCATCCGTTGTTTAGGTTATTAAATAAATTTAAAGAGACCAAACCACGTGGGTCCGTTAAACAGCCATCCAAACTGTTATGTGTTATTAATAAATAAATAAAATATCTCGGGACAATCTCACACAAATTGACCTAGTCCCAAACTAAGCTCTAGGCTTGTACTATGGGTACCAGATAACGATAAACTTACTTATATAGATAAATATATACGTAAATACATAGAAAACATCCAAGACTCAGGAACAAATACTCGTGCTCATCACACAAATATCTGCCCTTACCAGTGTTCTGCTTCTTAAGCGTGCATTTAGTTAAATACCTAAGCAAATGGAGTAAAAACATGTTTCAGACAGTAATTTTCGCATAAAACAAGAATTTTCCAAGTTTACTTTATATTTCCTGCGCTATAATTTGTCTAATATTAAAGGGGAATAACCCCACGACTTTCTTGTCTGAGTAAAATTAAATGCTGCGATACAGTTAGTGTCGCCGGCGGTAGTTGGCTAGGGTGAACGACTCCTGCTATTTCAGACGTAACGAACAAACGGACAAATCCTGTCTGCTGTGAAAAGATTGTCACTTCCGATCTGACAAAGCATTTGTTTACTGGATGGTGGTAGGTATTTCGAATGTATGTAGATAATACATTCGAAATAAAACGCAATGTCACTTTACTTTGCTTGTATCAGAAGAAGATTGCGCTGAGCAACAGAACAATCTTCAAGTCTGGGAAACGATACTTGATTGCGATCTTGTACTAGGCTCTCAGGGCCCCACGGTAGGCGCCACTTAAAGGATTCCTTGCCTCTCGCACTTTCTTTTGTAATTTATTCTTTATACGATTCACATAGAAAAGTTATTTTTAAGTTGTACGTATGCGTAAAATTAAACATTGTTTTGAAAGTTATTTTTCAAATTAAGACTTTACCTATTGATTGTATTTCATATAACAATTAAATTATGTACCTCTAGGGCAACATGAGCTTCGAAGAAATTTTAAAATCAGCCAAATTAATATTCGGGAAGAAAACGAAATTTTAAGGTAGTGATTACTCCAGACGACAGAATTGTCTATATTACCAGCAAACCGCGTTTTGTCTGCAAGCCAAATACTCGCAAGTATTCAACCCGCGATCTGTTTTCCTCCAGTAATAGACCACTTATTGTTGGATCTATTTTAATGCAGGTTTTATATCGTCTCGGAATAGTTGGGATTGCGCAAGTTACGGCGACACGGGACTACTCGGTACGACGCGAAAACATCACTTGGAACGATTCCAAATTAAACGCCGATGACTAACAACTGATTTTAAGGACGCTCCATTCACAGAATTTGTCGGATTTTTGGACAGTACGTTGACGAAGTATTTATTGATATAACACTTTGTAATGGATAAACATAGACTGCCGATTATCTTCATTGTTATTTAAAACATTTACCGCTGCGAGTTTTCCGCAGCCCGACTAGAGTTGTTTGCCTCGTTATATTATATTGAAACCATGAATTCAATTTACTTATGTTTACAACGTGTCTAAATCCTTAATTTTTATACTTAACCTAAATGTTAGCTGAAAGAGATCCACCAAAGGAGTTAGTTGAAAAACCTGTGTTTTGTGTAATTTTTTAATGTACAATAAAGAGTTTACAATACACACGTCGACCTTTTAGCCTGCCTAATCTTTTGTGATAATGAACTAACTTATAATATAACTTGTATTATGTATCTTGGCAGCAATATCAACAATATTACGGCACGTCTGTTTTGAGATAGGATGTATACGTCATTTTAATTTACAGGGAGGTTTATTTTCTTCTTTTTTTAGCATAAGTTACTTAGTTGTTATTGCGAAAGTCGTTTAAATTGACCCCTCTCATGTAAGTTTAAAAAAAAATCAAGCCCATGGTTTCTTCAGTAGCTACTGGTAATCTGTGTCCGCACGCAAACTTTGCCTCTCCTCAATTTAAAATAAACTTTTATTTAAAACTGTTTGTTAAAGCAAAACTAATTTATATTTGACCACAAGCATAATAATAGTCACAGACAGATGAATTGTATCAACTACCGAAAAACTTTTAACAAATTGATGTATCTAGAAGAAGCTAAGAACAGCCTACACCAAAAGACTGGTTCAAGCGCAAGGGGAAGGAATTATTTCAATAACATTTCAAGAGACTGCTAAAAAGTAACAAAAGCAGACTTTAATTACTGTTGTGGCGATTTTTTTTCGCATTATATGTAGTTCTTAAAACTTTCTTTGGTTTGTATTTTTATAATGAGTAGGTACAATCTGTCTTTGTGTAGCCGTTATTGTTCAATGTTATTACAAAAATAATAATGTTTTGTTATAACTATGTTCCAGACTAGTAGCGCCATCTGTGGTTTAAACTATGAACCTGAAGAGGCTTTTTATATCAGCGCCCTCTATTTACTACTCCATAAACCAACTTCACTGAATGGATATGAATACTTGGCTGGGTGGAAATTATCTCCATATCCAAGAGATGGCGCTAGTAGTCCCGCAAAGTGTTTATTTACCTCACTGCGGAACTCTTGTTGGCTTACCGTATCATTCCGTCGCATCGTTGGCGTCGTTGCTGTTCCTTGGATACCAAAATTACTTATTGTTTTTAGAATCACGGATGAGAACATTCTTAATTGGAATGTATTTGGTAAACGTTCAGGATACTTAACTTGTCGTGAAGATACCTTTACATTATTTTGATATTATACGAAGTAAAGTATCATAATAATGGAAGAGTTTTTTGTGTCCCCGGTTATTTTTGATGTGTTTAGTAATCATCTTTTGGTACTATAGAACACTTGTTTAGCTGTGGGCATGTCACAATTAAAAAAAATACGATTTATGCTTTTTACTGACGCTAGTAGAGACCGAGGTTAGTTTAACAGAGGTGAGCTGTGATAAAGCCGAGTTCAACCACCTATGACAATTAGCAAGCTGACAACTTCACGCAAACTGTAGAGTGTCGAAAGAGCAACGAATTTGCGAAGTTTTCAGCTCGATACACTGTCACAGGTTCAGAGAAATTGGCTTTGTCACAACTCACTTCTGTAACAACTCGCCTCGGTATCCCCTACTACAAATCACACACACAATAATTGACATAGGTAATTAGAAACAACACAATTATATTAAAATCGCGCAAAAGTTGCCAAATGAATGTGTGCGTTGCAGCGGTGTAAAATAGAAATGGTGTAGCGTATAGCTTTGCTCATGATGAGCAGCATACAAAGGGCAAAACATTATTAAATTGATGACAACACAATACTTTTATACAGACACTTGTACTGAGAGCCCGTGTGGTTGCCGGGTTAGAATAGTGCCACTTCATGTCTTCCCGTGGATGTCGTAAGAGGCGACTAAAGGGAATAAGGGCTTATAGTACGTGTAGGCGATGGGGTCGCAACCTGTCACTAGGTAATACACTGGTAAACATCTTAGCCTTCTTGTGCAAAATGTGGTTGCAGAAATTACCAACAGGTATTTTTAGAGTTGTTGGTAAGTATTTCTGTAGCTCTGTTTACCCATTCTGGGAATGAAGGCGTGAGGTATATAATAATATGTATGTACTTATACTGATAAATGTAGTTAATTTAGTAAACTGAGTTAGTCAGGGTCCCTCTGAAAATGAGCGCCGCCGTGGCTTCACTGCGGCACAATGCTGAGGAGTCCTGTTTAATCTAAAGTTTTCTTTTTACTTTATACTTTTCTATTATAGTCCTTCTATGTGCGTTAGATAAATATTTCCTATAGTATTCTGTGACTGACAACACCCAATAATTATTTTTGGCGTGACATCTCCCTATAATTCGGTGATCTATATCACCTTGACAAGACCAATGTCAAACACTGAACTCAATCGAATAAATGACAACTTCCGCGAACCAAACGCATGCACTTGACACTGGAAAATAACAACTAAATCACTGCACTAACAAAACTTGAACGAATTAAACCCATATCAAGCAATAATAAACTTTAAATCCTGTGTAAAATAGTTAAAGTTCAATATAGAATGTTCTCGATTTTCGAGTTATGTCCCTTTAGTTAAAGACTTGCGATGTCTGTAGTTTGTGCTAATAATCAGTCGCGACGGATCAATGCCGCAGACGTCGGAACTGACTGTACTTTCCATTAATCGTTGAACCGGCGAATTGCAACCTTGGGTTAGGGAAATAGGTGTTAACTAGTATAGATGTAAATGTCAATAAGATAATGTTATATTGATTTAGTATTTTGAACTTAACAAGCAAAACTAAAACTAGAGGGTGTCTTGAGACAACAGGAAACAAAGTTTCTTCTCACTTCTCATGGTAGTAAAGTCCTTCTTTATGCTGGGTATGGGCTGCATAAAATCTAATTTTATGCACTAGTGCATAAAGTGTTGTCGTCATCTAGACTAAGACAATTAAGTCCTACAGCCAGATAGACGAGGTGACAGCATTAAATAAACGGGTTTTTGAAAACATTTACTTACTTCAATTTATTTGCCTTCTAGGTATATTGCAACTAACAAAAAAAGTATTTAAATCAATTAAAAACAAACATTATTATATAACAAAAACATTAAAAAACCAACGTATGACTTGGGAGTATTGCGTTCGACCTCAGTTAAAAATCTTATGCAGAAAATTAAAAAAGTAATTAAAAAGAAATTCAGTGGCGGGAAAGAGGTTTTTGTCTCGTTTTGGACTATTGATTAGTTGTTTTCTTTGCAAAACTTGTTGTGTTACGAAACTTAATTAAAATATCGTCTAGGAAAGACGTTATTTTTACATTATCAGTGTTTTATTTCCTCAATCGAAGTGAAAAGCAGAGTGTATAATTCGGTCTTAAAACTCATTTTATCCTCGACTTAATTATCCATCCATGCCAGTATAGGTTGGATGAAATGGTTTGTTCTAGGCCCTTGTTGTACAATGTACTAATTAAGATGGGTCTAAGTAATTTAATTATCTAAGAAAAAACAGCCCACAATGTCAATCCGATATGCATTTCAACGAACAAAACAAGAACATCATTCGCATTTAAAATACTTATAATATCTTATACTTGGGTTGATCATTTCGGATCAACCCATAACTGTCTTAAAAATAAAAATGTATCTGTTTGTATATGCGATTATACTACAAGCTATCTTTATATAGCTTTATTTATAGGGTAAGAAAATGAACTAAATGGATTTTATTTTTATTTTGGAGCCGGCCAGCCCGCCGATAGGGACTCTATAGTTCTAATCGATTCAGTCCTACCATCAAATCCACCGCCGCCGTGAACGATACCCAATCATCCAGTGATCCCGAGCCACCCGCGCAGGCGCACCGCGCTCAGTATTTTTAGCGCGCAGCGAGCGCCCGCGCCGCTGTAGTGTAGCTCAACAAAAACACTATAATTCAGTGATAAAACCATTTAACCAACATGTGTTTATGACGAAGATGGACCACTTCAGGCGGCAGCGCCGGTACAAACTCGGGCGCAGACGGGTGAGTGCCTAGTATAGGGTATTCTCTTCATTTTTATGTTATAATTGTCGCTGGCGAGTGAGGCCAGGGCGTGTGACGTCATGCCGCGTTTTGGTTTTGTTTGGTGTGATTGTGCAGGTTAACTAGTCATGCATTCCATTGCGATTTCATTGCAAGTTAGACACACCAAGTGGGTAATGGTGGGTTGAGGATGGATCGCATAGTGTAGGTAGATGTTTTGTGGTTTTGGGATGGCCTGGATTCATGGCAACTGTTTGCAAATGATGGGTACAAGTTATAAAATTGGTATTTAGTTTATGTATAATTCAAGCCTAGTCTACAGTTTCCATTTGTTTCCCAAGAATTATTAAGGAAATTCATAATTTGACATGATCAGTAATAATCATCCAACTAGGTAGCAAAGTTAGGCAACCGCAGGATCATAGAGAAATACGATCTCGCATCGTCGCCAAAGGAATCCAAAACATCGCGTTCATATATTAAGTTGTTTTTTTTTGTCGTAATTATAGCAACTTTCCTGTTAATTGTTATTCGTTGTATTATTATGACATATATGCTATTGTTTGTATTATGATTTGTTAGAACACTCGTACAACACACAAAGCTCATTCCACACGGTAAAACCTTATTGCTTTTGACGTGTTTCAGTGTTCAACGTTTTGATATAGCTCTTATTTGTTTGACAGTAAGGCCGAGTTTTTATTTTAGTTTTATTTTTTACGGCATTGAGAAGGCAAACGAGCACACAGGCCACCTGATGGTAAGTGGAAACTGTGACCCATAGACATTCGCATTCACAAGACTGCAATCCTAAGACTGCAAATGCGTTGCCAACCCTGAGGACTAACATGGAATGCCTCTATGCTATTTCACCGGCTGTCTTATCTCCAAACCTGAACACAACAATGCGAACACTGCTGTTTGGCGGTAGGTTAATGGATAAGATGGTGGTAGCGATCCGGACGAACCCTGCACAAGGTCCTATCACCCGCAATAACAAAGTTAAAAACAATACGATAACACTTCAAAAGCAAAATTGTTTTGCAGTGTTGAATAGGGCCCCTGCGTGTTTCTTTTACCTATTGTAAGATGTACAGGCCATTTTAAAAATTCAAGACAGACTGACGGTCGGATAGCGTAGGCACCCTTTGAATACAGAACCCTAAAGGACTCTGGTATCCCTGCACGCAATTCTGTTTACAATCTTTTTGTTGGCCTAACAAGGAAATATTTATAATTCAAGTCAAAAGTGTCTTTAAAGCTGCGACACGAAGCCGGAAGTGGAAGGAACAGCCAATGAGCAGTTTCGCCGGAAGTGGAGCGCACGCGACGGTTTTCGGTGAAACAATTAAAGTGAGGCTTTCCTCGTGCCAGCCGTTATTAGCAAATTAGTCATTAGTTCTTAGAAACTTTCTTCACTACATAGTACAGTCGCAGCGCGGCTTGCCGCTGTTCTCATTTTGGTCGTGTAATGCAAACCGGGTATAGTTGGTAATACTCGTATATCCAATATATATTACTCGGCTAAATTGTAAAGAGTAGCACGTGGCTTAACATTCCCGTATTGTGACTGTACAAGTTAGCTTTGCAAGTGTTTTAAAATGTAGTTTATAACTAGCTGATGACCGTGACTCCGTCTGGGTCGAAGTTTTCCGAGATAAAGTTTTACGCCATTTTGGACCAAGTTAAATCTTATATATAAAATTCTCGTGTCACAGTTTTCGTTCCCATACTCCTCCGAAACGGCTTGACCGATTCTCATGAAATTTTGTGAGCGTATTGAGTAGGTCTGAGAATCGGGTAACATCTATTTTTCATACCCCAAAGTGACATAAAAAAAAATGCAGCGGGCGAAGCCGCTGGTGGATCGCTAGTAATAAATAATAATAATAAAGCATCAGTAGGTTAGGTTTTGTAATATTTATTTTTTGTATAAATATTGTTTTATTTTACTTGTCTATTTGAATATTTACTGTTACAAATGTAACCTACAGAAAACTAAACTATGAACTATGATAGGTACTAGACAATGAAATAAATACTTATTTAAAGAAATAAATACTTAAATACGAGTATACAGGGTAATTTTTTTATCAGTGCACAAATTTTAACATATGATTTTGTATCGTAAATATAATATATTACGACAATAAAACGAGTAAAAAAAATTTTGCTTTTGTTGCAAATTATCTCTCTTTTACCTTCTCGTGTGGACACAAAGTCTCACTAGAAATGATGACATGGGTTGTCAAGCTGTAGGTATGCGATAAACTGTATTGATATTCGAAATTTGAAATTTCATGTACAGCTTATCAGACAACAAGCCCCTCTCCTACTGATATTCTAAATTTGAAATTTCATTTATTAACTTACTTAACAACACTCCCCTGTCCTCGCACAAAATCGTTAAGTTAGTGGAATCATTGAATCGGCAATTTCTCAAATATTTTTTAAGCTAGAGTAAAAATAACACAACATGCGGTATTGATGAACAATAACGAAGCAAATATTAAAATTTGTGCACCTATTAAAAAATACCCTGTATAGAAAACATCCAAGACCCAGAAACAATACTCGCCTATCAATTAGGCCAACGCGTCGTCATTATAAGCCGCGTTAAATAAAACTGATTTTTGCTAACACTTCTTCTTTTTTTTTTTTTTTAATTAATGGCGGTGATTTCGCCAATGTCAAGTGAATAGAGTAAATCAAAAGTAAAAGCCGGGCATTTTTCAGTCGGCCATCTTCCCTCCCCGAAGGTTACCGGCTTCCTGCTAACACTTATGTATGACCAAAAGTCGGGTGAGCCAAATGTTTGGCCGGTGAGTGTATTATAACCGAGAGCATTGTCATTGCGCGGCTGTTTCAGCCAATGCACTGTCAAGGAGACCCGTCATACCGCGTCCAACTATCGGCTGACTTACGGACACGGCTGACGATCTTTGCCAATCGTTCACGTGCACTGTACCTGCATTTTATCGGTTCAATGTCTTAGGCCCGATTCGACCAAACTTTTATACCGGGGTAAACGCTTACTCTAAGATTAGTAATGTCAAAAAATGACAGTTTTCTATGGCATTTTGACATTACTAATCTCAGAGTAAGCTTTACCCCCGTGTAAAAAGTTTGGTCGAATCGGGGCTTAAGCACCCAGTGTCGCCCTCATTAGTACTATTGTGTTTTCTAATAAACTAAACTATTATCTTGAGTTTGAAGAGCGCTTTTCTGTTGTACAAATGAATACACAATACTATACATACATACATACATACAAAAAAGTAGTTTACATAACAATCGAGGTTATAATCATAATGTATACTTACATATATTCAACTTAATGTACATCTGTGCAGTAGATTTTGTGTTAAAACTGCACAACCAGACAGACAGACAACAATTCAATAAATCATTAATTCGACTTCAGTATTATTTATGTAGACTTTTCGAATTGGTTTTTTGAAAAAAATACGCTAAGTGACACGACTCTTCAACAGACTTATTATAATATTTATGTAAAGATATAGCCACGTGTGCGTGCGTAGTGTGCGTAGCATGCGTCACTGTATAATTTAGGCTATATTATCAAGTATAGTGGGTGAATGGATAGATAGATGGATGTTTGTTACTCAATCACGCTAGAACGGCTGAACGAATCTAGATGAAATTTGGCACAGAGATAGATAATAGTGTGGCATAGGACACATGCTACTTTTTATTGCGAAAATTGGACGGATCCTGAGGGTATAGCGATAAATAGTGGTGGTAGGACCCTCTGCGGGGTCCATCCGAATCACCACCATCTTATCTATTAACCAACCGCCAGGCAATAATGTTCGCATTGTTGTGTTCCGGTGTGGGGATAAGGGACAACTGGTGAAACTAGCATAGAGACATTCCATCTTAGTCCTCTCAGGGTTGACAACACATTTGAGGTTTTGTGAATTCAAATGTCTATGGGTCTCAGATTTCACTTAACATCAGGTGGCCTAAGTGTTTGTGTGCCTTCTCCTTATCATACAAAACTGACTTCTACGCAGAGTCGCGGGAAGCAACTAGTTACTAAATATTATAATGATAATAAACCAACATGCCCTAAATATGCGAGCTTCCTAGCGCTGCGTCTTTCCTCGGCCTTAATGAGGCCTCTCGTAAGATCCGATGAAAAATATCACGAAACATTGATGCTGGTAATAACTGAACAGCTCTTAGCTGTTTTGAACCTTGGCTCAAGTTCATAGAGTGCACACTTGAGTGGCGAATGATGAGTATCTCGTGAGGCCTTGTCAGTCAGTTATTATTAAGGTGGGGTCTCATTGTCAGCGACACTTAAAATACCCTATTTAAAAACCAGGCAAGATCATGTCGGACCATGCTCAGTGTGTGTTCCGAAGCCGATAATTAAAACATAAAAAATAGCATGTAGGGAGAAACACTAAAAAATAATAATGAAAGATTTTATTTTACCACTTTGTTGGCGTGACTAATATGTATATTCATGCCGAATTACAGCTTTCTAGTACTAAGAGTCTCTGAGCTAGGCTGCGGACAGACATGGCGAAACTATAAGGGTTCCTAGTTTGACTACGAAACATTAAAAACACTTTATTGCCTACTTTTTCTGACACTCATAGTAAACGCACTATCCAAAGACGACTCAAACATCTCGTCTTCATAATCATTCTAGCTTGATGATACCATGTTATTATACTGACCAAATAGGTCAATATTGACTTTCATGATTTTATTACAGTGTTAGTTTGTTAGTTATAAGGACACAGTCTTAAAAACAAAAGTTGTCTGTCCTGTGGTCAATAGTTAAGAAATTGTGTGCATATAAGTTATAATTTATATGATAGGTCTAAAGCAGTCCTGACGGCGTTTTTGCGGGTACGGCTTAGCCTGAAAATTAGGCCTTAAAAACCTTAACTTTCGGTGTGTCCACAGGAAAGACGGTAACCTAAATCTGTGTATGACCCATAAGTTTAGTTAATACCTACTTGAATACTTGTGCAAAATGTAGTTACAGAATTATCAACAGGTTTTTTTGGAGTTGTTGGTATTTCTGTAGCTCTGCCTACCCCACTCTGGGAATGAGGGCGTGATGTTATGTAGGTATGTATGTAAGTGAAGTTAATATAAATCGTGTTAAAAAAGTGATAATCACCAGGATACGTGTGCTACTCGGTACGTTCTATTTGATATCGATAAATACATACATACATACATAACATCACGCCTTCATTCCCAGAGTGGGGTAGGCAGAGCTACAGAAATACCAACAACTCTAAAGACTTACTGATATTTCTGTAACCACATTTTGCACTAACAGGCTAAGAGGTTTACTAGTGTATTAGTGACAGGTTGCAAGCCCATCGCCTAACAGTAGGTACTACAAGCCCTTATTCCCTTAGTCGCCTCTTACGACATCCACGGGAAGACATGGAGTGGCACTATCCTAACCCGGCAACCACACGGGGGAATCGATAAATAAGATGTCGATATACATGTTTATTCTTATATTAATATATAAAAATCCTCTGCTAGTCTTAAGATAAAGAGTTCATGTCCAAAAGTCCAGTGTCATTTAGTCTCAGTTTTATAAAAGGTGAATAAATCAGAAAACGGATTTGATTAATTGTAATTATTTGAAAAATGCCCCGTTGACTACAGTGGACATTGAGAGAACGTTTAGTAATTTAAAGTGGATATGTCATCTACACGGCAATCGTTGCTAAGGACAAATATGGAAAAAAACATAGTTTAATATGCAAATCATTTCAAAATAAAAAAATATCATTTGTTTATTCAAAAATGTATTAATTTTTTAATAACATCCTGAGCGCGTAGCATGGTCGGCTTTATCGAGGTGGATAAACTTGGATAACACATCTGTTACTTTCTGACCAGTATGTCAGTGCGAGAGTAACGGAAGCTTTATCCACGTTTTTCCACATCGATAAAGACGACCATGCTACGGGCCCTGGGGGGTGATTCTATCAACACAGCGCTGCGTCGATCTCAAAGATGAAGTTTTATCCGGCAAGTTTAAGAAGTCCCGTCGGAGCGTACAAAACACATTTTAGCGCGTGTCTTCTCAATTAGGCAGCAGGCAGGTGAGTCGAGTTCAGTGTCGTATAAAGCTGCCTAATTAGGAAAGCACGCGCTAAAATGTGTTTTGTACGCTCCGACGGGACTTCCTAAACTTGCCGGATAAAACTTCACGTTTGAGATCGACGCAGCGCTGTGTTTATAGAATCGTCCCCCTGATCATGACAGTGACATCAAAATATTTTTTGTCGCTAAAATATATTGCTGCATCATTATAGTATTCTTGCCTCGAGTTACACAAGTCTGATAATCACACATCGACCTAGTCCCAAACTTAGCCCAAGGCTTGCACTGTGAGTACTAGACAACGATATAGGGTGTTATTCGTGGGGTGAATCAAACAAAGGTCTATGGAGGGAGTCAAGGCCTATCGATTTTCTTCTGTTCAAAAGTTATTCAATTCTAGCAACACCTTCAACTACTACATCATGTCGCTAACACGTCTAAACAATTAAGGCTGCAGCTGTGATTTTTGTTTTATAAGACGTCGAATGAATGAGATTTAATAGTCTTATAACGTTGATGTCAAAAAGAGCAGTTTTTTGCAAAAGCTTCTTTCATTTAAGAGACTTGTGAAGCTTAAAATTTGCATACAGTCAAGGTCATAAATATGTATACACTTTAGTACCTTGTCTATTTAACGTCATGCTTGAAATTGCCACAGCGATTAAAGTGACAAGGTACTAAAGTGTATACATATTTATAACCTTGACTGTACAAAATACAATGACCTTTCTCTCCCCATGAACCTAGTCCGATTTTAGCGTTTTTTAATACGTTGTAGCTGTCATAAAAATAAAAAACCGGGCAAGAGCATGTTGGACCATGCGATTCTTACTTTAGGAGAATACTGTATTTTTTTATTTGGTGTATTTTTGTCGTAATTTATTGCATGTTGCGGAGAGGCGAGCGCAATGAAGCTAGCATAAAAGATAACCTTCTGCAGATTTTTTTTAAATTTGTATTTGCTGGTTATGTTAGTTTTTTTTACTAGTTAAGAGTTCGCTTTTACTAATGTTAAACACTATTCAATATTAATAATAAGTTTTAATGACTTTTTTCTAATTCCTATACCCACATCCTTCATTATATTAATTGTTCCAAATGGGCGTTTTCCAAAAAAGTACCTATAGTTAAAGACAAAAATCAACAACTTGAATTTTTCCATAACGTCACGAAAATTAGTCGTATATTTATATACTGCCCTTAAAAGTCAATAGGCGGTATTTCAAATTAAATAAGCATAGCAGGGCTGGGATTCTACAAGGTACTAACGATATCGTTTTTGACCTGATTCCGTATTGTCAACGTTTTGATAACTCTTATGTCATTTACAATAATGGCGACTGTGACATAAACGATTCTTAAACGTGTCAAACACGATATCGTTTTAACGCACCTGAATAGAGGCCCAGATTCAAACCTCACCTGTTAGTAATAAGGTTGAACTTGCCACAGGAGTTGGTCTGAAATGCCACTGTTTCTCTTGAAACAGTAATAGTTAATTTTCGTGACGTAATGGAAAAGGTACCGTTGTTAATTGTAGTCCTTAACTGCAGGTATTATTTTTGGAAAACGCCCAAATACACTTCGCATAACATGTATCGCAGAAACACTTTAGCCGAATGATAAACAAGCATAAAAATACTTGGCATAACTGTCATAATATGCATTTTGCAGCATATTGTATTGACATTTATTAATCTATGTATACCTATTGGTTGGCATCGGATAAGTGACCATTTACTAGATATTTAATAGATTTGTTTTGATTATGTGCATGTTATTTTTGTATTCTTTGATTATTAGTATTTATGTTGTCAATCTCAATGTAATTTCATATTTTTTGACATATAATACAATTCATATTGTAATATTACATTGATGAATAAATACATACATAACATCACGCCTTCATTCCCAGAGTGGGGTAGTCAGAGCTACAGAAATACCAACAACTCTAAAAAGACTTGTTTATAATTCTGTAACCACATTTTGCACGACCAGGCCAAGAAGTTTACTAGTGTATTAGTGACAGGTTGCAAGCCCATCGCCTAACAGTACTACAAGCCCTTATTCCCTTAGTCGCCTCTCACGACATCCACGGGAAGACATGGAGTGGCACTATTCTAACCCGACAACCACGCGGGCTATAATAATTTATGTTCATATTATGATCATCAACAGTATGACTCAGGATTAGAAAGGAATGCAAAGTGATTCTATGCTAAAGAAAACTATGCAAAATGTAATTCTGCAAAATAATGTGCAAAACAAAAATACGTGAATAAAATTTCTGCAACACATTATTAAACCCTAATCTAGCATTTGAAAGTTTTTAGTCTAAATTGTATCTACAGTTGCTTCTTTTAAGTTGGTTATTTTACTAGAGTCAAGAATGTGCTTAGTTTTAATTAGGGATAAATAGAGTCTTGAGACTCACTTATTTTTATTTATGTTTTATTTAATTATTTTATGATAAGGAGAAGGCACACGAGCACTCAGGCTACCTGATGGTAAGTGGAATCTGAGACCCATAGACATTTGAATTCTCAAGACTATAATCCTAGGACCTCAAATGCGTTGCCAACCCTGAGGACTAAGATGGAATGCTTCCATGCTAGTAATTTCACCGACTGTCTTATCCCCACACCGGAACACAACAATGCGAACACTGTTGCTTGGCGGATGGTTAATGGATAAGATGGTGGTAGCAATCCGGACGGACCCTGCACAGGGTCCTACCACAACTAAACTTTGTACTGAACCATTAATGGATTCCGAAAAGCCTTCCCGCCATGATATCGCCCCCGCCCTAATTCCCAAGCACCCTTGATTGCGCCCTCTGCCCACGATGGCACGCGTCCTTGTCTGCCGCTATGGCGGGCACGGAGACGCCTACATAATAAGTCGCGTCGACTCCCGGGAATACTGATGCGGTGTTGTCATCCTGCGTGGCATTAGATCGGGTGAGTGGGAAGGTCAGGAGCTGATGAAAATGTATTCTTCAATTCAAATAAGATATTTAGGGCACAATGAATAGGGACAAAAATTTAAAATATAATTAAATATACTATTCATTCTTCTCACCACAACTAAATAAGTAATAGGCAGGTAAATCTCTGAATCAGGGAAGAGTTCCACCTGTCACAGCATTATAATGATACCATAAAATAGACTACGAATATTTATTTATTTATTTAATATTTAATGCACAAAAACAAGTACAAATGGCGGACCTAATGCCTCATGGCATTATCTACCAGTCGACCAAATAACCAATGAGAAATTTACATTATTTAGTGGGTGCACAGAAAAAGAAGACAGATAAAACTAAAAACTTAACATAATTATCGTATCTATTGCTAATACTTAAATATTACAATACATATATACGTCATATACTCGTACATATAATACTCATACTAATATATTACTTATATAATACATAAATATAAAGAATTAATATACCTATACAAACAAAAGCCGAGAATGAAACGTGACGAGATAAGCTAAATGTCTTGTTCAACAAAATGCTTCCGGAGCATTTAACTAACAGCTTTAGTAACACACATAACAAATATACAATTTAAAACTAACACTTCGGTTCCAAAACAGTGCGGCTCTTATCCAAATTTGTCGTCATGGTCGCTGCTGATAGGTTGCTCGACGACATCTTTCAGCCAGAAGTCATAATGAAACGCCACACAAGGCTTCGTCCATAATTTCAATATTGACAGTTCTTTTTATGATAGCGTACCGGTCTTTTTATTACAAGAGTTCCGCAGATCAAGTCGCTGCCACTTGACATCTCGAACCCTTTATAACTCAAGAACCCGACCGAAGGAAATCATCTTAAGTGTATCCCTTCATTTTCCCTAAAATCCATACCATAATTCAATTTGCCAAAAAGTCTTTTTTTTAAATCGTATACTTACCTTTCAGGTAATGTTTTCATGCCATCGTATAGAGCCCAATAGGTTAGGTTAGGTCTGTTTTATTACAATTCTAAATAAATAGTTCACGACTTTTTCTCAATTGAATATTATGGCACACTAGCGACCCGCCCTCGCTTCACTCCGGATTAAAGTATTATACATATAAACCTTCCTCTTCAATCACTCTATCTATTAAAAAAAACCGCATCAAAATCCGTTGCGTAGTTTTAAAGATTTAAACATACATCCCTATGTATGCTTAAATCTTCAAAGTCGCTTTTTCTGTCGCTATATCCCTATATAGGGACAGAAAAAGCGACTTTGTTTTATACTATGTAGTGATGATTCGTGATTCGTATGGCATATAAAATTCGGGCAGTTGAAATTATTGCATATGGAATTCGTTGAAACGATAGAAAACCCGATCTTAAGATTAATAATAGTTATTGGTGCATAGATACCACTTCCGTTTATTCATACACTTTGCCATCATGAGTTGCCACTAAAGCCAGTACGCCAATGACGCGTTTATGTTAAGGCATGAACGTAATAACGATGGTTAACTCCTTAATTTGAGTCTGAGTTTTAGTTTTCCAACTGGTTTATTTGGCAAATTTTCATAAATTATAATAGCATTACTTTCATTGTTATTATTTTATTTATTAAAGTATAAAACATGTGATGGTTAAACAAAGCCATTGTTAGGTACAACAGTTTGTCTGCAGGAAAGTCTCCTAAGTTAAATTAAGTGAAATTACAACAATAACACTGTGGATAGCCAACTGGCTATGGACGGTGTCTAATAGATGTCTTTTAACATGTCAACGTTATTTCATATACAAAAGACGTCTCTCGCACGCCAATATCGCTTATAACCAGGGCTAATGTCAACCTATCCTCATAGATACTCAGGTCTAGTTTGCCCTGTCAATCATGACGGAAATATCCATCAATGGCGTTGAAAAGGTTAAACCTGCGTTTGTTTGGTTCCAGTCGGATTTTTTCAGGTAAACACTTAAGTAGGTACGGTAAAGGATTTTCTAAATCTTTTCATTTTCAACATTTTAACAAAACAAATCTAAGCTTACTTTTCGTTGTTGTAGGATATCTTTATAACAAAATATGTACTATTAACATGTTCTGATTTTTTACACAAACAAAACATTTGGGAAACGAACCAAAAGTTCGTCTTTCGGTTACTATTAACAATACTTATCGCAATAACCTAAATCGACCCTTTTTTTTTTTTTTTTTTTTTTTTTTTTGACAGGGTGGAAAATGCGTTACGCATGCCCCCCACCATGGGAGTGGCGGGGGGGTATGTGGGACTCACCCCTATGTGCCCCCCCTCTCGGAGCGAGAGGGGGGAGGAGCGTTACCCACTAAAAACCACCCTGGCGTACCCTCATGCCGGTTAGGCAAGGCGCCGTGGTACCGCCGAAGCACTGCCCACGACGCCTTCCGGCAGCCCCAGCCAAACACCGCTGGGGCTACCCGCGCCAAAGGAGAGGGAGGCCGAGCACGCGTGGCCTCCCTCCCAGACCGCCAAGTGGCTATCACCTACGGCGGGAAGGGGACTAACCTAAATCGACCCACCACAACCACTTTCCCGCCACTTCCGGATAAACAATGGAAGACGAAACGTCGTCAAGCATCTGCCATATTGGATTTCAGATGACGCCACTATCTTGAGAGTTCTTGTACATTTAGTGCAAATAGTTTGACACATTATCGAAGGCGCGTCGTCGGCCTAGTTGGTAGTGACCCTGCCTACGAAGCTAGTGCTCCCGGGTTCGATTCGCGGTATAGGCAGATATTTGTGTGAAGAGAGCGAGTTTTTTTTCCTGAATCTTGGGTGTTTTCTATGTCTTTAAGTATTTATTTCTCTAGGTTGCCGAGTTAGAATAGTGGCACTCCATGTCTTCCCGTGGACGTCGTAAGAGGCGACTAAGGGAATAAGGGGTAGTAGTACTGTTAGGCGATGGGCTTGCAACCTGTCACTAATACACTAGTAAACTACTTGTCCCGATTGTGCAAAATGTGGTTACAGAATTATAAACAAGTCTTTTTAGAGTTGTAGGTATTTCTGTAGCTCTGCCTACCCACTGTTTAAATCATTGTCTAGTACATAGTACAAGCCTAGAGCTTAGTTTGCGACTAGGTCAATTGGTGTGAGATTGTATGTGTGTGATTTATTTTTCATTTTCATTCCTTTTATAAGAATCTAATTTGAAGCATTTCATGATTAACTGTGTTAATCTCGCCTGCATTCTGTGACGGTGAAGAAAAAACAACGTGTGTACCTAAATCTGCATCTTTCGTTAACTGGCTACAGGGTCAAAAAGTAGGTATAAATATAAATATCAGGGGAAAATCTTACACACATTGACCTAGTCCCAAACTAAGCTCTAAGCTTGTACTATGGTTACTATACAATGATAAACATACTTATATATAGAAATACATACTTAAATACATAGAAAACATCCAAGACTCAGGAACAAATATTCGCGCACATCGCACGAATATCTGCCCTTGCCGGGATTTGAACCCAGGACCGCTGGCTTCGGTGGCAGGGTCACTCCCAACTAGGCCACCGTGTCGTCAATTCAAGTATCCGCGGAAGGTACCATTTTTATGAATAATACTAGCGACCCGCCCTCGCTTTGCTCCGGATTAAAGTATTATACATATAAACCTTCCTCTTCAATCACTCTATCTATTAAAAAAAACCGCATCAAAATCCGTTGCGTAGTTTTAAAGATTTAAGCATACATAGGGATATAAGGACAGAAAAAGCGACTTTGTTTTATACTACATAGCGGCCCGCCAGCGGCTTCGCCCCGCTGCAAATTTCTGACTTTCCCGGAAATTATTCGAATTTTTCTCGCCGTAAAAACCATCCTTGGACTTCGACGAACATTTAAAAAAAGAATTGGTAAAATTGGTCCAGGCATTGTTGAGTTATGCGCTTACCAACACATTTTGCGATTCATTTTTATATTATAGATATAAGATAAACCGACAAAACTAATTAATTGCAGAATTAATGTTTTTTCTACTCCCGTACTTTTATCTGTTATTTATATAATCACGACCACAAATATAAGAACATACATAATATGCCCGCAGAATAGTCGGTAAAAAAGTGTATTATGTTTATTCCTCATAACAGCACTTGTGCTTTTATAAGCCATAACGAAACTTCTAGCTGCCAAAGCTTACTAAACCTAGGTTAAAGTATTACGCGATCAACATTAACTTTACAACAAAATACATGTTTACCAACATACCAAACCACAGCAAATGATTCAACGATTTTGTTTAAAACTCTGATATAAGTGCATCGCTGCCAACTTAAGAAAAACGTTTATGAATATAAAACCTGGCAAGTGCACGTCAATTAAAAAACAAGGTTAACCATAGACAAATATTTTGTAATTTTCATGTTTCCCTCTCGTTTGAGCCGTTTGATGTTCTATGCTTCGTTTGTATTAGTTACCTATATTATTGTCGAGTAAATATCGCGTCTTTACATACAGACACACATACATAAAGTCACGCCTTCATTCCCAGAGTGGGGTAGGCAGAGCTACAGAATTACCAACAAACTCTAAAAAACTTGTTAATAATTCTGTAACCACATCTTTCACTATCAGGCTAAGATGTTTAACAATGTATTAGTGGCAGGTTGCAAGCCCATCGCCTAACAGTACTACAAGCCCTTATTCCCTTAGTCGCCTCTTACGACATCCACGGGAAGACATGGAGTCGCACTATTCTAACCCGGCCACCACACGGAAATAACGCGTATTTTTTTGTCTTAAAAAGTGATAAACTGCGTTATTTATAGCAGCCCAAGAAGCGACCCATGTTGCTTACCAAATCTCGGCACCTTTACGTCAAATCGTACGCAAAGTTCATGGCGTGGAGATTGAAACACCAAACTTTGTAATTTTCGGAGAATTAATTAATTTTGTATTTAATTTGAAATTCAGTCGTTGAGAAAGTATTGTATGCAACGGTGTATAACGGTCTAAAAAGGCTAGGCTACCACCACTTTATCTTACCACCAAGCAACACTACAGTGTTCGGATTGTTGTGTGCCAGTGTGAGGACCAGCCAACCAGTGAAGTGGTAGTGAAATACTAGCATACTCTAATTCTCAGCGTTACCAACGCATTTACAATGTACTCGTTTGCCTATAAAAATATTACATTAGTTTTTCCGTCCGTGTGATTGCCGGGTTAGAATAGTGCCACTCCATGTCTTCCCGTGGATGTCGTAAGAGGCGACTAAAGGAATAAGGACTTGTAGTACTGTTAGGCGATGGGCTTGCAACCTGTCACTAATACACTAGTAAACTTCTTGGCCTGATTGTGCAAATTGTGGTTACAGAATTCATACAGGTCTTTTTGGGGTTGTTGGTATTTCTGTAGCTCTGCCTACCCCTCTCTGGGAATGAAGGCGTGATATTATGTATGTATGTAACTCGTTCACCTTTTGAGTCAAATAAATAAGAGCTATAACGTTAACAATACGATAACACGTCAAAAGCAATATTGTTTTATAGTGTAGAATAGAGCGTCTATACTCGTAGGTAGTTTGTTACAAAATCTTGATATAATATTAAAAAAATGAAACTGTTTTTTTTTTCAATATTAACATTTTAAGAACAACTTATAATTTACAAACAAGCACACAGCAACACTGCTGCAAGGATACAGTTTTCTTTACATCCCGAAACTGGCTATTATAATCTAACTCTGCTCGTGCAAAGTCGCGGGCTGAAGCTAGCAGTATAAATTCGTTTACGCTTCCAAGCGAGCAGCATTTCCCATTCGCAAATGTAACAGACAGTCTGGTACAGACATCGATAGAAGCCGTATGCCGATAAAATGTATTGCTTCATGTCGCACCTAAGCTGATAGTGACAGACGACAAGTGACAATTCGGTGTAAAGGCCTGTGATGAAGCAGCTTGTCAACTTTACGATGTTTATTGTCGCATGTCGCCTGTCGAGCTTTGTGAAAAAAGGCTAGATTCAAATCAAATTCAATTCTTTCTTACAACACTATGAAGACTGCTGAATGAGAGGGACAGAGCATCTGAATAATAAAATAAGAAGAATTTGGTAAACCCTAATAAATAAGTTTTTTTCTGATTTAACTCTATGTTCTATGGATCATTTAATTAAACAAAGTCGTCAATGTATGATAATTTAAACGCCTTCAAATACCGAAAAAAGTCTTGAAGACAGCACTCGTGTAAACTTATTTCAAACACAAATGTTTGCGACTGTACTGTGACGTTGACCCTACACGCACGCACACAAGCGCGCTGGTGAGGTCACTTGTGTCGGCGACTGTACCCGGACCCGTCTGCGGCAACTAGGTCAGCCATCGATCGGCGCCTGCGTGCCGCTGTCAAAACACAACAACCCAAAACCAACCTTAACACTTACCACAACAGAGCTGACATTCAAATAAAGCGTTGAGAAACTTTGCGTTGCGGCGTCTACGACAACTCTGCCCACAAAAAACCAACTGTATTTTTTTATATTGCAAGCTTATTTTTAGTTCTATAAGGTCTAGTTTGCTGTAGTTTTTAAGCTGGACTTACGCTTTTATACACTACAAGTGTGAAAATGTACAACTGTTGAGTTTTATGGTTTTCGTATTACAGTCCGTTTTGTATTGGCACGCGTTAATTTTAAATCTGTTTTTGTAGCGGTTGTTTGGTGCCCTATTTGTGAGTAATAAGGTTGATTTTGCTTAGTCTGGCTGTTGGGTTATTGTGGGATGTTTGGTAGGATTTATTATTAAAACAGAATGGACCGTTTTGACCGTGTTGGGTGTTCGGTAGTGTTTTGCAGCATCCGAGAGATTTTTCCTTGTTTTGTTTACGGTAGAAACATTCTTGCTTTGAAATAAAACTTACTAGGCCTTGTTAAGTTCAATTTAACAAACAATATTTTAACGTGATTTGGTCGTATTGAAATACGAGTCAGCGACAAAAATATCTCAGGTAATAAATAAAAATGAATCTTTTAATCGCTATAGTTCCTGAACTTTTAACGAGAATTTCGTAAGTTGGAAATTCAAATTCAAAGTAAGGCGCCTAAATACATACAGTGTAATATTCTCCTCTTGGCACTTTACAACATGTAGTTTTCATTTATAGCTCAGTCTGTCTCTCTGTATTTGTTAAAGCGTGAATGAGACACACTATCCTCGGCCGAGCGGCATATGTTTAGCTTAGAGGAAGGGCATTGCCTCTGCGGTATTTCTACGCGCTACGGCGTTACGCTGCGTAGCATTCCGTAGCGGTGCTACGGAGGGTCTGTAACTTTTTTTTTAACGTTCCATGTTTGAATTTTTAATAGACGTATGTAAGTTATAAAAATGGCGCGTTTACGTTAGATTGGTGACCCAAATAATACTGACGACGCATGTTTGACCGGATTTGTGTTTCACTACGTTTTTTTTCAGTGAGTCTGTGACCAAAACAGGCTGCAATTGCATATGATCAAACCGCGTATGTGGACGCCCCGTGTCCCTTCATTTTTCATAATTTCATTTGCACTAATTTCATTTGTCATAATGGTCACTGGCCTAATATCACATACCATAATTTAATTTGCCATTAAGATTTTTTTCGTATCGTAAGCCTTTCAGGTAGTTTTTACATGCCATGGTATGGAGCCTATAGGTTAGATTAGGTTTGTTTTATTACAATTTTAAATAGTTCATGGATTCAGAAAAAAATCCTTTATGACAAATTAATATTATGGCACATGATTTGTATGGCATATAAAATTCGGGCAAATGAAATTATTGCATATGTAATTCGGTCAAACGATAGAGAACCCCGGTCAAGAAACGTATCATTACGCATTTTTCGTCTAAAGGAATTTCTAGCAACTTGAATTAATTTTTGGTAGTCATAAGTGTAACCTAAGCTAACGAACAAATTAATATTTAGGATATCCTCAAATACTAGGGATTCAGCAGAAAATTGCAGTCAAACAAACGAAATTCGATAAAACGATGGGTTGCCATTTTATGTTAATGTTTAAGTTAATTAATTTATTATTTATGTATGTAGGTATACGAGTGTAAACATTTTTTATGGTCTAAATATTTCTATATTATACTTGTATTATTTAACTGTCAAATTCAAAAGCAATTTACCTTTTTAACGCCATTAACGGATATTTCCGTCATGGTTGACAGCGCAAAATAAACTTTAGTATCTATGACGCAAAGCTGACATTCGCTCTGGTTTTGAATTTGAAATAACGTTGAAAAGGTTAAAGGCTCTTGCTGAAATGTCGCACCCACCTCAACTATTCTCTGTTTGGCCTAGTGGTTGACTGGTAGAGAATGCCTTGAGATATTAAGTCCACCATTTGTATTTACTTTATGTACCGTGCAATAACGTTTAAATAAATGTAGAATACCCCAGGTATAACGTACAACAGGGGCATGTAGTTATTTTTTTAGATTTTTCGCATGTTCCCATTTAACTTCAATTAAGGTCATGTCAAGAAAATATTCTGTGAAATAATACGAGTCCCGGAATCCGGGGTCTTATCCATATTAAGTATAATGTTTAAGGTCATTCACCCGAAATTGCACTACCTATTCCGATCACTGCTAATGGTAGAATAATAAGGTACCGACATCAAAGGTACTCCAACACCTGTGGGCCCGATGCAGATATAGCCCCAGTGAAACGGTGTCGCGGTCGGCGCTGAACGGTCGACTAACAATATCTAGACAATATTTACGGACTAGACGATGACCCAGATAGGTTGTATGCAGAGCACGCTAGGCAGGGAGCTTAACGCCAATCAATTAATCAATTCTGATACAGAAATTAGCAAGCCTTTTCTAGGGTTCCGTAGCCAAATGGCAAAAACGGAACCCCTATGGATTCATCATGTCTGTCTGTCTGTCCGTCCGTATGACACAGACACTTTTTTCCTAGACTATAAGAACTATACTGTTGAAACTTGGTAAGTAGATGTATTTTGTGAACCGCATTAAGATTTTCACAAAAACATAGAAAAAAAAAAACAATAAATTTTGGGGGTACCCCATTCTTAGAACTGAAACTCATTTTTATTTTCATCGAACTCATACGTGTGGGGTATATATGAATAGGTCTTCAAAAATGATGTACGTAAGTTGAAGTTTCTAATATCATTTTTTATCTGTCATTGTGATAAAATAAAAAAGGCTTAGCGACGATTGCGTTTGACTCCAAGGCCGAGATTCTACACGGTAAAAACGGTATCGTATTTGACGTGTTTTCGTACCTATTGTCAACGCGTTTATAACTCTTATGTCATTTACAAAAATGACGACTGTGACATAAACGATTCTAAAACACGCCAAACGCGATATCGTTATAACGCAGTAATAGTAGCTATATTTGTGTTTATGTTCACAAACATCGATAGGTGAAGTAAATTTGTCGGAATTGTTTAATATCTAACGTGTTGATGGATAAGTTAGGTTAAGTACACGCATACATACATAAAAACACGCCTTCATTGTCCAAAATGTTTGTCATAGTCCAGGGAAGGTTTAAAAGGTGCGAAAATAATTGAAAAATGCACCGGGAAAGTCAGAAATTTGCAGCGGCAATTTGCTGCTTAGGGGGCCTATTGTCGTATATCGGAGGCGCCACTCTGGCGATGTAAGGCGGCAATTACAATAACGATCTGTGACGTCACCGTATCGGTGTGACGCCGGTCTAGGGGCCTTTACCAATTTATTGTATTGTTTTTTAATCAGCCGCCATTACTGTCAACTAAATAAGAGCTATCGTAACGACAATAATATAACATGTCATAAGCATTATCGTTATGCACGTTAAAGTTACTTATATTCGAAAACTTATTAAAAAAAAGCGTCCG
The DNA here is from genome assembly GCA_949316455.1 of Acleris holmiana. Taxonomy (NCBI): domain Eukaryota; kingdom Metazoa; phylum Arthropoda; class Insecta; order Lepidoptera; family Tortricidae; genus Acleris; species Acleris holmiana. The sequence continues at coordinate 24,961,789 of OX438763.1, read as the reverse complement.
ACGCGATAGATCATAAATAAATAAATAATATATATCACGGGACAATGTCACACAAATTGCCCTAGTCCCAAACTATACTCTATGCTTGTACTATGGGTACTAGACAACGATAAACTTACTTACATAGAGAAATATATACTTAAATACATAGAAAACATCCAAGCCTCAGGAACAAATGCTCGTGATCATCGCACAAATATTTGTCGTTACCGGGATTTGAGCCCGGGACCGCTAATTTCGAAGGCAGGGTTAGTACCAACTAGGCCGACGTATCGTCAAATAAGCGTGGTTGCCTGAGGGTTACCATTGACATGCCTAAACAATTAAGTTTAGGATGAGTGTAAGCGACAGAGCTATAGCAGTTGCATCGCTCTTTCTCTTTCTCTAGCCTGAATCGCTTAGCCATGCTATGGTAACTCCCCAGGGCTGGGATTCTACACGGTAATAACGATATCATCATGGACGTGTTTCCGTATTGTCAACGTTTTAATAACTCTTATGTCTTTTACAATATTGGCGACTGTGACATAAACGATTCTTAAACACGTCAAACGCGATATCGTTAGAACGCAGTAGAAAGGCCCAGGTCTGGGTTTGAGACTGCGGCCGTGATCTGCCTATAATAACGCTTGCTTGCTGTTTGTTGCTAGAATCTGCTGAATCAAGATGTTTATCTATCTATATATCTATCTATTTATATATTTATTTACTAAAAGTAAAACAACACAGAAAATCCTGACACAAATCGACCTAGACCCAAACTAAGCTATAGACTTGTAATGTGTACTAGACAACGATCAACATACTCACAGAGAAATCCATACTTAATTATATAGAAATTATCCAAGAGAGGAACAAATACTCTTGCTCATTATATGAGAGTTGGCCTTATATCGGAGGCGCCAGACTGACGATATGAGGCGGAAATTACGATGACGAGAGCTAGCGATCCGGTGTGACGTCACCGTATCGATGACGCCAGCAAGGGCTAAGAGTGCGGGGTGCTGCGTATATCAACTCTTTCTTGTTGTTTCTTGCCGGGCTTTTAGTTCTTAAAGCCCCAAAAACATTGAGAACAATAATAAATAAATAATAAATAATAATAATATCACAGGACAATGTCACACAAATTGACCTAGTCCCAAACTAAGCTCTAGGCTTGTACTATGGTACTAGACAACGATAAACATACTTATGTAGAGAAATATATACTAATGCGCGTTCCTACGCTCTGAGCATGCTTTTTAGTATGGGAACGCACCGCATCGAGCCGCGTCCGAGTTAAATATCAGAGTCTCATCTCACACAAATTGACCTTTCCTCATATTATTAAGCTTTAAGCTTGTATTATGGGTAACACATGTGGGTAACCCATACTTACGTAGAGAAATACATAGAAAACATCGAAGAATAAGAAATAGGATCGTACCATTAATTATATCAAAATCAAATCATTAATTTTGTGGAATTTAGGTACAGTACAAAGTAAATATAATATTGTACAATTTTAGAAACACTAAACCCTACCTTTTCAGGTGTCACGCATATCACAAAATTTACTTAATATTTTATACATGGTTAAATGATTTTATGTACCAAAAATAAGATAAAAATGTCCCATCCAATGAAATTAAATAAAATTTAATAACAATTGTCAACAATCAAATCAAAAAATCATATACCGGGTGTTGCCTGTAATAGGAGCAATAAATTGAGGGATCGCTTCTACTCTATAAACGTAACAATTTGTTCTACAACTTAAAAAAATATGTAATTTATTATTTGGGATATTTTCGAACAAACTAAATAGTATTTTCAATGTACTCCATCCAATAGTCTAGTTGACATCTACTGTCAGCCTAGAAACTTCGTAGTTTTCGCAATACATTGCTTGCTTAGAAAATCTAAATTCATTAATATTTAGGTAACAATAAGTTATTTTCAAAAGTTGTACAATAAATGTTGTTGTGGAAACGATCTCTCAATTTATTGCTCCTGTTACAGGCAACACCCGGTATAGCATAAAAACTTTTATCTAGAAACCATTCCTTTGTCTTTCTCTGAAATATACTTAATTTATTATCTTTCAAAGCGTCAGGTAACTTATTATAAATTCAACACAACGTAACGATACATCACAATACATAATGGTCATTATATTTATTGGTTTTATTTCTGAAACCGTAATCATTTCAGGATTTTTGGAAATGCCATTGTAGAGAACCTTATTTATTTATTTATGTATAACAATCTTAAAAAATGAATGGTTTCAGAAACAAAACCTTATAAATATGTTCATTTTGACATATACCGTTCAATATACTAGATGTTGCCCACGATACCGTCCCCGTAAAAAAATAAAACATAACCTATGCTACTCTGTGAAAATGTAGCATTGTATCCGTGAAAGAATTTTAGTTTATTCGTTACAAACATACAGATCTTTCCTTTTAATAATATTACTGTAGAGATGATACGTACCCCTCAGAAATAAATACTCGAACCCGGGACCGATAGCTTCATAAGCAGGCCGGTAACTTAGTCGGAAAATTCGTTACCAAAGTGACATCATCATTTCGCTCGTTAAACTACAGATTGTCCTATATCGGAGGCGCCACCCGGACGATGTAAGGCCGCAATTACAATAACGGGCGTTAGCGATCTGGTGTGACGTCACCGTACCGACGCCAGTCTGGCCAGGGCCTTAAGTTAGGGACACTTTAAAGAGGCGTGGGTTCACATTTGTGACATTAATTCATCGTAACATAAGTTCGTACCGTGTCAGTAACGCATGTCAGTAAGGGTTGGGATTCTACACGGTACTAACGATATCGTCTTTGACGTGTTTCCGTATTGTCAACGTTTTGATAACTCTTATGTCATTTACAATGATCGCGTCTGTGACATAAACGATTCTAAAACACGTCAACCACGATATTGTTTTAACGTAGTAGAATAGAGGCCCTGGGCTGGGATTCTACACGGTAATAACGATATCGTCTTTGATGTGTTGCCGTATTGTCAACGTTATGATAACTCTTATGTCATTTACAATAAAACACGTCAAACGCGATATCGTGATAATGCAGTAGAATACAGGCTCAGGTTATGAGGACTGTATTTTGTCAAGTTACGATGTACTGTTGTCGTGATGTGACTCATCTCATCCCTAGCGTATCATTTACACTGTCAACATTTAGCGTAACAGGTTCTGTAGATTTGTAACGCAGCCCGGTCCGATATGTGGACCCTTTAGGGCTCTATCAGATTAAACTGCGTGGCAAATTAACAGGACTTGTAGTGAGTGGTAGTAGTGGTATGATCTTGTGCAAGTTCCGTCTGGATTGCTACCACCACCGTGTCGTTTACCTTTAACCTACCGCCAAGCAACGGTATGCTTATTGTTGTGCTCCGGTGTGGGGATAAGACAACCGGTGAAATTACTAGCGTAGAGACACCCCATCTTAGTTCTCAGGGTTGGCAACGCATTTGCAGTCTTAAAATTGCAGTTTTGAGGTTGAAGTCTTAAGATTGAGAATGCTCACACCTATGGGACAGAACCCACTTGCAATCAGGAGGCCTGTGTTCTTGTAAGCCTTCTCTCACCCATAAAAAAAAATGCTACGCTAAATGTGGACAGTGTAAACCATGTGGTCGGGGTGGGTCAGTCATTTTCTCAAAGGCATGGCAGTCAAAAATACAAAAGAATCTATGTATCTTACACACATTTCATAACCATTCGAATATCTAACGTAAAATAAGCCCGTGACCTCTGGGTGTGTCGTCTAATAGCTTAACCACTAAGTCAACAAGTTACGGTAGCTTGCTTAATTCTTTTACTTTTTCCACTTTCGCTGTACACCAAGCGTGCTCATATAAAATGCCTATGGCGTGTTCACTGTGTAACGAGGTTGTTACAAACCTCCTTTTTTACGTTCCTGGCCACTTTTTCTTTACCATCTAAATCTTTCCAAATTCAAAATTATTGATTATTTTTGTAATTTCCGATCCATTAGTCAGTTGGCAAATAATTTCGATAGGCACCAGACACGAGATCTCGTGACGGTGCCCTCCTGCTTATTTTTTCTGTATTTTTAAAATTTTTTGATCATATTAAACATCTTCATTTCTTAAAAAGTGTCTAATTTATTATCTTCACTATTTAGACGGGACAGGATACTTCTACTATACCGCTAGAACTGTCCCTTCCTCAAGAACATCTATTATTCCGTGAAATTTTTAAACCTCTAGGCTGCTCGTTATTTCTGGTTCGACTCTAAGCAATTGCAAAGTGCATTGTCGTGTTTATAGTACTTAGCGCATCAATTGAACTTGTTTACAAGCCCGGCGTCTCCGTGCCATCGGCGTTCGATCCCCGCTAACTAACAACCAACACATTGGTTCTCCCCAAACGTGACGTCACCCGATACGCGGGAACGCGAAATACACTTATCCTCGGTTTCGCATTTCGGGAAGAAATGTGGTCATACAACATCGTACCTTACTGGCTCAAGACGTAGAATATAAAAGTTTGTAATAGTTGTCTGTAATGGAAATTGCATGGAAACACGGCACTAAGGAGTTGACCCAGTTGTCACCCGTCAGTAATCGTTTAATCTTGGCGAGTACGTTTGATGAACCGGGTGCGCGCGCATTCCATTCACTGGCTGGCTGCGGGGGTTCGGCGGGGTTCGGGCGGGCTCGGCGCGGCTCGGGCGGGCTCGGGCTTGTTCGCCCGCGTCGGCCGCGCCGCGCGGCGGTGCACCACGGCTGACCACGACGGGATCCCGCTGGTGGTCCGCAGTGACCACCACCTGGCACCATGCCGCACCATGATCTATAACAACCAGGGGAATGGATACAACAAGTTGTTCACACAGGTGTGTCCAAGATGGCGGTTTGTGGTAGTGCCTCCTTTGTTTACTGGCTCGATGCAAGTTCAATAGGCGGTGTGCGGGTATGTGCTTTATCTTGTTTACGTGGCTGATAAGGGTGTTGTACAAGAATTATCTGAAGGATTACAGGACAAGTGATAGTTTTATTTATGTTCTAAACATGAAGGTTTTGTTACTGTTTGTTTGAGTTTGTATTTCTTGGAAGTTTAATTTTTATAAGGCTTTTTAGTTGTATTGAAATATTACTTCATATTGATATCTAAGATTAATGAATGAGATAGGAGAACGCTTAAATATTTTTAAACAGAAAGCTAATATTTTTGGTTTATTCTTAAATAATATTATTGTAAAGTTACCTATTTTCGTACTCATTTTAACAAAGTTTAATTTAAAAACACAAATTAATTGAAATAACCTGCAGTGTCTGAGGCTCGTGTGTTGTGTCTCTTTCTTAACGTGCGTAGGAAAGGGACGCACGAAGCAACAAACGACGCTATTTTCCGCGTGCTACGCTGTCTTCGTAGCGTTTGCTACGAAGCCTGGCTACGCGCGCGAACCTTTATAATATTTTTACGAGTAAATTCAACATTTATCTAAACACAGTTTAATAAAACAAGAACATAAATTATATACCTAGTGTTAAATGCAATATAAAATACTGATAAAATTACCAATTACGGATTTATTACATAAAATGTTATACTTTATTAGTATGAACGTTGCATTGAATTAATTGAATTTCGCCCTGAGTGTGTCGCTTGTGTGCGTGGGTGCTTACGTATTAGTGTGTATTGTGCAATCTTGTATGATATTTAAACAGAAATTTATATAGTTTTAAAACTTAGCTGTACTTGTAGATTCTTTGGCTAGTTACTAAACGTTTGCTTAAATGTTGCATTGTCATACTAATAATTTTCCTTAACATAAACAAGGCATTTTAGTTTAAACTACATTTTATTGATTATTAAGTTCATTTTTATTTGTTCAAATTCTAATGGCCATTTAAGAGCAAAGGTTACTGAACTTGGTTTTCTTGTGGGTAGAATCAAATTCCCACTTATAAAAATCTCAAATAAATAATTTATGTTGGTCGTAACTCTTGAAATAACTAACAGGGACTTTGAAACCTCCCACCTTATTGCAACCCAACCCCCTTAGCTCCAGCTCGAATACAATGAAACGTCACGTCTATGAATCGCCTTCACTATTCTGCAGCCAAATAGCAGTATCTCAAAAAAACTCCTTTAGCAAATACAACCTTATTACTGACGTGAGAGGATTGAAATAACTTTGGCAATCGAGTCTGACATATGGTTCAGGGTTCATGCTGTGGAACCATCCTTAAATAATGCAAAAACTAGCATTCAATATATAAAAATAAAAATGAACACGTGACAATAAGTGTTACCATAGCTACGAAGCCACTAACAGACAGACAGACATAAATAAATACATAAGAGTTATCTATTAATAACAGCACCTAAATAAGTCCCGGCTTTAATTTGCGCACGGAACCCACTATGCGCGATACTAGGTTATTTTTCCATGAAATTAGGGCTCCATTTAATTTATTTCAGTATTGATTTTTTCCTTGTGTATTAGTATTTTGTTAACGATTTAAATATCGTGATCTAGCACCCCCATTATAAGACTTAGGACACAGTTTTAGGACATCGTGAAATTGTATTAATATTATGCAGTACAAAACAATACAATACAAAACTCTTTATAATAGGTACCACAAACAAAAACATAAACATACATATAACATCTCGCCTTCATTCCCAGAGTGGGGTAGGCAGAGCTACAGCATGAGGAACAAACAAAATATTCTGGAACCACATTTTGCATAATCAGGCTAAGATGTTTATAGTTATAATAGGACCCCGTGTGGTTGCCGGGTTAGAATAGTGCCACTCCATGTCTTCCCGTGGATGTTGTAAGAGGCGACTAAGGGAATAAGGGCTTGTAGTACTGTTAGGCGATGGGCTTGCAACCTGTCACTAATACACTAGTAAACTTCTTGGCCAGGGCCTCTATTCAGGTGCGTTAAAACGATATCGTGTTTGACACGTTTAAGAATCGTTTACGTCACAGTCACCATTATTGTAAATGACATAAGAGTTATCAAAACGTTGACAATACGGAAACAGGTCAAAAACGATATCGTTATAACGCACTTGAATAGAGGCCCTGATTGTGCAAAATGTGGTTACAGAATTATCAACAAGTCTTGTTAGAGTTGTTGGTATTTCTGTAGCTCTGCCTACCCCACTCTGGGAATGAAGGCGTGATGTTATGTATGTATGTATGTATGTATGTATGTTTATAGTTCAGGAAATATAATTTGGCCGTCTGTAATGTTGACTAAGATCTTTTTGTTAACATCAAACAAACACCAATCGTAAAACTGCCCTTAAGCACAACGGGTTGAAAGATTTGATACTTGAGCCACATTGTGGATGTTACGTTATCGCTGAACATAAGATCGAAAAGTAGATAGCAGACCAAATTATTTTTCCTGAACTATACCAGTGCATATTAGTGACAGGTTGCAAGCCCATCGCCTAACAGTACTACAAGCCCTTATCCCCTTAGTCGCTCTTACGACATCCACGGGAAGACATGGAGTGGCACTATTTTAACCCGGCAACCACACAAAAACATCGTCCTGATAATTATTCCCCTTAGGAATCGCGTGACCTAAAAACTTCGATTTATGTTTTCTCTCAGAATCTTCGAGAAATAACTGCATCTATTTAACGAAGGCAAGGCTATGATTGATAGCTTCGCAAACGATTTTATGGGCCATTATGTATTACTCTGTAATGGTTACCAAATGTTTGTTAGAAATAGTGTACACTCGCCGCGTGTACACTGGCCGAAAATATGGGTTTATAATAATAACTTAAATAAAAAATATTAAAACACTTTATTTGGTGGTAGGACCCAGTCCAGGGTCCGTCCGGATCGCTACCACCATCTTATCCATTAACCACCCGCCAAGCAATAGTGTTCGCATTGTTGTGTTCCAGTGTGGGGATAAGACAACCGGTGAAATTACTAGCATAGAGGCATTCCATCTTAGTCCTCAGGGTTGGCAACGCATTTGAGGTCTTAGGATTATAGTCTTGAGAATTCAAATGTCTATGGGTATCAGATTCCACTTACCATCAGGTGGCCTGAGTGTCCGGGTGCCTTCTCCTTAACATAAAAAAAAAAAGTATTATTTATTGGCAGAATACAGTTCACAAGATGTTACACTCAAATTAAAAAAGAAATAGCCGATGTATCCAGCTTGTAAAGCGTGCAAATATTAATCAGCAGGTAAATATAATGGTGAATTTAAAGTGAAGTCAAGCATTAAATTATGTTAGGTAAGAGGTTTACGATACCCTGAAAACATTAATGGTTTCAGCAGAAAATAGCGTTCGATGAAATTAAATTCGATGAAATGACACCCTCCCCTTTTGCCGATAAAAGTACGAGTTCGTGTTATGATAACATTTACATCACATTATTTACTAAATTGTTACACAAATTTAATTACTAAGTAAATCTTCGTATTGAAAACGCGATCACCTAGTTAACCCAGTAAGTCTAGACACACGCTGCTTCTCGTCGAAACAACAACACGCAAGAAAACTAAAAAGTTTTCATAGTGAATCCACCTTTCCTGTGCGCTCATCGCCTAACAGCGTTGTCTATGCCACGTCGGATTCTGATTTCTATATGACCTCTTTTTTTGGCACGAACTTGAAATAATAGAACTTTTAGCTTTTACCAAAAAGACGACGATGGCTATGGTTTTAGTGATTTTCAACCTTGTTCAAAAAAGGGGGTTCTGTTCTTATTGCACAATTTAAACGGAAATTACTGTTTTATAAAACTCAATCTTACTCTCGCTTTTTTAGTCCTTGTCTTCAACTTTTAATTTTAATAAATGGATTGTAACATATGGAGCCATATTTTTTTTTAGCTGTGAAAACCTGTTATTAGCTATGTAGTTTAATATTGTAAATTAACCTAACATTGTTATTAAAAGCCGTTGGATAAAATAAAATATTATAGTCTATGGCGGTTCCGTGTGGTTGCCGGGTTAGAATAGTGCCAATCCATGTCTTCCCGTGGATGTCGTGAGAGGCGACTAAGGGAATAAAGGCTTGTAGTACTGTTAAGCGATGGGCTTGCAACCTGTCACTAATACACTGGTAAACATCTTAGCCTGACTGTGCAAAATGTGGCTAGAGAATTATCAAGAAGTGTTTTTAGAGTTGTTGGTATTTCTGTAGCTCTGCCTACCCCACTCTGGGAATGAAGGCGTGATGTTATATAGACGTATGCATGTATAGTAAATGGCGTTTGCCGAAAATATGCGTCCGAATTGAATTTGTAGCCACGCAACGCATAAATTTATTTTTAAAGGATGTTATTGATATTGATACTTTAGTGATATTAAAAACGCGTTCAGTTCAGTTGCTGAATTCAAGAAAAAAACGCGTAAATGGGTATTTAAAACGTAACAATATAACGGTTTTATTCTATGTAGTTGTTGAAACCATATTACGTTTTATATAGTTTTTAACTCGGCCGCCAAGTATATAAGAGCTATTTACGTTGATAATCCTATACCATTTAAATATTAAAAAAAACACGGGAAAGTGTCACACAAATTGACCTAGTCCCAAACTAAGCTCTAGGCTTGTACTATGGGTACAAGAAATCTATAAACTTAGTTATATATAGAAACACATACTTAAATACATAGAAAACATCCAAGACTCAGGATTGAATCCTCGTGCTCATCACACAAATATGCGGTTCTCTGCCTTTTCTCCGACAAATCTTTGACAAATGCATCGTTTCACAACCTATTCATTTGCCAACCCGCTTTTTTCAGTAACTACAAACATTTCAGGATTTTTATAAAACTAACCTAACCTAACCTATAGGGTTCTACACGATAGTCCTGAAATAAATCCAGATTTTTTTAACGGTTTCGGAAAAAAATCGGGTTGTCAAATGATATGTTTGTGAAATGAATCATTTGTGAAACGTTGATTATGAAATGACAGGACCCCATATCTGCCCATAACGGGATTTAAAACCAGGACCGCTAGCTTCGAAGGCAGGGTCACTATCACTACCAACTAGGCCAACGTGTCGTCTTTTCAAAAGCAATGTTGTTTTAACGAGTAAAATTGAAACACTATTATGTTTTGTACAGCACGATGAAAATGGCCTCACTTATATGGTAGCCATGAATAGATCTAATAAGTGATTTATTTCTGCATTCAACTAGGAACCGGGTCACAGTAGAACCACAGTAATTATTCACGAGGTTCTTCCACGGCGTCGGGGTGACGTCAGGAGCGATGCGCTGGAGGGAGTGAACAATTAATAGCTTCTATGGAATTGCTTTGACATTTTAGAACACCACACACATAATTAATAACAGAAAAATAACACACTTGCATTGTTATTTTACAGTCTAATAGCCTCGTGGGGCTTAGCATACTAGAAAAACCGGGCAAGAGCATGTCGGACCATGCTCAGTGTAGGGTTCCGAAGCTGTTAAGACACTACGAGTACAAACATAAAAATCATCATGGAACAACAATTTTTCTTTTTAAACTCATTTGGTGCCGTCGTAGATGATTTTAGTAGGTATAAACACTTTAATCACCTATATCTCAAGAACCAATGATGTCTACTTATTCGTGATAGTTTTCCTTTAAAATTCTTTATATGCCCTTTCATTTCATGCTGAAGTTTCTGCTGATTCAGCAGATGCAGCTTATATTTACCTTTAAAAGCTTCTTTTGAACGAGCATCTCTGATAGGCGGAGGAATGTTGTTCCAGCACCTCGAGGCCAAATACCTAAAACTTCCTCTAAAAGCAGCGGTCTTGTCTCTGTATGGAGCCAAGACGCAAGATCTTGCCGGTCGGTGCCTGGCTGTTTTGGAGCCTAGTGCTTAGCTTTGCCTTGTCTGTTTGAATATGAAAAGTCCCAACAGGTATTGAAAGATATACGTAATAGTTTACAAAGGTTGTTTTGTATTACCAAATTAATTTCCAACTTAACAACTTTTCAATAATTCATCTTCCATCAAAAACCTGTACAAACTATTTCACACGTAGTTTTAACAATCTTAGTTTTTAAGAAAAATGGTTACATTGCAGGCTCATAAAATAAATGTTTCCACTCACTTTCACACGGTATATCTCTTTCGTCGATCTTCTTTCATCATGTATAGATACAGCGGAATTCTCTAAGCGGTAGAAAATATTCGTGGATCGAACCCAGGATCTGAACCTGCCTACGAAGCTATAGCAGCTTCGTAGGCAGGTTTTTGTTGGTAATTCAATGAGTGTCTGCCACCGTACAGTAATTTATCGTTGAAAGTTTGATCGGTAATGTATCGATAGTTGAAATGCAAAATGCTTCAAGCGACAAAATGTGTGATACGTGATTTATATACATATTTGGACTAAGCAGATTTTTCTAATTCATTGTAATCGCTTTATTGTGAAATTTAAAAAAATGACGCTTAAAACGTTTCATTCATCGGTATGGTATTGTTGATTTTTAAGTATAACGACACGGTTCTAAAATGGCGCAATGATTAAAGTCTGCAATAGTACGAGAAATTTTAAACTAATTGGACCTAAAAGAAAAGTTAAAGAACTACTTGTTTAGAGCCAGTATGTATTCCTCTTCCAATTTAGCCAATCAGCGTCAGCGTTAAAACAATAAAGCTACGGAACCCTAAAAACTGGTAACAACATATATCGAAAAAGAATCACTGACAGTTCAACTATCAATTTGCGCCTCGTAAAAAGTGAATGTTTACAAAAATCGCGAGCCCACAAAAACGTGCATCCAAAACAGACCGCTAAAATGTCACCCGAAAAAAGCGCCCCAAAAACAGGGGCGTAAAATATTCACGGGCGGTATTGAGCGGGGCGGGGGATGACGTCACGCTTCGACCCGCCAGTCTGCCGCCGGCTGCCTCCAGTACCCAGACTTCCTTCAATCGAGCCTAGACACTGGTCACACTGGCAGAAAACAATAGTCTTTACGAGTACATGGACGATTTAAAAAACTTCGTGATTCCTTTTTTTAAAGTTTGTTTGGCGCTTGCCCTGTTCTTTATTTGAAAATTGAACGCGTCCTTAATTTGAATTTATGTGTTGACGGTTGATGGCAAGCGTGAGTTAAGGTGAGCTTATATGTTGGTATCTTGTAGTCGTAGGTTCACGAGCCACTGTAGACTGTAGTTTGCATTCATGTTTGATGTTTTGTTGTATAAATGTATTTCTTAGATTTTTTTATTGTTCCAGTCAAAAGTTAAAGTTAAGAACAAACTAAAATTAATGTAACATTTTTGATGTTACGTATTATAATTTATATTGGACAATTAATTAAATTAATATGATTATTTTACTAACAGTCATGATCGATTTTATTAAACTTGTTTTTTTTTAACCTGCATTTTGGAAAGTATTTATTTAGATTTTTCTTAATCTGACCGTGTTTTTCCGTGTTGTCGATCCCGAAGAAAAATCTTACTCAACTACTTAAACAAGAAGTCATTTAGCGTTACAACAAGCTTTTGTCAAATGATGCTTGATTCAAGATGTCAAGTCATAGAAGACTTGACTTTTTAATGTCTCAACTCAGGCTATTTTTATTATTAAGGCCTATTTAAAACGTAATTATTTACTCAATTTCGAACCTTGTTCGGAGTTAATAACCACCACATTCAATTAACTCGTTCCTTTATCAAACTTGTGTATAATAATCGTAACTAAGGAACAGACGCGCTAACTCGGGGCATGAACACTAAAGTGATGTCGAAAAATATTTTTGCGACAGAAAGTTCTATCGATGTTACTGTCTAGATCAGGATCTTAATAAATATTATTTATGCTCTCTACTTTTTGAAATATAAACAATCAAATGATTTCTTTATTTATTATTAAATGTTTTTCGTAGTAAACAATCAATGTTTTTGCCATATTTGTCAATAGTAACGATTGACGTGTGGATGAAAATTTCCACTTTAAATTACTATCTAAGAGTTCCCCCGAGGCATTCTTCAAAAATTTTAAATGACTCAGATCCGTTTTCTGATTCATGAACGATATGTGATTTAACCCCTTTTATAAGACAATGACTAAGACACTGGACTTTTGGACATGGACTTTTTTTACGTAAGAGTAAAATAAATAATAATAAATAAATAATCACAGGTCATTGTCACACAAATTGACCTAGCCCCAAACTAAGCTCTAGGCTTGTACATAGAGAAATATATGTTGTATATAGAGAAATATATACTTAAATACATAGAAAACATCCAAGACTCAGGAACAAATACTCGTGCTCATCACACAAATTATCTGCCCTTACCGGGATTTGAACCCAGGACCCCTAGCTTCGAAGGCAGGGTCACTCCCAACTAGGCTAGCGTGTCGTCTAGAGTAGCAGAGGTTTTTTTAAATAAACATGTACATTCGACATCTGGGACGACACGTTAGCCTAGTTGGTAGTGACTGCCTCTGAAGCAAGCGGTCCTGGGTTCAAATGGGTAAGGGCAGATATTTGTGTGATAAGCACGAGTTCTGATTAACGTTTCTGATTCTCGAAGAATGAAGAATGTTTTCTATGTATTTAAGTATATATTTCTCTATATAAGTATGTTTATCGTTGTCTAGTACCCATAGTACAAGCCTAGAGCTTAGTTTGGGTTTAGTTCAATTTGTGTGACATTGTCCCCTGTTTTTTTAAACTTATGTATCGATATCAAAACCCTAGAATGTGCCCCGAGTTAGCACACGTAAGGTAGATGTCCGAGTGAAATTTTGATATGGTCATCACATCATATAAAACAAATTCGATAAAACAAAAGTAAAGGTCACATCTCCCAAAACAAATGAAAATGTTTTGGGTAGATGTATAAATGAACGTAATATCACGACGCATTTAAATATTTTCTCTTGACATGTCAAGCACTCGGACGTCTAACTTATGCTAAGGAACGATTTAAAAGTCATTAATTGACTCTGAGAGCGGTCGGTAGAGTACAAAAGGCCTGGTAAACGGCCCCTTTCTTCGGGACGACCCAGTTTGTGTAATAGCATGTTCGTCTGATTTGTATTGTGTGTGTTGCCTTGCATGCGAGCAGCGAGCGGCGGGTTCCCAATGACAAGCTACAAGCCATTGGTAAGGACTACTTCTTACTGCTTCAATACTGCACAATTTGTCTGCTTGTATTATCACCTATGGCCATATTAATAAACTTGTCTCGGTTTAAATGCCCATCTCAAGATACGTCAAACAATAGAAAACTGTCATTTTTGACATCTTGAGAGGGGTATTTAAACCGAGATCAGTTTATAAATACGGGCCTTAGTTGCCGAAAAGTTTATGAGCACATTAAGGTGGGTATGAATTAGAGCAGCCTCGGGTTGAGGCACGCACGGCTCACCTATTTTGCTCAAATTAGTACGGGCTCACGCGCTATGCGCGAGCAGCAAACGAGCGGCGCGCGGCGAGCCGTCGAGAGTCGGTCTTTTGACCGTGCTCAAAGGCGCCTCGGTGTGCTTGCCTCGCGTAATTTGGACGTGTATCGGAGCGTGCCACGGGCAGAACGAAAAGTTCTAACTTGTCTGTGGGCAAGGCGCGTACATATTTGATAAAGTTGCTGAGCCGTATCACCACCGAGGCGATTTCTTCTTCTTTTTGTGAATAATTCAGTGAATTATGATAAACGCAGCCCCGGCTGACATCGTGTCCGACGCCATTTTGAAATATCGGCTCGCGGCGAGCACGCTGCCTCACCCACGCAGGTTTATGTGCAACAATTTGGCTCGCGAGCAGCTTGCCGCGCGGGGCGAGCATGCATCAGACTGAGCCGCTCAGATTTGTACCCAGCTTAACACTTTCTGTAACTTTCTAATTCGCGAAAGTGACAGCAGGCGACTCGAGGGGAAATTAAATTTAATAAACTTTTATGCAACCTGGCATTATTTAGTTGTCTGTATTTCGAAACTTTTATGACAATATGTCTACATTTTTTTATGTTTGAATAAGTTATTACATTTAGATTCAAATGAACTGAAAATAATATTTAGTACGTTATTTAGTACCTTCTTACTAATAAATTTCAGTAAAATAGGTACTAAGTTAGTACCTTTTATAGTTATTTAGAACTACTACGTACCTACGTTTGTTTAACGATGTCGTCAACTAATTGTTTATATTAGGTAATTTTTAATTACCGCGTTAACTAGGGTATTAGGTCAAAAAGGCCTGGTGCGGTGAGTGATTTCAACTTAACACAAGGAACATTTAAAATACTTCAACTTTTCATGTTTTTTTTGAGATAATTGCTTAAGCTTTTATGAATTTTATTCTTAGTGTAAATACAAATTATTAACATGTCATGTTGTTGCAGTTCACGACAATACAATTTAAAGTAGGTCTCTATTTTTATTATTAACCCCCGGCACAAAAAGAGGGGTGTCTGTCTGTGGCACCGTAGCTCTTAACGTTAAATGCCCCCGAAATAACGTCGACACCTACTTTCAGAGCTGATATCTCTTAAACGATTCAACCAATTTTCATTAAATATTGGTAAGAACTATCCTCCTTAATGTAGCTTTATTTAAAAAAAATCTGCATCCAAATCCGTTTATCCGTTTGGGAGCTACGATGCCACAAACAGACACTCAGATGGAGAAATTTAAAGTGTGAAATTAAACATTAAATTAGAAATTAAAAAACCCCCGACTCCAAACAGTCTGTAAAAAAACCTCTAAAAAGTAAAAAATAATAAGTAGTGGCCCTATAAATTTAAATATAAGTAGGTATTAATATTTTGATCCAAGCGTCGTCGTGTAGGAGTAAGGGCTGATTATTTGATAAGTAGGTCGTTAACGGAACACTAACACTAACTAAACTGACACGGCGGGGGACCGCTAAAAAAATGAAATAATATTCAATACCCCAGCTTCTTTCTAAAGCCCATTTACATTGTAATAAAAATAAAGTCCATTATTCTTTGTTTCATAATTGAAATCGGCATTACAGAGCAAACGTATTTGAACATTTTGGACTTTATTTCCTTGCTGCTAAATAGATATTCCCATCTCCAAATCTTCCTGTTTGTCGTATGGTGGGCCTTACGAGGTTATAACTTTTGATCTTATAACTGCCTTAGCCAATAAGCAGTATCTCAAATTCAATAGCCAAAGCAGATTCAATCCTATCCAGTTGGTAATAAGGTAATTTACAATAGGAGTTTTGTTTGAGATACTGCAATTTACCGGCTGCACACTTTAGTACTTCGTCACTTTAAATTCATGTTTGAACTGCAACACTAATCTGTCAAAGGCGTTAAAGCGACAAGGTACAAAACTGTCAAAGGCGTTAAAGCGACAAGGTACAAAAGTGTGTAAGGTCAACTGTACCTGGAAGACCTAGCGTCGCTCGCTGGGGTTAAAATCCGAAGAAGACATGTCATGTCAGATCGATTTCATGAAAATGCCCTGTCCGACAATTTTTATCGATATCGCCAACGATACCACGGCTCCAAAGCCGTTTTTGAGAACCCGACAAATATAATATAAGTAAATAATAAGTATTGCTCGTAAATGGTATAGAATTGAATTAATTGTTTATTTGTATTTAAACATTCATTCTTGACTACCACTTCTAATTAATTACTACAGTACTAAGTAAATAAGAGTCAGTGTTTACTTACCAATAAAACATATATCTAGAAGTTAAATAATAACTAGATAATCCAAACACGTGCGGAATACCAGACTTTTTTACTTACAGGTGCCTAAGTCTTCATATTTTATTTTATACATATAACTGGCTTGAAAAAATTTAACCCATAGTACAAATAATGTTTATTAAAAATTCAATTCTACGTAAATATTTTTATTTCGCCGTACACCTACACTATGATTACTTTTTTTCTTCCCATAGATACCATAAACTTTAATCTGTCAAGATAAATTTAACTAAACTAAACTAAAATCTGTCCAGCCATATTTATCTTACTAAGCATAAAATAGTAATATTACATATCTACGTACTTACATAGATACGCACGAAAAACACCAGGCTTTTTGGTTCCTTGCGAATTTTTTAGTCATGTCTTTTTGGCAGACAGAACTGAGCATTTCTCTAAGTTTTTGCCACTTTGAGTGACATCTCCAGGTTAACAAAAAATGGCAGGTAAGTAGGTAGAGAACATTAAACTTTGCAAAAATTTAATAATTTTCCAAAATGACCCAAAATATTTGTATGAAAAGTTCCTTTTTGCTACCGATATTTATACGTTTTAAGTAATACAAAATAAATTTTCCATACAAATGTTACATACATTAGAATATTATTTAACTTTCCATACAAATGTCTTGGGTCACAGTAGAATATTATTTAATTATTGCATAGTTTGATGTTCCCTACCTAACTGTCATTTTTTTTTAAATCTGGAGATGTCACTCAAAAACTTTGAGATATGCTCAACTATGAAAGTATGCTAACTGCATTTGTGGTGCAGAGCAGCAGCGGCGCGCGCAGGCGGCCTCATAATTAACGTGCTTGAACAGGGCTAGCGGGTCGGCGTCGCCCCCTGCACTATAATGTTGCCAGTGTAGTCGCCTGGTCGTTCGAAGTAGCCGTGTAGCTAAAGGACTTTTCGACGAACTTAATATGTGAAAGTGTGGTGACCATCCCAGGCTTGGTGATATTTCCAGGTTGTTAACGTTTATTATTTATTGGGAACCTTAATCTTGAGAATACAATTATTTTAACTATCGCGGTTTATTCATGGTTAAAAATCTTGTTCTATTCCTATGTTTAAGTTAATTAAGTTGTTGGAGGTGGTTTTAATCCAATAAAATATTTTTTCTTTCTTTCTTTTTGTATCGTGTTTATGACGATCGCGACATCGTCGAAATACCCGTTTTGGTAAGTTTAGGCATACAACTATAATAAAATTTATAATAATACCAAGTGGCACCCTGTCGTTAAAAAAACAAATAAAAGTAAATAGTTATAATCAATTTTATGATTTTATACGTAGGTACGAGTATATTAAAATATTGCAGTTTCTATCAATATTTCAATAGTTTTATAGGTTCGCACATTTTTCATTGTAGGTGTATTTGAATAGGTACTGCTTTATTCATTATTTTATTACATTTAAGGCTCAAATAAGGAAAAGATTACACCTTTATGTAGTTGTCTGACTGCCTTCCGCATGTAATCAATGCCGTATCGGTGGGTCCAGCTGTACATCAGCGCTGTGGCTACATGCTGCAGCATTAATCCTGAGCTGGTTGCCCTTGTAGTGTCTTTTGATAAAAATAGTTGTACATAAGTTGTTTGCCCTTTGTTTTTCTTATTCTTAAAATTGACTTGGACTTTCTTGCGGGGGCGCTTTTTACTCACGATTTTCGTCTTGTCCAAAAGCGCTAGTACACTGACTTCATTTTACCGAATTAAAGCGCCCGTTGTTTTGGTTCAATCTACTAAATACAAAGTTATAATTTCAATTTGTCAATTTTAACAGCGACTACTACTATTACTATTTACTCAGTTGGTTAGAAGAGGGTGTTATGTATTTGAACCCTGTGTGTGTCCGTTTGGGAGCATTGGTTTTTATCCTACCGAATGCGCCAAGTACTAAGCTGCAATAGACATAAGCAATACCAAAGGCGCTACTTTTCCGTTACCAGTCCCAAATAAATTTAAATATGCTTCTTTTAAAATAATCCTATCTTGTGTCATTAGTATTCCTCTTGATTTAATAGTATGTTCATCTTTACCTAGTGGGTACCCATTGTACAAGCCTAGAGTTTAGTTTGAAGATAGGTGTATTTGTGTAAGTCGGTCTTTTGGTATTTATTTATATACCCGCCCTCACTTCGCTTCGGGTTAGTATTATATAATATAAACCTTCGTCTTGAATCACTCTGTTATAAAAAACCGCATAAAAATCCGTTGCGTAGTTTTAAAGATCTAAGCATACATATTTGTACACGTTAGTGATTTTTGATCTAAATTGTGCTATTATCGATTCCAGGGTTCAGCGGATTCTAACTACTCGCAACCTTCGTCGGAGCTGTCGCTGGACGAAGACAAGGAGGCGCTGCGCCGCGAGAAGGAAGCGCAGGCACTCTCCCAGCTCGACAAGGCTCGGGTAAGTCATGTTTGGTATTCTGTTCTCGGCATCAATCATCGTCTACACTGGTTCGGATTCGAATACTTCGGCCATGTATCAAGGCGTAGCAATGACTCCGTTGAACGTCTCGTCGTCCAGGACAGAGTAGAAGGAACAAGGTCACCCATACGATGGACCGATCAAATCAAATCTGCAGTGGGCGGGCCCTTGCATGTGTGTATCGGAATGGCTGCGAACCGGGGTAGGTGGCGAGATATCATACGGCGAGCGATATCTGTACCGGATAGTACTAGCAGTTGACCACGACCGCTCTGTAAAAAGTGGATCGACTGAGAAGAGGTTCTGTTTGAACTGTGAGACGACGAAGGCCCGAACAGATGTGCCCGTAGGATGAAAATATACCATTTATAGCCTACAAGCGACCCATCGCTTTTTATTGTTCCGAACCCGAAGGGAGCCTAACGGGACCCGATTTAATATGCCTACGCTGTCCGTCCTAACTTTAATTAGCTGTATATTTTGAACCGTAATGGATAGCGGGTTTTTTTCAGAGTATTCGTTATAACGGCGGACTTACTAACAAATAAAAATAAACAATGAAAGTGAAATAATAACATACCCCGTACAAGAAACGTTTTTTTTAATCGTATCTTTATTTTTGTTGTATTGTAAAAACGTTAAGACATTACTGCCATTCTAAGCCAAAAGGCAGTATATCAGATAAAACTAATGTAGCAATATCAACCTTATTAATAACAGAACAGAATTAAAACTGCTTTGATAATTGAATTTGAGATACTGCTTGGCTAAGGAGGGCAGATTAAGCGTCAAATTTGGTATGATTAACGTTTGACATGATTCTCATGTTGTGGAGTGTGTCGGGCTTGCGCTGATTCTATTCGAAATCGAATTCAAATTGGAATATTAAAGTAATACCTTCTGTGGTACGGTACGAAACCCTCAGTGCGCGACTCGCACTTGATCAGGTTTTGGTTAAGTTAGGTGGTTCTCTGTCTTTTTGGCGACAAATCTTTGACAAACGCATCGTTTCGCAACCTATTCATTTGCCAACCCGCTTTTTTTCTGTAACTACACATATTTCAGGATTTTTATAAAACTAACCTAACCTAACCTAACCTATAGGGTTCTGTTAAGATCTGGGTTTGGAGTGGACTGTAGTAGGTTGCAGTGGTGAAGAAGAACTCGTTATA
Source organism: Acleris holmiana (assembly GCA_949316455.1). NCBI lineage: Eukaryota > Metazoa > Arthropoda > Insecta > Lepidoptera > Tortricidae > Acleris > Acleris holmiana. The sequence continues at coordinate 24,941,472 of OX438763.1, read as the reverse complement.
CTTATTTATAATTAGTATATTTGGAGAACTTGTTGCCTAGCACAGAGATTGATGCAAGAGAGTGTTGCCAGTTTCCGTCCGTAGACTTAAAACTATTTAATGTTGCCAACAGGTTCTTCACGATAGTCGTGAAATTAATCCAGAATTATTTACAGTTTCGAAAAAAGACGCGGGTTGTCAAATGATATTTTTGTGAAACTTTGGTTATGATATGATAGGATCTCAAGTTACGTCCGTACCCTTTAAAATGCTCTTGACGCTATTACACTTTTTAATCAAAGCTTTTAGTATAAACCCATTTGCTAATTATATCAACGTGACAGTAAAAATGAAAACGCAACGAAGCACCTAAACAAAAACAGAACATTATACCTCCCCTTCCCCCTTGTATACCCCTCCCTCCGTCATTAGATCTCATCAACTAAAACGGCTCATCACAATCACGAGACCCTTCAAGCGAACAAAGCAGCATCATCGTAACTGCTTCAAAACGAGATTGTAACGAGTTGTTTCTGGCCGGTTATCCGACCCATTAAAGCAAATGTTTCTTCTTCGTGAACAAACCGGTGTACTGCGGCTGTATTGATTCAGTCATTGGCGCGGAGCCAGCATCCGTGGGGCTGCAGAGCTGGTTCGGAATTGTGGAGCCTTGATGACTCTTGCTTTGTTGTAGCTGTGAATTATGCTTTTAAGAAACGGCTAGTCTGATAGGAGCATTTTGAAATCCGCACTAATATTATACATTTGAAATGCTGCCGCTGAAGCAATTTAGATGAAATAAAATTATGAAATTATTTATTTGCATGAAAATTTCGTGTGAGTACCGGGAAGGTCATCATAGGGTATTTTTTACTGAGGGAATAACAATAAACGACTTTTAGGCAGGCCATGGGCAACTGCTAGTATTAAATATATTATTTTTGTATTTTAGTGGTGGTTGGACCCTTTGCAGGGTCCGTCCGGATCGCTACCACCATCTTATCCATTAACCAATGTTCGCATTGTTGTGTTCCGGTATGGGGATAAGACAACCGGTGTAATTACTACCATAGAGGCATTCCGCCTTAGTCCTCAGGGTTGGCAACGCATTTGAGGTTTTAGGATTATAGTCTTGAGAATTCAAATTGGGTCTCAGATTCCACTTACCATCAGGTGGCCTGAGTGCTCGTGCGCCTTCTCCTTAACATAAAAAAAAGATAAATGTTTGCAGTTTTTATGGTAGCATAAGAAAACCTGGGCTTTGTAATGATGTTTTTTGGAAAGCGACGTTCTTGTTTTTCAGGTGATTATTAAGACTTAATAGTAATAAATAAGTGTGGCAGAGTTTTTGTCGAAATTTCACTTTTGGTCGACATTCCTTTTTAGTCATCTTAGTCCTTAGACTTAGCAATCCGGTAGCAAGTATTACGAGAGTTCACTTACTGTTTTTTCTATGTTCTTTAGCTAAAATGACGTATGAATGTATGTTTTATCAAGTTGATCTATAAAATCGAACTTAAGAGAAAGTCACGTAAGAATAAAAAGTTTGTCAAAGATCTAGGTATTTTCCTGTGCACCAACTGTGCAAACTTCTTGTTTGGAATTTTCGTTTATCGCATTATTCTAAAATTAAAAATAGCTGTTTGTGTAAATAATGTGAATGTCGGTTTCAGACGAAGCCGGTCGCGTTCGCAGTGCGCACCAACGTGTCTTACGATGGCGCCGTGGACGATGACTCCCCCGTGCACGGCAGTGCCATCTCCTTCGAGGTGCGGGATTACCTGCACATCAAGGTACATTGCTTCTATAACATTTGCAGTACGTACAAACGTGTCTTAGGATAACGCCGTGCATGGAGACTCCCCCGTGCATTTCAGTGCCATCTCCGTCGAAGTGCGGGACTACCTGCACATCAAGGTACATTGCTTCTATAACACTTGCAGTACGTACAAACGTGTCTTAGGATATCGCCGTGCATGGAGACTCCCCCGTGCATTTCAGTGCCATCTCCGTCGAAGTGCGGGACTACCTGCACATCACGGTACATTGCTTCTATAACACTTACAGTACGTACAAACGTGCGTTAGGATAACGCCGTGTACGGAGACTTCCCCGTGCATTTCAGTGCCATCTCCGTCGAAGTGCGGGACTACCTGCACATCAAGGTACATTGCTTCTATAACATTTACAGTACGTACAAACGTGCGTTAGGATAACGCCGTGTACGGAGACTCCCCCGTGCATTTCAGTGCCATCTCCGTCGAAGTGCGGGACTACCTGCGCATCAAGGTACATTGCTTCTACAACACTTGCAGTACGAGTCTTACGATGGCGTCGTGGACGATGACTCCCCCATGCACGGCAGTACCATCTCCTTTGTGGTGCGAGACTTCCTGGACATCATGGTGCATTGCTTCTATTATACTCGCAGTCGCAACACGTGTCTCACGATAGCGCCCTGGACAAAGACTCCCAGCACACTTCCAGTGCATCAAGATACATTACTTTTACTCGTATAAAGGCCGTTCCCAATTTGCAATCGTTTTGGCTAAATACAAGTGTGTTCAAATCGCAAAATGTTAGACAACACATGAGAAGAAATATAATATTGGTATTATATTTCTTCTCATGTGTTGTCTAACATTTTGCGATTTGAACACACTTGGGCTCATCTATTTGGGTTGGCCCAAATAGATGAGCTCTTACGTTGAAGACTATCTCTCTGTGTATCTGGTTGTCGAGTTTTCAATGGTGACATCGCCTGAACAAGCGTGGACCGATTTAAATTTCGTTTTCTCTAAGTGTCGCTTTTATACTGGGTGTTGCCTGTAATAGGAGCAATAAATTGAGGGATCGTTTCTACTGTATAAACGTAGCAACATTTGTTCTACAACTTTTACAAAATATGTAATTTATTATTTGGGATTTTCCCGAACAAACTAAATAGCATTTTCAATGTACTCCATCCAATAGTCTAGTTGACATCTACTGTCAGCCTACAATCTTCGTAGTTTTCGCAATACATTGCTGGCTTGGAAAATCTAAATTCATTCATATTTAGTAAACAACAAGTTATTTTTAAAACTTGTAGAATAAATGTTGTTACGTTTGTGGTGTGGAAACGATCCCTACATTTATTGCTCCTATTATAGACAACACCCGGTATTGGATACTTTTAACCATTAAATCTCAATTAAATTATCTTGATATTGTTTTTAATTATCTAAGAATAAAACTTGTCTAATCTTACCGTTTTTAACCGTATGAAATTAGCCTGCCCTATGACCTATTCGCCAGCTGCAAGGGCAATAGCGCAATTCTAGCCGATGAAGCCAAGGCAATTAAGGGCGTGCCACTTGTTACTCAACTAGGCTACTTTCTAAGTGTAAAGCTGACAGTTTTTCTTCTAAAATAAACCCACAACGGAGTCCAAGGCACTTAAAGACTGCAACTAAGTCTGGTCAAGTTACTTCTGTTGCAACGCAATGTAAGCACATAGTAGCATATGCAGTTATTCTTGTTGGTAGTAAATGTCTTTGTACTGCACTTCGAGCGAATTTTTTTTTTTTTTTTTTTATGTTAAGGACCTGATGGTAAGTGGAATCTGAGACCCATACACATTTGAATTCTCAAGACTATAATCCTAAGACCTCAAATGCGTTGCCAACCCTGAGGACTAAGATGGAATGCCTCTATGCTAGTAATTTCACCGGTTGTCTTATCCCCACGCCGGAACACAATAATGCGAACACTGTTGCTTGGCGGGTGGTTAATGGATAAGATGGTGGTAGCGATCCGGACGGACCCTACGCAGGGTCCTACCACCACTTACTTAATTTTTACTTTCTGCAACTAAATGTTTGGTTTTATTGAACGAGAACAAAATATAACCCCAGATACACCGGTAGCCAGGGTAGAATAGTGCCACTCCATGTCTTCCCGTGGATGTCGTAAGAGGCGACTAAGGGAATAAGGGCTTGTAGTAACTGTTAGGCGATGGGCTTGCAACCTGTCACTAATACACTGATAAACCTCTTGATCTGTTTGTGCAAAATGTGGTTGTAGAATTCTATAACCACATATGAAGAGGTACTTTTAGAGTTGTTGGTATTTCTGTTGCTCTGCCTACCCCACTCTGGAATTGAAGGCGAGATGTTAAGTATGTATGTATGTAACAAAATATTGGATAGCTCATTAGTGTGTAAAGGACACAAATTCCGTAGATTCCTAATACATCGTTAACAACTGAAAAAGTAATGAATTCGTATAGGGTTGAGGCTGTTGAACGTTAGACGTCACTCCATACATTTTGATTGACAAGTTTCTACAGTCGTAGACTGTCGTCCAAATTTAAAAATCAGCGATGTGAGTTTTTGTCATTTTTGTATTCTGGGCCTGTATTTAATTATGGTCGCGTTAATCTCGACGGATAAAGCATTTGTCTCTCTCGCACCGTACTTGTCAAAAAGTGACGAATGTTTTATCCACGTTTAGTCGCGTGATAAACACGACCATAATAAGCCCCTGGTGTACTGATATGACAACCGGTAAAATTAAGCACCTATCTTGGTCCTCAATTGCCTTAATCTTAGGATAGCAGTTTTAAGAATGAAACTGTATATGAGTCCCAGAATCCCACCTATCTGCCTTCTTCCCATAAAACCACTAAATCCACCAAATTGTCATTCCAGGAGAAGTACGACAACAACTGGTGGATCGGACGGCTCGTGAAAGAGGGCTGCGACATCGGCTTTATTCCATCGCCGGTGAAACTGGAGACCGTCCGCGCGGGGCTCCAGCGCGGGCGGTACCCGCGGCCCGCCTCGGCCGCCAACCTGGCCGCGCCCGACGCCAGTCGAGGTAGCACCCCACCCACGCCCGGTACGTCACGTTAGGACGTCGATGGTCAGACCCTGCCTGCCAGGCCCTGACGTTTGTTCAAATTTCACGATATTCAATTTTATCTTCTTAACCTCTTACTCATAAACGTGAAAAAACCGTGGGGTAGCTTATGCCATGCTTTGTCCTTATCTGTAATAGTGACATTGGCATCTGACAGAAAGTGGCGTTTATAAAAACGCTCCTAATGTTTTTTTTTCTTTCTCCCAAAATGACTAAGTACTTGGTTTATCGTAACGCACGAGAATTTCATCCCATTTGGGAAAGAAAAACGTTAGCAGCATTTGCACCTTGACTAAAGCACCAGTGGTGAATTCGGTTTGCCAATTGATAAATAAATTTAAGACAAAAATACAACTATTAAATATACGTTTTAGTCGCTCTATCGCTTTTGATCGATGCGGAAGTTGAGAAAGCGACTGAACAATTTTATGACATTTCGCACCAAATCAGTTCCAAACTTGGTGTGACGACCTGACCCCTATTTCATAAAGCTATTAGGAAAGTCAATAGTCCCATCCGTTGTAAGCCCATTTGATATTTGAAGATCTACGTAGAGTGAAAGACAGACAATAGACATTGTTTGTGATCGGCACTAACTCTTTAAAATCCATAGAAATCGAGGATACCATGTTGATTGTTAAGAGTGGAAATTTGAGCAAATTACTGATAGAGATATCAATGGGGCTCTGGCAGAGAGTTCGACCGTCCACGGACCGCTTTTATATAGCGCCAGACAAAACGAACAAAACTAAACAAATTTCTCTGCAAATAACTGATGCACGCACTAACTATACTTGAACGTAATGAAGAGATGTTCTATTTAATAATATCTTCTTTTAAAAGCCGTCAACTTTATTAAATTTCGAGAAATTCCAACTAACTATCTATATATCAATTTTATTTGTATCTCTATCTACTGTATCAATAAAGAATTTGAATTTGATCATACCATAATTACTGTCTTTAAAAGGTGAAACGCAAATTGACTATCTCGTCATTAATTAGTTCTAAATTTTATTTGTTAATTATCACTCTTGATTTTGTCTGGCGCGTAACGTACAACGCAGTTTTTTGTATCTTTTTAACTGATCGTCTGGCTCTTTCTAATACCTTTGTTTGTGATTAATCCACTTGAAATAACAAATCTACCATAAGTAATAACATCTAACGGTGGAAAAGCTAGGCGATCGTGAATGTGTAGTCGTGAATCGGTGTAATTGGCTGTATTGTGAATATGGATCCAGAAATACTTAATTACAAGTGGCATTATTGTTTCTACGAGGATAAATATGTTTATATCATTATCTTCTGTGTATATTTGATGTAAATTTGTATCTGTATCAACAACAAATGATTCTTATATCATCTGACTCCCTAGACCCTCTATTAGAACTCTTCCACTATATAGTTTATCTTCCAATGTCACTTGTGGTTCGAGAGTAGCGAATCAAAATTATCCTTTATATTGTAATCTTGTATACAAATACTAATAATTATCTATGGAATGTATAACTGCTTTGTACTACCATTTCATCTCACATACCCATAGTTGTTGCGGGTGGAACTTGCTGGGATTTCCTGGACAGTGTCTGGGTGTTGTTACACTACACCCTTTTTCCCAAGATAAGTGGAGATAATTAATCAACTGTTGTCTTACTATCAATCAACTTTAAGCGTAGGTACTTTTCGCTGCTCTGAATTTTTCGTTTATTTCAATGAGTTGAAATGTCTTATTGTTGCGTTCCTTGTCTCAACGGCAAGTATATATCAATAATTTGATCTTCTAATTTAAGTATTTGAAATACCATGTCTGATGTCTATGGTTGGTTTTATCTTCACGATCTTGGGACGGGTGTCTTGTAACACGACGTTCGGTAGCACTCACTCCTTGCCATGTTTTCAGATGTTACTTCATTCGATCGAGGTAAGCTCACTTTAACCCATTACACCGGGAAAAATCGTCAAATTTCACCCACCCTCTTAGTTTTGCTTTGGTCTTTTTCCTTTATGTAATTGATGTGTAATTTATTAATGACATTGGTGTTATTATTATTTTTTTATTTTATCGCCTTATATATCCACAGGATTTTTCACATTCCCTAACCAATATTAATTTGATATTTATGATGTTTTATATTGATTGCTGTCAGTTGGACATGTTTTTTTACATTTAAGAGTTAATTATTTTTTAGTTATTTTTACTGATTCGTCAAATACTTTTGCTAAGAAGATTTTGTTATTTGTTTCGAAAGTAAAGCTTCTTATGAAATAGAACCTATTTTTTACCTCATACAATATTAATGAATTTTCAATGGATCCATTTTGAATTTCCTTTGTGGTTAATAGTGAACGTAATAGCCTGGTAATAACTGTCCTAAATATTGTAACATTGTATAGTTTCTATGTAGGTGATATGATAACCGGTGGCTGTTATGAACACTTTACCACTACAGACTTAAAACTGTACATGCTCACTTTTTCTAATTAAGTATGTGCCACTTTCCAAAAAACGTATAATAAAATAACAAAAGACATTTTTAGAATTTCAGCCTTCTCTTACCTGAATAAAATACGTTTTTTAAATTGTAACACGGTTGTAACATTAAGTTACGTAACTATACCTCCAGAGATCAATGTTTAGCATTGACTCTCGGCTGATGATGACAAGAATAACTTTACCTTCACAGTCTATACCAGCAATGATTTCTAACAAGGCCAATGCTCGTGCCATAGGTGAGGACTCAGACTCCGCTGGTCGGGGCCGAGGCGCGGGCGCCTTACCAACCAATAAGGAAAAACGGAAGCCCTTCTTCAAAAAGCAAGAGGCGTGCACGCCGTACGACGTTGTGCCTTCAATGCGACCAGTGGTGCTGGTCGGACCTTCGCTCAAGGGCTACGAGGTCACGGACATGATGCAGAAAGCGCTCTTCGATTTCCTCAAGAGAAAGTTCGAGGGCAGGTAAGAGGCGGTTACGCAAATGTGACAAAAAATAATAATGTGTTTGCTCCTAAAAGTATACGTGAAGAAATGCCGTGTGCAGCTTATGTTAATGGTTTTGTCTCTCTTCATTTGAGTGTACTACTTGAAGTTTTAGAACCGGAATTAATGTAGGTAAATAGATTTAGATATGTATATTGAAAAACATTTAGATGGTATAATGTTATTTTAACTGTCTAGTTTTGTAAATTTTGGTCTTTAAATTAGTCTGACAAGTAGTCATTTCAGATGTAAAACTAGAAATAGGATTGAATAATAACATTGCTTTTAGAAAATCCTCGACTTAGACAAGACCCTTCCATAGTCGAAGCTAGCAGTTTAGCACCAGTACCGATTGGCACTAGAATAATTCAGAATAAGAATCGAATCGGCCTTAAACATACGTAAGCGAAATTAACGTTGCAGGATTATAATAACTCGCGTGATGGCTGACATATCTCTTGCGAAGCGCATGCTGGCCAATCCATCGAAGCGGGCGATCATGGAACGGTCCAACTCCCGTGCCACTGGCCTTGCCGAAGTGCAGGTAATACATACTCTTTAATGTTCCAGGATCATCATCACCCGGGTGTCCGCGGACATATCGCTGGCAAAACGCTCCTTACTCAATAACCCGCCAAAGAAACCGATCATGGACAGGGCTAATTCGAGAACGAATTGTTTAGCCGAGGTTCAGGTGCGGCTTTTGTGCCTGTTGTCGTGTTCATCGTAGACGCTATTACTGCCGTGCGAGCGCTCCGTACTTCGCTGTGAAAGCTCCTATGCCCTCTGAAGACACGTCGCCAATATACACAGCAATATGCTCAGAATACTGTTCAATCACTATTTGACAACGCATGCGTATATCAATTGATGTCCCATTGCTCACGTTTACTCTCAAATTATTTAATAAATTCATTCATACTTTGTGGGTATAGGCAAGACTAGCCTATGCCTTCATATTTTTAAAAACACTAGTAAAGAGGCCACTGCGGAGTACAGGCGCGGCGTAATGCTTGGGTTGACTTGCTCATCGATACACAGCACACATCCATTATTACTTCTAACATACTGAACTTACTTATTTGCCTGATGGTTGTCGTCGTTGGTTTCCTAACGCATGTCCCATGATTTTGTCGTAGCTAGGTCGGGTCCAGGGCCCACATTCCATCCTCTAACCTACCACTAATCAACATTAAGAAAACTAAAAAAACTTCATGGAAAATAAAAAAAACACCATTAAGCTTACAGTTATGTAATGATTGATTTGCTGTAGTTTGAAGTTTAATTATAATCGAATGCTGCCTCAATCACTAACATTTACCGCACTTAATTGACCTTATTATTCACTTAACTTAATTCATTAATATTGAAGTCATCCACATACTGGCCCTGGGTCTTGGCCTAGCTGCGGCTCCACCCTAGCTAACAACTGGTTTCTCTAGGCCGAGATCGAGAGGATATTCGACTTGGCGCGCACTCTCCAACTCGTGATATTGGATTGTGATACCATCAACCATCCATCGCAGCTCGCCAAGACCTCGCTGTCGCCCACTATTGTCTACCTGAAGATCTCTAGTCCTAAGGTAAAGTGTAATTTTTTATCTCCTGTATTTTTAACTAATTGATAGCGTACGAGGTTAGTACTTGTATAATCAACGCCATAAGTACATTTTGTACCCTGTCACTTTACCACATGGATTTTTTATAAGATTTCCCTGAGAACCCTTTCAATTTCACCATGTCCATCTGTCTGTCTGTGTACTACAATGACTTTTTCTCACAAACGATCAACTTCACCAACCTGAAACTGTACACATATAAAAATTTAAATATTTATCCCGCACACTATTCTACCTTCTGGCCAAAGCAGATTCAATCCTATCGCCTTAGTATAAGGTTGCAATTGCTACAGTAATTTTCTCTGAGGTACTGCAATTTGTCTTAGAAGGCAGTATTGTTTGTTGGAACAATAGTGAAACTAAAATGACCCCACTTAATGTTAGACAAATTTGTAAAATTCAACATAAGTCATGCAATTCAAGGTGCTACAACGGCTGATCAAGTCCCGTGGCAAAGGGCAGACCAAGAACCTGTCGGTCCAGATGGTGGCCGCGGAGAAACTGTCCCAGTGCCCGACGGATATGTTCGACGTGATCCTCGACGAGAACCAGCTAGAAGAGGCCTGCGAACATATAGCGGATTACTTAGAGGTGAGTGAAGATGCACCGAAGAAGTCGCTTAGGTTACGGGAAACCAATGGATGTAAGCCGCACAGGACCAAACCTTGGGGATAGCATAGGCATGGTGTGGACATCTTTCGACTAAAATTATGATGAGCTGATACAGGGTAATCCATACCAAAGCCTACGCAGGGAGTATCTAAGTATTAAAGTTAGTAAATTAAAAATTGTGTTTAAGCACTGAAATTTGCTATCTTTAAAATTCCAGGAGGAATTGATTTGGTTCGCCCTGTACAGTTGCATATGTAACGATTAACTTCATCTTGTAGCTCATAAGCTATTGTGTTTTATCGTTGGTTTTAGAAAAAAGGTGTATGCATATCTGTATAGACTCCGTGATAAAGAAAAAAAATCGCTTGCGTTACGTTTACGTAATGGGCGTTTGCCCAGGTGGTGTTTATGTTAGCCGAGAGCTAGTTTTGCTAGTACTGGAAAGCTGTAAAATTAGATGAAATTATGTTAAAAATAAGTGTGTATGTTTTGGTAAAATTCACGGGTGTTATAGTTTTTCCTACCTTTTCTAGACGTATTGGCGTGCGACGCATCCACCGGCGGTGTCGGAAGTGCCACGGCCGCTGCCGCATGCCACAACTCACGCGCCGCATCCCACTGCGCACCACGCACAGCCTGGTGAGTTCACACATATATAACATTAACCGGAAATCCTGCTCTATAGTTACTGTTAATAAGCAGCCCCACAGGGCCACAGCCCTAGACAAGATGGATTCAGCGAACGTTATCGTTATTGAGAATGTATAGGATTGGCGTAAGCTGCCGGTCGGTCGCATCGAGAGATTTAGGTTGGCTTTATGTTAATTGTGTAAGCCCCCGGGTAGTAAAGCGACTGATTTATTCACAATAACATTTTGGTTAATTCGGTGGCGTGACCAGGATTCATGTTATTCTAGTCGTGTCGAATTCGATAAAACCTATATTGATGTTATAATATGACTTAACCACTTCTTTTATAAAGATACTTTAGCTATACATTTTATAAATACCTTTTATAAATGGATTTTTAATAAAAAATTAGAACTGGAGATATATTTATCAGTATAAAGTTTAATTCCAATTACAAGATAACACATTTAATAATCAATTAATTGAATGTATTTTCTATCACGAATAACATTACCTACCCTTCACAACTAACAACCGTCTTTGTCCTCTACACATATATATACATTACCGCCATGTGTTCAAATTTCTACCACTGTGTGCGTGTGTAACCGTGTGCTCTGTTGATCCCCCCCCGCACCCCGGAGGACACCGGGAGCGAGCCGACTCCTACTCTTACGAGAGGGATAGAGGTAACCACTTACTAATAAACCATTAAGTTCCTAGCCCTGTGTAAAGTTATGCATGAGAAGTGAGAAGTAAGAAGTATTTCTTTTAAGACTGTGTGTATAGATTTCTAGGGTAAATTAACACGACGGCATTTGGTTGGAATGCATATTTTATTGGTGTATGAGACGATTTTGTGCCTCAAACAGAACCCCAACAACCAAGGCCCCGAGAAGAGGGTTCTATGTCCAAAATGGACGACATTATGTTCTTCAATTCAATAAATGAGTCCAAACTCATATTATTATAAGTGAAAAACCATAATGGCGTCGTGTACATACCTAGCACTCATTGTGATGTTAGTAACTTGCACGAAAAAACGTACTTTAAAGCTATAGTTATAAAATGCATACGACTGCGTAGTTAGATTGCACATTTTCCTGAATTTAAGACCTGTGTTAAACGCATGTAATGTTTGAAATTTTTCGATAATACTAATAATACGAATGCAAAATCCGTGACTTGAATAAATATATGTTGTTCTGTTACTCTGTGTTAATCGTCTAGCAACAGCCACCCCATAGAGACCCCAGGACCCACTGCACTGTGCCCAGCCCACGCCCACTGACCACCCTGTTCATTTCAGTACAAGCGTCAGGCCAGGCGCACTAACCGTCGAGCTGAAGACATATATTCCAGATGTATACATACATAATATAGCAGAAACGTCGGCGATGGCCCCCACCCAGGTTGCAATTAATTTCTCGCGGCATAACCCGCTTCACTAGCCGATTGAGGGTGTCGCTTACTAACTGTTCTGCTTAGGTTTCGCAAATGGACTCTAATACCGACATTTAGTGCGGATCGGCTGATAAATTGCTATTCAAATTGGTAGCTATTCGCAGCTGTCTGAAGCTAAATGTCGCAGCAGGTTCATGTGTGAGTGAAATCCCCAACAGTTCCGACTCATCGTTAACAGTGATCTAGCCACAGATGGTCGCCTCGCTTCACGTCACCCGCCAGAGGTCACAGCCTCACCGTGTCGCTTGACTTGTGCTTTTTCGCAGCGACGCCGTCGCCGCCGCCCTCGGCGGAGATTGTGTTGCCGTGCCCTGGCAAGGTGCGCCGGTCCGGGGAGGCCATGGTGCAGATGTCGCTCAGTCTAGTGTCGTAGCCCGCGGGCCGTAAGTGCGCGTGCGTGCCCCGAGTGCGGCGTGACTCCCTCCCGGCTCCGCCGTGTGATGTTTGCAGTGTGCTGGTTGATCCTTATCGGCCGAGACGTCTTCTTAACCAACATGGAACGATATACTCGTACTGAAGTTAAATATAAAAGGACCATCGATTGTGGTCAGAAAACGTCTCGGTTAGCGGGCCCCTTTCGTTTTTAAAGACTATACAGGTCGCGTATTAACATCATCTCGTACTGTTACAGGTGGGAGATCTCGACAGCCACGGCCGGAGCGCCTCGAGGAGGAATACTACCCTCGAGACCCGCGGGATCCGCGGGAACTGCGGGACCCGCGTGACCTTAGGGACGCGCGGGACGTACGGGACATGCGTGACGTGCGGGACGCTCGAGACGTGCGCGACTCGCGGGACCCACGCGATGTGAGAGAAACCCGGGATCCGCGCGAACGGTACGCGCGTTATGGGCGCGAGGGCCGTGAACCGCGCGAAGGACGGGAGCCACGCGAGTTCGCCGAAGGGTACAGCGAGGGGTACGGGCGCGAGGCGTACGGACACGACTACACGCGCGAAACGTACGCGCGCGAGGAGTATCCACGCGAGCAGTTCCCGCGCGAGGGTTACGCGCGTGACGAGCGGGGCGCGCGGCGCGATCGCGAGCCGTCTGACGAGTACGGCCCGTCGCGCCGCGCGCTCAACGCCGTATAGCCGCCGCGGGCGGGGGGCCCCCGCCGATAGTTTGACGTGGTGCTTTCCTTGAGAACGGTTGTTTTGCAGCGGGACCGCTGGCCGGCGCCGCGCGGCCGCTCTCCGCCCCTCGACATTTCCTGTACAGAACCTAGGAGTAATTATATAGAGCCTGTACGTTAGCAACTCGAAGACCTCGATTACCTCACTGTTTTATTGTTCTTCCGGGCGGGGCGCGGTGCGGGGCGCGGGTGCGGTCTTCTCTTTTCATATTCGAGGTCGCGCGAATGGCGCGACCGGACGCTGTTTCGATTCGCTGAGCTTTAGTGACACGCTTTCGCGAGCGTCGCGTCGACTGAGGTGCGCGGCGGTGCGGGCGCATTGGACGCATGCGACGCGTGTGACGCACGTGACGCGTGTGACGCATGCGACGCGTGTGACGCACGTGACGCGTGTGACGCATGCGACGCGTGTGACACATGCGCCGCTTGCAGCGCACGTGGCGCGTGTGGCGCACGCGGTGCACAGTGCGCGCACGCCGCCGAAAGAGCATTTAGGCTACTAACCGGACGCACTCGAAACGAACGCAGCTCGCGCGGAATGTATAAAATTTTTACATAAAATAATTTTAGTAAGTACCAATAGATATTATCCATTTCCCATTTTTTGAAAATACATTAATCTGTAAAAAATATATTGCATTCATTATTGCAAAAAATCATTTGTAAATAAAAATACTTTATATGGAGTGGTTGTTTTCTTATTTCTCACGTCATTTTCAGTCATCATTATAGAAAGTAACGAAAAAACGAAACGTTAGCCACCTCATTCAAAACAAGCCGGTCAATCAGTTGGGACCGAGCATCGAGGGTTCCGCACCTACATCATACTTATATGACATATTAGTGACCCAATAAATTACTGCTGTTGCTTACTGATGTCATACTTTAGACCCCGTTCGTACGGGATTTTATTTTCAGAAAAACCATTAAGTTTTAGTGCAATTCTTGTGGGCTTTGATTGAGCCTGAAATATTAAATTATAAATAATGTCAAAACAAACAATTTTAAAATTCAAAAAGAGTATCATTGTGTCATTGTCCTATTTAACGTAAAAGCTTTCATATGATATATCACAATATAAATAGTTTTTATTGGGCTCTCGCTTTTTTCACTGCAGAAATAAGTAGTTCCAAATATAAAATTTCTAATGATAAGACTTTGGAACACTAAATACTAGGTACAAATATTTAATACTTTAGCCGTTTTAAAAAAGGGACCTAACAGACAGACTGACAGTCGGACGGCCGGACCGACGGAAACAGCATTACTTATATCCTATGCCGGTTCCGTTTTTCAGTATTTAGTTCGGAACCCTATTAAGGCCCAAAATTATCTACAATTAATTAAATGCAGTTTAAAATAAAGTAACTATAGTGACTCAATTAAAGTTGCCTGAGGGATGGGATGGAATAAATAAAATGTCCGGATTTATGAAAAACGTTGCGTTTTATTACAGGCGTGGAAGTAAATTCGTCGGCTTCCATAAATAAATTACACATTACAATACATAACAGAGAATAAGTTTAATTTCATATATTTTCGCTTGCCTCTTTGGTGTCTACTAGCTAACCCTATTGATTATTATTTACATATTTTAATTTACATCATCAATTTGAAATACCAATTTTTTTACATCCGAATTTTGGTAACGTACAAGGAAATAGGTGTTAATTCAAGTGAAGTGAAATACTACAAGACTAGAAAATAAATTGTTAGATACTACATCGTTAACTTAACAAATTCCAATATTAGCAAGAATAGAAAATAAACATCGTATTTTCATCCCTAGTTATTGGTTAAAAGTAATTGTATTGTCAACAAAGGGGCTATCCCAAACTATATTGCATCGTCTCTTTGGTTTCACTCCTAGAAACATCGTTCTGAGGTATAAGCGAGCTATTTACACTTAACACGAAACCCTATTTACACTTCACTATTTCAACGTCCACTTCAAACCGTAGCACTCTGCCACTCAGATGTATAAGTAATCGTTCTTTGTTTCTTTGCAATAACTGATACTAGGGAACTTGTAGACGGGGCTGTATCTCCTGCTGTCGCTGTCTGACTCTAGGGAGAGAGCTGAGAGGGCTCGAGAAGGTTCGTCTTCTTCCTGCAGGTCCTGGCGGGGCGGGGGAATGGTGCGGGGCGGGAGGGGCGGCGCGCGGGGGTTGCGCCGCACCCTGAAGTGGCAGTCGCTGTCAGAGGGCCAGGCCCGCTGGACCAAGAGGGGAAGGTCATCGGGGTGCAGTTTGCGCTCATACTCTTGTGAGGTACACACCTGAAAAAATAAAAAATATGTTTCATGTCCAATAGCCAGCTTCAATCCTGGTAGTTTATGAGGTAAAACAGCCGACTTATTTAGATATCCTGTCCAAAATTGTATAGCAAAAAATCGTCGCTGGTCGAAAATAATGTGAAGTATGTCAGGAGGTATCTATCATTCCTAAGTATTTATTTTGGTTCTCTATTGAATGGCATATTTTTTTTACTTATAATGTATCTTTTCGCATAAAATCGCTTGCCCGAAATCGGTTTTTACAATAGAAACAGTTGTATTTTAATTATTATTAAAATCTAACCTAAACAATACATGTTTATTAAATTCTGCAAACTCAGCCTAAAAGGTGTGTTGTACGAAAATATGTTTTGCCTTTCAAGGGGATCCCGTTTCTTTTTGACTAACGTCATCAATAAGGATTTGGATAGTAGAACAGAGTAATTATTTTACATGAACCACAAAATTACTATTACACTATTTCGTCTCGTTGGAGGTAGCTATCGAAATATCCTTTATTTGCGCATCCATAAGGAATATTCCCTCCAAATTTCAAGTCATTTGTTTCAGCGGTTTAGGTTATGCGTGGTCTGTCAGAAGATTTTTTTTATATAGTAGTAGTGTTCGTGGCTAACCTCATACAGAGAGAACCGCTCCACGCCCTCGTCGGAGTTGTAGCACTGGAGGAGGATGGCCAGCAGTTCGTCGGCCGTGGTCCGCTCGCTGGTGAGCAGGCACTTGTACTGCGAGGAGGACATCAGCGCGGAGTCGAATATCTTCACCAGCCCGCCGGGGCGCATCTCGAGGGAAAACCTGGAATCAAAAAGAGTTTTTTTTAGTTTCGACGTATGATTCGCTAGCCAGCAGCGTCTGCTGAGCTTGTACATACGCCATCTATTAGATTAATGCGAACATCCCAGAGCCCGCTAAGGACCTTCGACGGACGCTCGATTGTATGGAGTTCTTCAGTCTATGGAGAGTTCGTCGATGGTTTGGTGTAGAAAATCAAGTGAGGAAAAATAACAGGTGGTATGTGAACGCAGAACTTAGATTATCGTTGATGAATTGAGCTATTAACCTACTATATCAATTTAAAGGATAGATGGAAAGTGTGAAGCTCGGTGTGAAAACAAGGGAGTTAATACTGAAATGACGGCTGATAGGTATGTTTGGATAATGTTAAATATATAAAGACCCCGATATAATAGGACTCCTTCTTTCAAAGCTGATTCGCTTAAAAGACCCAAATGATTTTGAAATAAATAGCTAAGAAGCTTCTACATCCATTACCATAAACTAAAGAGACACTTCCTCAAACATCTACATAACATCTTGCCTTCATTCCCAGAGTGGCAGTGGCAGACCTACAGAAATACCAACTTGTTTGTATTGTTTAACCTCATTTTTCACAATCAAGCCAAGAAGTTTACTAGTGTATTATGACAGGTTGTAAGCCCATCGCCTAATAAACTACAAGCCCTTTTTCCTTTAGTTGCCTCTTTCGACATCCACACGGGAAGCCATGGAGTGGCCCTATTCTAACCCGCGAACCACACGTGAGGGGTGTTATTGAATATTTCGTAGTAAATTTACTTCAGTATGCTTTGGTGGTAACTTGATGACAGTTTTTCAAACCCAACACGAGTTTCAATAATATCATCTTCAAATAGAACTTCACGAAGAAAATCCCTGTCATTAGTTATCTACAACTTAAATAGACAAAATATTATAAAATTATAACGTTATTTAGTTAACATCCCTTTGTTTTATTAGGAAAGACAAAATAAGTATTTTAAAAAGCATTTTAAAAGCTCTCAAACGTTAGTTTTTAATTACGTACTTTAAAGTAGCTATCCATATTTTCAACATCAATAATTTAAAAAAGATTTTGTTACCCTAACACTCTTTCATGAGGGTGGAATCATTCTAAAGATACCTTTCAAAATTCTAATAGCTACTTGAACTTTTAATACGAGACTGTACAAACAACAAACCCCTGTAAGTTCTAAAACAAGATCATTAATACGTTTTAAGATAAAGTAGGAACTGACTATTTTACTTCATTAATCTCTTTAGCCTTTCCATTTCAATTTTTATAATATATAAGTAGATGGTAATGGATGTCAGTAGTGACCCCGCATAAGAAGCTAGTGGTCCTGGGTTTCAAACCAGATAAGGGCATAAATATTTCGGGGATCCTATCATTTCATAACCAATGTAAATAATTCAGGATTTCAAGACCATCGTGTAGAACCCTATAGGTTAGGTTAGGTTAGTGTTATAAAAATCCTGAAATATTTGTAGTTACAGAAAAAATCGGATTGGCAAATGAATAAGTTGCGAAACGATATATTTGTCAAAGATTTGTCGTCGAAAAGGCAGAGAACCGCAGATTTATCTAATGAACGCAAGCAATTGTTCCTGAGTTTTGGATGATTTCTGTGCATTTACGACTTTATTGATGTATTGTGTTTCTTTAATGGTAAGTAACTTTATTGATGTGATACAAGGACCGGAAAACCGCTTTATTCGTTAAGCGCTTTCGATTCAAAAGCCTATTTAGATTGTGTTGCCGTATCGACATGGCAACCCTTTTCGAATAAGGTTACCGTTTCCATTGCGCTTGTTGTCCGATAGGGTGTTTGCAGCTGGAAGAAACAGCGTATCAATAGGGTTGGGTTAATCCTATTGATTGCTGTCTCTTAGGCCCGCTTGCATCTAAATGTCGCCACGTGCGCCTACCGACCGCTTACCGTTCTATTGGTAGGTTGTGCAATAATAAGTTGTAGGAATTGGACGCAGAGATTGAAATATCTTGACATCTATCAAAACCCCTTTAAAAGCGGCAAGCGTATTAAGGGTTTTTGATACCGGTAAGACTGCCAGCGGAAAGCCAAATCCATCGTATCAATGGATAAGCCTTTAATTGCGGCTAGCCAACGATACGCTTGCCGTACTGATGGGGTTTTTAAAATCAACCCTATCGAATAACCCGATCAAAAGCGTATTTAACGGAAACCGGTTCCGGTCCCTGATGTGATATTGCTCCTTAATTTCCCACTCAAGCAACAAACTTTACCAATACTCTCACACATCGCACCCCGAAAGTGATTTACCTATTATAATGTTTACAGAACGTTATTCGAAGTGTCAACACAAAGCAGTCCATATGGTCAGAGTCTTTTAACTTTTTTATTGCGACGAGAATAGACAAAGCGGAAGGAGACATGAGTGGGTCTTTTTTAGGCGACTAGCCGGTGGTCCGAGGATTAGAGAAGAGGTTTATTTATGGGAGTGTTTGGGTGGAAGCTGAAATAGTAGGATTCTGCGGTGACAGTGATTTTACTGACACACTAGTTTGTTTTCAAAAAGATCAAGCTATAATTCATTTGTTATGCATCTGAAACTGCGTCAATAATGACAAAGAATATTGGGCACAACATTCTAACCTTAAAATAGCAGCATTATTGTTATCACTAACTAATATCCCTTGTTAATGCGGGTTTCCGGTAATAATGCTAATCAAAACACAAATTGACTACTTCCTATTTGATGCTTTTGATTTTAAAAATGTTGTAACTTCAACACACCAAAATAAGTTATGCCCAAATCTCATAATCGTTTGCTAGATTTCCTCGCAGATTGTCTAGCACAGGGCTTGAGAGTCTGCGGATTGAGGTAGGCTAAAATTAACAATACCATTTCCAACTCAAAAATAACTTAAGTTCACACTACCGCCTTCTATGTGTATTTTTCTTTTCAAGGTTGTCTGGAAAAGATACTTGGTGATAAGGGCTTTTGCACGTCGCGTGTCGCGTCAACTAAAGCGCTTGCGCGTCTACATGAACGATCTGATACATCTCCATAAAAAAGTTTTGCCCTCATAGCCCGATAGGCTGTATCTACAATTAATTAGCTAAAGTGGATTTAATCCTATTCCTTTAGTAATAAGGTTGCATTTGCCACAGGAGTTTTATCTGACTGAGATACTGCCTTGTCTTAGTAGGGCAGAGTTTACGGCTTTTAACATGGTTTTGTTTTTGTGGAGTTCAAGTATTATATTGTAAGTCACACTTACTTTGAATATCCTTTCGGATGGCACGCCTGCAGCGCTGCAGGCCGCGCGTCGTCGTCCAGCACGAGGGTCGTGCGCAGTCCGGCTGCGCGCACGCGCACCTCCATGCTCAGGTAGAACAGCCGCGGGTCCCGGTGTCGCATACGGAACTTGCCAAGCAGCATGGACACCACTTCCTGCGCGCGAGTGCCCCACGTCACCGAGAGAGTTTTGTACTCTATGTCCGGGCGGAGACGGCGGGCGAACACTTTTATTGTTGTCTGTGAACAAAGAAATAACATATTTAGTCATGGAAATTGGCAGTCAAAGTATACGGTTCGAAGGACCAACATTTATGTTTACATTTCCTAGTATGTACAGTTTTTAATAAAATATTGACTTATTAAAATTATTATCAAAAAATTGCACATTTAAAGTTAACACGACAGTTATATTATAATACTAAATAATACGAGTAACAAATTTTATCAAAAATTATATTATATCAAACCGATGCCGATCTACAATACTGTTTTAAAAATATCATATTTTACAGTATTATTGTAACAATCGCATCGGTTTCCTTTACTAACCTTAACCTAATAAATATACCTACGGTTAACTACCAACAGTACGGCGCATTGCTAATGCATTAGGATTGCAGTAAATCAGGTTTCCGCCGACGCAGGCGCTAGACTAGACATACTGACTCTAGACATAAACTACCTATCTATCTCGTTAACTTCAAAGTATGCAGAGTAAGCTTTCAAGAGAACTCCCATGTGTCACTCAATATTTTTCTTCATTCAACTAAATTGATCTAAATATTTCTTTGCTAGTTACTACATTTTAATAATAATCAAACATAACTTTAATATTGTAGAACATTACATTTTGATAATAATGCTTTTAAAACTAGCGTCAATGTAATTGCTGTTCTAGAGGAGGAAGTAGGTAAGCATGTAAGAAAATGCACAGCTATTTAAAAGTGAACTCATTTCGAGGAACAATATTTAAGTATCATGAAAACTATAAGGATATACCTATTTATTCTAATCACAAGAATACCAACGAAACAAAAATGCTCGATAATTATGACCACATTGCTGCAGCGAAAAATATAAAATTCGTAACTCACGTGAATATTATGCGGATGAAAGGCTAGCCGCAAGCGTGGAGCCGGCACGGGTTTGAACTCGCGAAGGGCCATGTCGACGCGGGCGCACGTTCAACTGCGCGGACACTACTGAGCGGATACAGCCCTTGGCCGAGACACCTGTCACCCACAGGAAACTGCAGGCTTGCCTGCATATGCCAGGGGTGACACTGTGTCCCTTCCCTTGAGCTAATAGGGTCTATAGTTGGCTAAAGTTGGCTATAGAACACCTACAACTTTATAAGCGTATCCGCTCTTTTGACCCCCGACGTAAAATTCCGATATTCTTTTTAACGAAATCTTGTCATCATCGAGTTTGTTTTTAGTGAGGTAACATGAAAATCGGTTCGGCCATTATATAGGCGGTTTATATCTATTTAAAAGAGGGTTGTATGTTACGGGGCAGTTAGTTACTGTAGATCGTTAACCAAGGGTTGAAAGAGACCAATTGCAACCCGAGATATTTAGGCCAGGCGAAAGTAAGAAAGAGTTAAATACTCTACATTTAATTTCGACTAAGAGAGAAGCAAACAAAAATGTTGAATGTTATTATCAAAAACTTTGTCTTTAGGTATTTGATTTGTAAAAATTATGATTTTACATAATTTCAGATAAGTTTGAAATAGTTTGTTGTTTTTTGTGATGACTGTTTGACCAATTCTTTTTACTTTCCGCCCTAGCAATGAAAGAGCCAATTTCAGCCCGCTAATGAGATATGGAAATCCTTACTTTCCGAATATGAGAGATGAAGAACAGTTTTGTATTACATAATTAATTGCATGTAGCAAATCCTTTTTTAGTGATATTCTAAGTTTTGGCTGTATTTTTTGTGGTAGTAAATCAAAACAGTTTTGTATGCATAGATTGTAATGAACATGAAGTTTCAAAGGCTTCTTGCAAGTGTCCGGGTCTCCAGAATCGCGTGGTTTCTTGCTAACATCGTGTCAACACGATGTTAATCAGATTGTATCGAGCACAAAAGACTGTGTTGATGTAATTGGATAGGTAATTAAAAAGACGAAGTTTATCGATGTTGGTTAACCACAGGAGATGGAAACAAAGGACCAAGTGCTTTCGGCTGCTCGTGGCGTATGCACAGTTCTTTAATACAAAGTAAAATTAATAACTAGGACATCTTTAAACTTTTTAAAGTTAAGTCTGAGACTCTAGCTAATCATATTACCGATTGTCTGGCCAGACCAGACCACAAAAATGCAGAACCAGCAGTGTTCTTAGCGGAAGTAATCAATGGTGGTCGCGATCCGGATGGATCCTGCAAGGTCCTACCGCTGTACCTTTCCACTTGTATACATTTAAAATTTATTCAAAAGAAGCATAAACGGTCCACTTATAAGTCATTTGAAGTGCTTCGTTTCCTCAAAAGATCAAGTAAATTCACACTTCCTTTTCGCTATAAATAGGTGTTTTGTAATCTCAGTGGTACCGGGACCGATGGACACCCGATACAAAGCGTGCAGGAAACGCTCTTGCGCAACAATCGCAGGTATCTATCAATTGGGGTGCTTTTTGTATGAACGAGTGATGTATTACAGGATGCGCGAGAGTCGATTATTTGGATACGCCTGTTTGAAGCAAAGGAAGCTTGAATGACGTATATAGGGGTTTTTATTAGGTTGGTGATGAGAGAATTGTTTGATAAAAAGCCATGGGACGCGAATTATTAATATGAAATTTAATGTAGGTTTGTTTTTTGTTGAAGATTGCCAATTATTAAAAAGTAACATTGATACATTGAGATTTTATTTGCATAAAAAAGCAGACCCTCTAGACATAAATTGGGGTGATTCAAATAACTAACTTTTAAGAGATATGTCACATCATTTTTTAACTAACCTAACCTAACCTAACCTAACCTTTATTTCTACTTTGTTTACGCCTTTTTCTTACAATTACAGCTCTTACTGACAAGTGAATAAGAAATATAATAAAGCAAAATCAAAGCGGACCAGGCCTCTGGTTCTCTTCCATCCATATTCATTCGTCGCTAAGGTTTCATCTAGTCCGTTAGAGAACTAATAGAAATGAATAAAAACTTGCATCGCCTTCCGTGTTAACATTAACGGTGTAATATTAAATTGAATGGAAGAAAGTACCGGTAAGTCTTTCGTGATCTTGAGACGAGGGAAACGCAAAAACTGGGACCGGACGGAAAAAGAATGCGCCACAACACCAACATAACAAGGAGCTGTCCAAACTTGAATTGATGGAAACCCTTGACCATTGGTGGAGTCGTTAGACGCAAAGTTATTTTTGTGCTGGTTTGGAAATGCGGGAGAAAAAATTTCGTCATTAGCGATACCGAGGAGCGTCTTGTCGGTCACGGTGATTTGTTGGCTACATTTTTGCATCCGTAATGCGGTTTTAGGCGTGATTAAATCGGACGTAATTTATACGGTTGAAAACACGTGTTTATAAGATGTGACGTAATGCGTATTTATTTTGGTTACTTTCAAAATAATATATTCATTGTTTTGTGAAAGGTAGAATTTCTCGGTTGACAGTTTAATGATTTAGGAAGGTAATTCATGTAATATATGACCAGCATGCGTTTGACATTATAAATGCACAGTTAACTTCAACAAGTGGAAAAGAACTACCGTTTCTGTCAATAGTATATAATATTTTAATGTAGGTGTAACGAGAAATTACTTAAAACAAATTTTAAAATTAGTTTGGTACCTCAGTGAAATTAGTTTATATCATTGGTCTATTTAATTTTGTCAATAGTTTGTCAAGATTTAATTGTATTGAAAAAACGTTACCGTATGACGGAAAAAGTGAACTTGAATACCGTAGTGTAAATGATCATTAGAATGAGGAAGTCCATCATGGACCTAAAAAAAGTGTCTACCTTTCATCGAATGTATCATTTCATCGAATTTCATTTCATCGAACGCTATTTTCTGCTGAAAACATAATGTTGTTAGGATATCTTAAACTTCTAACCTAACCTACCCTACGTAATTAATCTTGAAGATACCCTAAAAGATTATGGTTTCAGCAAAATAAAGCGTTCGATGAAATGAAATTCGATACATTTTCGAATTCGATGTTGAGTTACCCCTGGAAACACCAATATCGGTATTGTTTTGTTTTTTCAATTATTATTAATTAAGAAGATAAAACGCAAAGGTACTTAAATCCTGTTACTCAATAGAGAAGGAAAAGGTCAAGTATGGGGGCGCGACAAATCGACCACCATAGCGCTCCTCTGTGCATCTGTGCCTGCGCAGCTTCAACCACCACGATAACTCTGCACCTCACTTAACCCTTATTAGATAAAAATAAGGTTGAATTTACTCTGGCTTGGCGAAGCTGTGAAACGATGGGGTTAGATGTCGGATGATGGCATTTAGTTACCGTATAATTTTGATCTAATTTTAAAATCATAGCGGCTGTCACGAGGGAGACAAATTGGTTTCTGTATCTAATGGGTCATATTTGGTGGTTTCTGTTAGTAAAAGTTTAGTAAAAAAAAACGACTTCCGTGTTTAATTTTATTATAGATACTCATACATGAAAAATATCTACCGTGAAATATTACGCATTTATTAAGCGTTATAAAAACTGCATGATCGCCTTCAATTTACTGTAGGAACACACAACAATAACATTTTCAGTTAACGTTTCCGTTTAAAACTAAACTGCATCCTTTTTAATTTAGCCGTTAAAGCAATTTACGTAAATAACCGCGTGACGAATCGACCAAAAACAAACTAAAAGAGATATCATTAATAAAATTAATTGTATAAAGTTAAATCATACCAACTTCCTCCTTCACCTGTCTAAAATCCAAAATCTAAGATGTCACTTTCTTTACAGCTTCCACATCGCTTTGAAAAAGCGTTACAAATCATCTGAACGGAATGTGGCGGATGTACAAATTACGATGAGACTCTTGGCCTATAATAGGCGCGCGACAAGAGCCCGTGCTTCCCATTTCCTAATATCCGCGTCACACCTCGTTCACCCGATTTAGCCGGCGTCCTGTCGGACATGGCTCAATTTATTAATTAAAACCATTTTCATAAGCGTTGGCAATGACGCTATAGTTGATAAAAACCTAAATTAGTTTTTATTTATTTTTGCAAAAAATGATGCTATATAATCTAGAAGAGATTTCATTAAGTACGAGTAATAACTACTTATCACGTTTTTTGTTGAACTTTTGCTAGTAAGTAACTAGATAACATGCTGTTGGACTCAACTTCTAAACAAACAACTAATTGCCGCTATAACCTGCACTTGGTAATAACGCCAGCGCACGCGCCACAAAATCCAACCAATAGCAAGCCAGCATCGCGGCTTATTTACCATCAGAAGCTGTTGACCCAAGCAATACGGATCAGGGTTCTATTTGACCAGCCATCCCGGAAGTCTTGTGTCCACAAACTGGACATTACAGCCTATTACTCAACGCTACAGTTATTTGAACAGAACGTCGTGTTGCTAGGCGACAACTGCGATAACCGACAGGGCATTTAGATTTACACAATTTCGTGTTATTTTGGTTTCCTGTGGAGAGTCAGGATCAGTAAATAAATATGTATGATAGTATGCATTAGACTAGTTCAAATAAGGATGCTGTAATTTTGGGTACAGACATGTAAACTACTAAACCCAACATGTATAGGTATGGTATCCTTTAACTAGAAAGGTTAGTTCATCAATGAGCTCTGCTATCAGTCTAACTGGATTCCTGTGCTGACCCAGATAAGACTTGTGCTGCTTTTAATAATTTTTTTATTAAAAGCAAAATATAGGCCAAACAATTAATACATAAGATTGTAGAGAATGACCAACGATATAATGTGCAATACTGAACAGAAGAGTGATCACCACAATAATGATGATAAGGAGGATAATGGTGGTGATGATGGCGATAAATTTAAAGAAACTGATCGGCAACAATATAGCTTAGATATGACACGAGCAGAGATATTTATACCTTTTCAAATACTACTTAATACTTAATGTAATGTACCCAATCACTAAAAGTAAGGATTTCTTCCCCCTTTGTAAAAGTAGACTTCATAACAAGGGCTTCTAGTATCCCTTTGACTTCCGGATTAGGGCTTCTTTTAGTTTGAAAATCGGAAGTCACTACACAGAAGCACTTACGTTAAGGACAATTTTTTACCTAGTCCCTAAGAAGGAAGCCTCAAAAAGTCTAACATTCTCAAATCAGAAGTTTGAAGAGGTTCAGGACCTGCAATAGGAATTACATAGCTGTTCCAATATCTATTGAAGTCTATCTATTTATGATAAGGGCACGATCACTCAGGCCACCTGATGTTAAGTGGAATCTAAGACCCATATACATTTGAATACTCAAGACTATAGTATAGGATTATAATCCTAAGACCTCAAATGTGTTGCCAACCCTGAGAGCTAAGATGAAATACCTCTAAGGGTCCTACCACCAATAAAAAATTGTTTTCACCAAGTTGAGACATGAGATTTATGTGATCTGAATTGATCTACCTCTGGTATTTAGGTAATTGGCTCAACCCTCATCTTAAAGTTAAAATAGAAGACGCTTACGGTTTACTGCCATCAAAACAAACAACAGCTGAAACGAAACGTCAGACCTCTGCACCTCAATGTTAGTTCAGTTGTGTTGTAATTAATCCGAAATAGATGCGCCGGCACTTATGAGGTCAGAATTCGAGTGCAACGGAGTTACTCAAGTGGAATGACGAATCTGGAATTGTTGAGGGATATCGCAATAGCTGCCTTTATATCTTTGAAAATAGATTTTGTGTGGGAGAGAGCAAACGCACAAATCCAGATGGTAAATAATTAGCATCTAAGTCCTATAGACTTTTGCAACCTTCAAACTTCAATCCTGTGATTACAAATATGCTTTGCCCTGAGGACTAAGATGGAAGAATAGATATTAATTTTTTTCAGAATCATCGGTACTTTTAAAACACTTTTTAAAATTGAAATTAACCCTTTTTGGGTATAGTAAAACGTTGCTTAATACTAAAGAACTACTAATAAATGAACTACTTTTGTCCTATACAATATGTTTTAGGGCCAACTGTTCCTTGAAATTTTGCTCTCATTGCAATTCTATTGTTGGAAGCAGTTAGTGTATAATATCACAAAGTGATAACTAAGGTCTTTAGAATATTTTTAGAATAATTTATCTTTTGTTTATTAACATCTAAAACAATAAGGCTATTCTTTTTTATTCTTTGTCGATGACACAATTTTGCATAATGAAATTAATGAATGACAAAAGACTGCTGGAAACCTAGTTATTACTTGTGTATTTTACAATACCGAATAGTGTTAAATCAGGTTCCTTTCATGAAGTAGTAAATCACTTAATGAAGTTTTGTTGCTTACTAGTCGTAGTAAAGTTTGTTAAGATTTTATGCACATACTGATATCTCATCAAGTGGAATGGAATATATTAACTACTCTGCGATTAACTCGATTATCTAGAATATTTAATGAGGCTATCATGCCACCAATTTGCCATCGCAAGATGAAAAAATAAATAAATAAACTTGGACATGGCCTGGTATACCATCTATAGCCGTTTCATTTTACGAAGTGCGTTGTCGACGCTACTGCGAAGCATAAAGGATGGCATTACATTAATTTGAAAGACTTTATAAAATAGAAGGTTTATACACCTGCGTAAACGCAGGAACCATATGCTAGCTAAAACAAGCATAAAACAACCAGGATATTAAAGGGTTCAGCAAAAAACGAAACATGCGCAGGAGCACGTGCTGAGCCAGGTGGCGGAAACGGGAATCACGTCGCGCCATCTGGCGGAGTTTTTGTGAAACCAAGGTTTGGATTGAAGTTTTTGTGTCATTGTTTTCACTTGAATAATGGTGAACTTAGATATACTTATATTGACAGACAAGTTGGATAAGCAGGTTTGGAATTATGTACTTTTGTTTTTTTTTGCTATTCAATTGTATGACAAGAAATTTTATGGTTTACAGGTTAAAATAGTATACAAAAAGAAACATTTTACTAGCCACCGGCTGTGCGCCTGTAACTGCACATTTGCTACTAGGACCAAATACATAATTTTTACTTACTGAGAGATATCATACTCCAAAAAGCATTTTTTTTATGTGAGAATTTTACTTCCAGCTTAAATTTTGAATTACCTTAATTGACGTGTTTTTTTGAAAGAGGAACATTAGTGACCTTTTTTTCCCCTAATACCTAATTGTTCAAATTGCTCTTTCGTCATTAGGTACGCAGATCTAGTTTCTATTTTTATGAACCGTTTGAAAACACCTTGCATCAACTTATATGCAAAGCATCAGTATTAACTACCACTTTGTCATTATTGCCATCCTTCATGTGATCTATTTTAGTTTACAATCATTTAAAATTATACGTCGCAGGTTTAGCAAGCAAGCAGGTGATCTTACTTTGTAATTCTGCGGTATAATTTTCAAAACATACATGTGCTGTTTACCAGCAAGAGCAGTTTGAATTCTGTGAAGTTTTCGATAAGGTTGCAATTGCTTTAGAGGATTTATGAGAAGTGTGCCCTTTTCCTAAGGAAAGCATAATTCTGGGGACCTAGTGAAAAAGGGTATAAGTCGATTTAACTCGTAATAAAAAAGGGTATATGCATAAACGGAGTATACTTGACTTAAACCCTTTTTCACTTGATCTTCAGAAGACTTATACCCTTTTTCACTAGGACCCCAGAATTGAGCTCGGCGTGTCAATGAGCGCAGCAAACAGGGTAATTGCTGACGCTGGGTTTCGGGACGAGTCGTGACTAAGTTAAGCAATGCTCTTGAGCAATCCAAGGTTCAGCTTTTGAACTCAAATGTTTAGGTTCCTTGGAAAAGACCATCTTTTATACCAAGATTACGATCTCGCTATCCTGATGTAGTCAAGACTTGTCTTCAGTAATATTTGTACATTCTTTTAATTTAAGGCCGATGTTAACCACCTACCGGACGATTAGAGCGTTAACAGTTGTCAAAATTTATGAACTAAGAGTTCATTAACATTGATTAAATGTAACATCTTATGGTGAAATTGGTACTTAATCTTTTAGAATGTTCAGTCATCCACATATGCATGTAGTGGCATTATGCCATGATAGCGCTAGATAACTTTTACGTCATCACGATTAGGTATATGTTTTCGTTACGGTCTCTTAATGACTGTTTGTTTGAAATCTGTAATTCACAGTACTATAGACATTTGATGAGTGATTATCACTACATAGTATAAAACAAAGTCGCTTTTTCCGTCCCTATGACCCTATGTATGCTTAAATCTTTAAAACTACGCAACGGATTTTGATGCGGTTTTTTTTAATAGATAGAGTGATTGAAGAGGAAGGTTTATATGTATAATACTTTAATCCGGAGCGAAGCGAGGGCGGGTCGCTAGTTTGAATATATAAATAAACTTAACAGCCGCCCTCAAAGGGCTCATGAAAGATCAGAATATCTTATAAATATGTATGTGCCTTTCATTGTGAGGTTAAATAATTTAACTGCCGTTGCCAAAGACCTCACGACACACATCACCTTCGCAATGACCTACCATAACGCTGTGTCAAATCAATCTGTGTTTGCTTTTCAAAATCCGTTATTGTAAACGCCAATGGCGTAAAATCAACTTATTAAGTCGTAAAGTGCATTCGTAGCGCGCACGCATCCATTCCGTTATTTACTTATAATAAAAGGATTAAAAAATAAGGTGTGAACGAGAAATTGTAGAATACTATTGTTGTTGTCAGGCAGCTTTCAATAGCTTTATTATAATTATGCATGGACCATTCAAATCCAACTGCTTGGCAAAGGCTTTGCTCCACTCCTTCCACTTTTATTATGCGTAGGTGGGTGAATCAACTTTTAAAGTCCTCCTTTTCTACACGCTAATAAAAACTTACTAGAATATGTGAGATTGATAATGGTTTACACATGTTCAAATTAGATAATCAGATTTTCGGATTTCACTATTCATAATCATAAACCAATTCTATAATTTTGTAAAAACATGGTAACGCAGTGGAAAAAGCACGTTTTTCATACAAAACCCGGGGACAACGTCGTCCCCTGCGTTACCTGATATATTTGTGTAAATCATAGAAGAATTTTTAAAATTGTCAGCTAGAAAGTAAGTTTAATTATCTGATTTATTCAATATATTGACCAAATCAAAAAAAAAATTGCATTCTACCAAATTAAGGTGACATAGTGAGACATGTCGAAAATTGGGGAGTACCTTAAAAGTTAATTCACCCAGGTAGGAGTACTAACTAAAATCTTTTCAGTTGCCCTTTAATTTGGTATTAGATCGCCAAATCCTTGCCTTAAGAGAACTGTGAGGCAAAAAAATTTCATATAAAATGCGATAACGTTTTTCTCTCCTTAAACATTGTCCGATTTTAACGATTTTTGAATATGTTATAGATATTATCAAAAACTATGTCTGCACGTTTTTCTTTCCAAGAAAATATTTATTGGAAAGAAATAAAATAAAAAAACGAAAGCGGAATGGTACAGAACTAGTTTTCCATAATATCCATAACATATTCAAAAATCGTGGAAATCGGATTAGATTTTGGGGGTGAAAAACGTTATCACTCGGAGCTAAATTCGTATGGATTATTTTTGACAGCTATCCG
The DNA here is from genome assembly GCA_949316455.1 of Acleris holmiana. NCBI lineage: Eukaryota > Metazoa > Arthropoda > Insecta > Lepidoptera > Tortricidae > Acleris > Acleris holmiana. The sequence goes on along the minus strand of OX438763.1, from coordinate 24,911,007 downwards.
ATCGCTTCACAATCCTCTTAAGTCATTACTTAGTTTTTAACTATGTACTTACCCATCTAATTATGTAACCTTAACATATATAATCTTTGTTAATTAAGATGTTAAGATAACCTAAACTTGTCTTTGAAGACAGCAAATTTTTTTTTTTTTTATCTAGGCAAAAACCCTTAAATTGTAGGTACTTCGTTTTTCAACACGTACTTACCTACGTAGAGAAAATAGAAAAGACGATGTACTTTTAATTTATATTGTACAGCTTTAATTTAGGATTTAATGTATTGATATAATATTTTAAAAAAAAATGCCCTCAAAGCAAGCGCAATCTTGTGGCGAAAGCAATACAACCACTGTAAACATCCAAAATAACTAAACGAGTTTTTAAAAACACAACAACTTTATACTCTCTAAATTCGATATTCGAACTCCATAGACTAGAATAGAGCCGACATATACTACGGCTTGCGCACGCGCCTATTTCCTTATTACAAGATTTGCATGAAATATCTCTTAGAAATGTTAGTATTTGCGCCCTACTATCAATTGAGATAACTGTCGATAAATAATACAAATTGATCCCCGTATATTTCAGTAATATCATATTATTAAACTTTAGTTAAAGTTAGTTTGAACTTTGAATACATTTCTGTAATATCGTGGTAGTCGGGTAAGTTTGTATCATATTTTATGCGACAATACAACTGCGAAAGACTTGTTTTACGATTTGAAGTCGCCGTTTATAAGTATGTTTAAGTTATAATAGTACCTACTCGTTTCTGTGTAGGTATAAAGAGTTCCTAGGTACATTATTGTCACACAAAAAGGTAGTTTTTTCACAGGATCAGGGCCTCTATTCAAGTGCGTTATAACGATATCGTTTTTGACCTGTTTCCGTATTGTCAACGTTTTGATAACTCTTATGTCATTTACAATAATGGCGACTGTGACATAAACGATTTTTAAACGTGTCAAACACGATATCGTTTTAACGCACCTGAATAGAGGCCCAGATCATTTAATATTATGTGTGAGTACATACATATATCGTTTTTACCCGTATATTCAAAATAAACCATTACCTTAAGCTTCTCATAGCATTTATCACAAAACCTATTATTTACTTTATTGAATAGCCTTCTCTGGGTCAATGTTGGAAATTGACCAGAACGATTTCCATCGGCCGTTTTAGCTTAAAATCGATTACATAGGAAAAAATCAATGGTTCGATTAAATACTTTCCTTATTTGTATGTACTTAAACCATGAACGTGTCGAGGCCGCGGTATTGTTTACGGATTCGTCTCGCTTTCGCTGGACGCGAGACTTAACAATGCCGGGTTTCAAAAATGTTATACGAACTGGGGACAATGGGTGTCTACGGCAGTGAATGAGTTAGCAACGAAGAATGTTCTGTTGTTACCTAATTGGAAGTGTATTTATGAAATACCGAGGCTCCTATTTGCTATAAGTCTAGTACCGAGTTTCTTAACCTGGGACATTATTCACATTATATTCAAACGTGTAAATATCACGGCAGAAATAAAAGCCGAAAAGAAGTCGTTTATCGCTATTCACTGGGGAACTGCTACATTTTTTTGACACGACACGTTGGCCTAGTTGGGAGTGACCCTGCTTCTGAAGCCAGCGGACCTGGGTTCTAATTCCGGTAAGGGCAGATATTGAGTGATGAACGCGAATATTTGTTCCGGAGTCTTGGATGTTTTCTATGTATTTAAGTATGTGTTTCTCTATATAAGTATGTTTATCGTTGTCTAGTACCCATAGAGCTTAGTTTGAGATTTATAATCGATCTGTGTGCCAAATTCCACTCAGATTTTTTCTGACGTTCTGGCGTGTTGGAGTAACAGACATCCAAACTTTCGCATTTATAATTTTATTACAATATAATATAATAAGTTTCTTGCCATTAAATAAATATAACAATATACCTATTCAGCATGGTAGTCCCTGTATTTAATGATTGAGTGTAACGAGACCATTATATTATTATGTACTTACGCACTCTACCGTAATAAAAAGTTCTAAATATTTGTCGCGTTCGCCTTTGATGTATCAACCAAGTTAAATTTAGGTCTGATAATATTACGCGGGTTTAAACGATAAGTTCTGAGCGATTTCTAACAATCTTTTTGGCTCTAATTTGTATGTGGTGGGATCATGAGAATGGTAGCATAACGGAATAAGCCATCATTTTAGTTTTATTAATTAAGCTTATCAATTGAAATAAATAAATGGTATAGTAACATTTGTAAGTACTACTACTACTAATTAAATAAATATTACTAGCATAGAGGCATTCCATCTTCGTCCTCAGGGTTGGCAACGCATTTGAGGTCTTAGGATTATAGTCTTGACAATTCAAATGTCTATGGGTCTCAGATTCCACTTACCATCAGGTGGCCTGAGTGCTCGTGCGCCTTTTCCTTAACATAAAAAAAAAACTTAAATGAGTAGGGCCTGGAAATGCCTGCTGTTGCTTTTTGCCTGCATTGCGGGGTGCAAAAAATATTTCCCAGTTTGCCGTACCTCGCCGAAAAAGACATGTTTGTTGTATGGAGACTCCAATTTTTATTATTTTCTTTTAGCGGCTATGGCAATCATGAGATACAGCCTACTGACACATATACATCCAGACAGACAGACAGAGAAGGCTTGATAATAGGGTCCCGTTGGCACCCTTTGGGTATGAAACTCTAAAAACGAAACAGCTTTCGATACGACGACACGTTGGCATAGTTGGGAGTGACTTTGTTTCCGACGCCAGCGATCCTTGGTTTAAATCCCGGTATGGACAGATATTTGTGTGATTAGAGCGAATATCTGTTCCTGAGTCTTGAATATTTTCTATGTATTTTTCTATATAAGTTATGTTTATCGTTGTCTAGTACCCATAGTAGAAGCCTAGAGCTTAGTTTGGGACTAGGGCAATTTGTGTGAGATCGACCCCTGATATTTATATTTATTTATACCTACGTATTACAAAACTGCAAAAGTTCGCTTATAGTTAATTGAATTTTCTAAACTTTGTTGGGAAATATGTCAGTCTCATTCCGCGATACCTAAACTGTCAATTTTGTTATTTTTTATTTGGGTAGTTTAATTTAAATAACTTTTAACTTAAATAAAAAAGTTATTATTTGCCTATTAAAAATAATCAAAAGAAACCGCGACCTCCTATAAATTGTTACGTCAAATAACAGCGGATGTAACGCGTCCTATCAGTGACCTTAACAGACATTCGAGAATACCACAGCTCATTGTCCTAGAAATCCAAGAATAATGGACCCTGTGCCCGTTGCCTTTTCAAACTTTAAAAAAAATATAGTGGATCAACAGTAATGAACTGTGTTAAAAAGTTGGGCCAACGTAGTTACAAACTTTTTGTGCTACTGGCCGGAAAGAATAAAAAATTAGATAGAAGCCATTTTATCGTAATTATAAACTTTTTAAGATAATAAGCATAGCGGATAGTTAACAGTTTCTTAGTAACAAAAAAGGTTTTGCGCTCGTAAACTTTAATAGTGCAACTTTTAAATATTCGAAAATGGAATCATTAAGGTCGCGTTTAAGTTATCGCTCCAAAGCGAACGTCGGTCAGCGAAGGCGGCGTCCCAAAAGGCAATCCGATACTGAATGATACCAGTTATGCCAACATAAGCAACACTGATTAAGGGTCGACACAAGGGCGCGTTGTCGTTGGGCAAGCCGAGAGCTGATCAAAGGGACCTTTGTTCCAAGATAAGTGCTAAGTGAAGTTCAGATTGTAAAGATACTCGCAACCGGTTTTGTTTTTTTTTAAAACGAAGTATGCACGTGAGTATATTTGTAAAGTTTCCGTCTCATCTGCATGATTTGATCGATGGCACAAGGAGTTCCTGTTGAACTGGAATTTATTTAAATATTTATAATTTGCTTGCACTGTTTTTATAACTACAGCTTAGTCTGACACTAGAACAGCATTATTAGTGGTAGGTTTATATACATGTTATCTTGCGTAGGTACTCGTATGTATGAAATAAAGTTTTACGTCGGCAACACTAACGTTTTATTAGTAAACTAGCTGTTTCCTATGATTCCGTCCATGTAGAAGTCGTTTATCGCTATTCCCTCAGGAATCGTCCAAGTTTTCGGGATACAAGTATCATATGTCCTTCTTCGGGACTCAATCTATCTTCATACCAAATTTCATATAAATCGGTTCTGCGGTTTATCCGTGAAAGCGTAACAAACAGAAAGAGTTACTTTCATATTTACATTCATAATAAAGTATAAATAGTATACATTTATACTACAACTTGCTTGAACTGGTTATATAACTACAGGTTAGTCTAACACTACAACAGTATTAAGAGTATTAAGACTGTCAAGAAAAAAAATCCATACAACATGCGATAACGTTTTTCTCCCCTCAAGCGTTGTCCGATTTTTACGATTTTTGAATATGTTGTAGATATTATGAAAAACTATGTTTATACGTTTTCCTTTTTACGAAAATATATTTATTGGAAAGAAAAAAAAATAACAAAGCAAAAGCGAAACGTACAGACCCTACTAGGTAACAACACCAATGTTCGACACTTTTAGCTGACATGCACCAATAATCGACAGAAGCTTTTAATTCTAAGATCATAGGGTTATAAATTGATTGTTGCAAAACAAATGAATAACTCTTATCTTCTTTGAATAAGAGTCAGTGTCGAACATTGGTCCTTTGTCGAGTACTGGTGTCTTTACCTAGTTTTTCATAATATCTACAACATATTCCAAAATCGTGGAAATTGGATGAGATTTAGGGGGTGAGAAACGTTATCGCACGGAGCTACATTTGTATGTTTTTATTTATGTCATCTTCTTATTGATCAAATAGACTTGGGACTTGTACCCCGTTAAAACAGAAGTTTGACGTCGTATTTAGTAAATTAAAAGTTCAATCCGTCAGGGAACTTTAGACTTTTTTAACCAAACTGAATTAAGAATTGGAAAATCTCACTGATCCATCAGTGCTTAGTAAACGGAAGCCGACTGCTAACTATCATCATATCTCAACTGCATTTCATGCAACTGGGATCTTTTTAAAAATGCAAAATATGCATCGCCATCTTGCCCCTCGCGATGCCGCGCCCGCGCTGTTCCAAGAAACCGTTTAGTTAATCGCTCTAATTATGACTTTAAGTGTTTTATTAAATGCTTTAACGTTTTTGCAAATTTTGTTACACTTTTAAGAGTGACTGCAATGTTTTGCAATTTTATAATACAGTTACAATAATGAATAAAGTAAGTAAATGTTTTTGTATTTAAGGACATAGGCACTACATTACTAAGTATAAAAAGCTCATATCGTAAACAGGGTGTTTACACTCAGAGTACCTTTACGCTCAAAGTTTCAAATATTTTTTTTGATGTTTATGTGTATGTTTTATTTTTTGTGGCAAGGCGGTCAGGTCACTTGATTGTAAGTAGAATCTGAGACCCATAGACATTTCAATTCTCAACACTGCAAACCTAAGATCTCAAATGCAATGCCAACCCTGAGGACAAAGATGGAATGACATTAAGATGTTTGAGTTATTTAATTGGCAAAAAAACACAGTTAATAAGTGTTCTACACACACGATTATAATGTACATTTATATTTGCAATACTCGTAATTCCACTATGTGATTTTTTTGCCTTTCCTTGTTTATTTTGTCTTTGAGAGTTCAATAAAGCTTATTTGTATTGTATTGTCTGCGGAGTTCTTACGTGATATTATCTCTGGCGGCCTATGATTTTCAAGAACTGATAAAAAATATTATGCAAGTCACAAAATGTCGGTGATACTGCAAAGCCGCGTAACTGCCGAATTTAATAAGGAGCAAAATTACCTTATCTTACCTTCCTTGCAGACCTAACAAGTAAGGTGCATTTTACTCCTTATTAACTATGTTAGTTGCGCGGTTTTGCAGTATTACCGAGGATAAGCGGCCGACGCGACATTACGTTTTATCAGTTTTCCAAAGGAGTACGAAATTAACCCTAATGTCTGCTTTATGCATCTAGGCCCCCTTTTACTGCAAAAACTACAAATGTATCCTAAAGTATCGCTTTAAAACGTTTAAAGGATTCAACATCCACCGATGTGGGTAAACTACCCACCGCTTGCTGCAGTTATTCGAAACCGCCGAGAAACATTCACCCACGCAGGGTCGTTTGTGGAAGGGATTTGAGAGGAAAGTCGAGATCTTACACCGTTTAATACTTAGTACCGTATTGTGGACTAAGGGCCGTATTAATAAAGTGGGCTTGAGTAAAATATGACGTATTAAAACGCTTCAGAGATGACAGTTGTGATATAACAGTAACTTTGCGCTTGAAACTAGGTCTCAGTTTAGACTAAACGCCGTGCTCATAGACATTTTAGAGACAATTAACTTTCCTTTTCAAACTTTTTTCAAAAATACTCACTAGGAAACGACTTATTTACTGACTCCGGACGAAAGAGTAGGTATTACAGTTGATCAGAATTCATTCTATTGTCAATTAGTTCTATATATTAAAGGATTAAACTGAACTTTTTGCTTTACTTTACGCGGTGAAATCCGCATAGCAATCGTGTATGTAGACTTTACAACGAAAAAAAAACTGAACAAAGGCATTAACTTTTAACATTATTGACCTTAGCGTCCTACGCCCGATCAGGGCACACGTGGTTCGCCCGATATGGGCATACGCAGATTAATGCTAAACATATGCGCGCGCGCCGATTCGGTAAGCAACGACGGCGCCGGGCGAAAACATTGGAAGTCAGAGAGTACTTGTTCAATATTGGCAAAGTAAAAGGCTTTATCCTGTACTTGCAGCGAGCTAAACTTAGCAACGGCTCAAACGATTATGATGTTGTTTGACGCACCTATGCAGTCTCAGCTAATCTTAAGGATTTATGTGTAAGTAAGAAAATATAGGATCCACTGAGCAGCCATTCATTTTGTCAATAACGCGAGTGTCATAGGCTACGTACAAGTTATACAAATTAACCACTGCTAATATTATTGTTTCGTGATTTTAGGTTTTTATTATCGTTTAAACTTAAAAACTGTTAAATGAGACCTGATTCAATGCGAGATGAGAATTACGATTATTTTATTATTTATTTATTTTATTTTATTGAAAGAATATTACCTCCCATAGTGCAAGAGAGAATCAATGGTGCTGAAAACCTCCAAATTTCGTCCAATTTAAGCACCCAGTATCCAAAATAAAGATGGATTTAAAAATAGCCGACCTCCGGTAGGAAATAGCTGAGAAGGAGTGTCGCTCCCCGAGACCACGATGCATAACTATACACACATCGGAAATTCAATTGTAATACAACAGATCATGCCGCGCCTTCCAGAAGCTTCCTCAAGCGCCGCATGGTTGGCTGCGCGTGCGCCGATCACCAGATGCCCGCGGGATCGGCTGTCGCGGTCCAGTGGGCGGCAGGAATGGCAGGATGGGGCGGCCAACCGTGGCGGCATCGCTCTCGTTAGTCAATGATGGTGATATTGCCATCGATTGGCTTGAAGATTCTTTAACAATTTGTACAAATTGGATGAACGGGAACAAGATTCCATTGTCAATGGTGAAATTTGTTATGCAAAATGTAATTTATCTATACTACGAGTAATATTAAAAAGAAGTAAAGTTTGTGAGTTTGTGAGGTTATACAGGGTAATCTCTAGATCTACTAAACCGATTTAAATGAAATTTGGTGTGGAGACAAATAAAGTCCTGGGAAAGGACATAGAATACTTCTTATCCCGGTAAATTTAACAGTTCTTTAGGGAATAGCGATAAACGAGGTATTTAAGGGCATTTTCAAAATAAAGTGTACCATAGTTAAGCAAAATTAAGAAACGTTAACTTTGTCAGTTTTATAACGAAAATTTGCCAATCATTTATTTGGCTAATTTTGTCACAAAACTGACAAAAGCTAACGTTTCTTAACTACCCTTAACTAGGGTACACTTTATTTTGAAAATGCCCTTGACATATATAGACGACACTATCAAATTGTGATTTAACAGTGTCGTCTGTCCGAGTAGATAGAGCTCGGTCACCCAGGTACCTACTGCACACATATAAAAGAAGAAACTGACTGGCTGATTGACCACCGCACAGCAGAAACCACTGCTCCTAGAACTTGAAATTATGAAGAAATATTCCTTGGATGTCCTTGGGGTGCACAAAAAAGGGATTTTTGGAAATTCATCCGGGGTTATCCAGAAGGGGTTAAAATAGCGGGAAACAGATTATACGCGTACTTCGCGCGGGCGCCCTCTAGTTGTAAAAAATCACATTAAAAATACCATCGACTTAACAACTGTCATTGTTGTCTGTCATGGTGCCTAAATTAGTCAAATTATAACTTCCAAAATTTAGAGGCTCTACCACCAAAATATAGAACATAAGCTGTTAGTGTCAGTCAGTCAATATTATACCTAGATAGGTAGATAATATTTATTTAACGCGTTAAATTCCTTTTAGCACACAATTATTGGCCGTTATTAATGTGGGTTTATTTACAAATTTACCATATTTTCCATACATGATCAACATTAGCATTGAAATCTCAATAACATCAAAGGTATATAGATATAGGCTGCACATAACCAAAGTATTATTTCCTTGATTAAATAGCAGTATCTAACCACGTGTGGGAGGATCTTAGCATATTTAATACTGGATACATTCCGAAGTTTTTAGAACACTCCGACTAACTGAACCTTGGCGATTCGCGTGGGATAAACCTAGTCTAAAGGTTTTTTGTTGTCAAGGATGTCATACACAAGTGCATAATTGTGGTCGCAAAGCAGTTCTGTGACGTTTTTTGTTGATAAAAAACTCATTGGCAATTAATCAAATAATTTACTAATTATAATTAATTGAGTAACTCTTCATTTTATCGAATATAGTCTCCTTCTTGAGCAGATCGGTAAAAAAAAACGATCTGCAATTGGAATTGTAACATCTGTAACCCAAATATTTCCTTGTATATATTAATAATCAATTAATTGGGTCTATCATTTTATCGAAACACCTTTCAACGAATGTATCATTTCATCGAATTTCATTTCTTCAAACGCTATTTTCTGCTTTAACATTTTTTTTTTCAGGCTATCCTTAACATTAATTACATAGGTGATGTTAGGTTAGACGATTAAGATACCCTGAAAACATTATGGTTTCAGCAGAAAATAGAGTTCGAAGAAATAATATTCGATGAAATGATACAATCGTTGAAAGGTGTTTCGATAAAATGATAGACACCCAATTAATTGATTATTAAAATATACAAGCAAAAATTTAGGTTGAAGATGTTAAAATTCCAATTGCAGATTGGTTTTTTACCGAACTGCTCAAGGAGGAGACTTATGAATCTATATAACATATGTTTTTCAATTAAAGTACCTACATACAAATATAACTGTAACGTTTTTCAAATCATATGAAACTTAATACAAGATTAAAAGATTTGTAGTTAATATCGTTATAAATAAATGAAGTCTCTATGATTCATTTAAATACTTCTATATCTACGTAAATAAAATCAGTAAGAGTTTAACTTTGTTTGCGCTACATTCAAGGAAGTAAGTCAAGAGGCACATGACACATTACAATGCATTAATTTGATCCATGCAAACAGCAGATAAGCCATTTGCTGAATCCGTGGCGCCAGCATGCCGTGCATCATACTGCAGAGGACAGACCAGACAAGGTAGCAGTTAAATGAACTGTTATATAGTACATGTATTATGTAAACACTATATTGAACAAACAAAAGAGATAGCAAACGAGGTACAGTGGGGCTAACACAAGGCGCCGTACCGGGAACTAGTCAAACGTCAAACGGAAACTGTAAAAGTGTCAAATAAAAAGTAGCTATTATTGAAATTACTAAAATGACAGCCTCCCGTTGTTTATTGCTTAGTAATAAAAGGACAAAAAAACAATAAATCAAAATGTTTATTCAGTAAATAGGCCACTATAGGGCTCTTTTACACGTCGGTATTATGAAGAGAATCTACTAGCGCTTCGGACAAGACCATCATTGCGGAGAAGAAGCGCCCAAGAAACTCCACTCAACGACTCAAGTCACACAAAACACACTCATTTTAAACCTTAACACTTTATTCTTACGATGGAGTATGGAATAGACGGATTAAAGCCTAGCCTATGTCAAAATCTTGTCCCGTTGCAGCATGTTAGGCCCATAGGTATAGTTGTGCATACGCTAAAATAAGTTTTTCATTATATGTGAATATTGTTATATTATTATGAGAATAAAATGTCTTAAACCACATACATACATAAAGTCACGCCTTTATTCCCAGAGTGAGGTAGGCAGAGCTACAGAATTACCAACAACTCTAAAAAACTTGTTTATAATTCTGTAACCACATTTTGCACAATCAGGCTAAGATTAAAAGAAGGCTTTCCGTGTGGTTGCCGGCTAGAATAGTGCCACTCCATGTCTTCCCGTGGATGTCGTAAGAGGCGACTAAGGGAATGAGGGCTTGTAGTACTGTTAGGCGATGGGCTTGCAACCTGTCACTAATACACTGGTAAACATCTTAGCCTGATGTCTTAAACTAAATGTAATGAATCCTATCTCTATCCCTTTTACTCACTGGAACTTGGCAGGTTTTAACGGCTCACAATACCTTTGCCCATCCAGTTATTTACACTGTAGTGAGCACACTGAGTGCATTGAGTGTTTATTGCAAAATGCAAGTGCTGTAAACGCTGTAAATAAATTGATTATAGATTGAAATGACGCAAGAATTGTGTTAACCCTTTCAACGATTGACGCACTTTACGTCATACATAGCTACGCGTTTCGGTATCATTGTAGTGCGTGCTGTGTATTACTGCTTTTCTGAGTCATGCCAATGCTTGGAGATTTTCCTCTTATTAGGCAAGAGGAAAACTCCACACAAAAAATAGAAACATCAAAAATATCCCTACATTAGTATATTATTCACTAGCGACCCGCCCTCGCTTTGCTCCGGATTAAAGACATATAAACCTTCCTCTTCAATCACTCTATCTATTAAAAAAAAACGCATCAAAACCCGTTGCGTAGTTTTAAAGATTTAAGCATACATAGGGATATAGGGACAGAAAAAGCGACTTTGTTTTATACTATGTAGTGATATATGGTTAAAACATTATGTGTGATAAAATATCAAAATGAAGTTGAGATTGGTCCATCCCTGGACAATTTTGATGACGTAGGTTAGGGTTAGATTCGTTTTCATTTGGGTGAAGTTATGTTGGTCCAAACTTTTTTAACATGGTTAGGCTTATCAGGGCTTCATCCTCCTTAATAAATTCCATAATCACTGACTAGTTCGTATCTTCGTACTATACATATAACTTAAAGTTACAATTTTATTTCATTATACTTAGGTACCCACAGTACTAGCCCTAAGAGCTGAGCTTGGGACCAATCAAATTATATGAGATTACCCCCGAGATTTATTTACACACATCAAAAATGCACAGTGATGTTTTTTATCCTTGGAACTTTTTAATATATGTATTTATTCAATAATTAAGATTAATAATACATTGCGGCTACTTTACGAGATTCTGTCACGTATTAATACCTTATTTCCTAATAATGTTGGTAACTAATATTGCTTGTAAGAGACGGAAAAACTCGAAATTATAGTATTAACTTCGACGTTTAATCATAAAATAATAAATTAAGGTTAAGAACACAGCGAAGTTAACGTGTGGTTGCCGGGTTAGAATAGTGCCACTCCATGTCTTCCCGTGGATGTCGTAAGAGGCGACTAAGGGAATAAGGGCTTGTAGTACTGTTAGGCGACGGGCTTGCAACCTGTCACTAATACACTGGTAGCACCACAACTCTTTACGTCAGAATTCCAAATTTCAAACGGCCAAATCAAGTGAAACTGGGAAACTATTAAAAACAAGATTGTTGAAGATCGCTTTCTCAATATGATCTTAATAGGTATTACAGGTTTGGAGGGAAGTGTACTTGCCGAATGACACAGTTCCACGCCATCATCGGCAACGCCATCGTCGTTAAAGATGTCGTCGGTAATTAAATAGAGTGTCACCTTCATTTGTTTTTAGCGAAACAGTGTCAAGTTAATAATAAACTTGTTTGGTTGGTAATTAATGGAAAGATGTGCGGGATGAGGAAAGTTTGCCTGATTGCGATATGAAGTAAGATTGTAGAATTAGAATTGAAACTTATCGACGTGGTTTGTTATTAAAACATTCTGTAGGCTTAGCTAAGATGCAAACATTGCCAAAGTTTCTGTTTGATATCGACAGAAAACGTATGAAGAGGCTGCTAAGAGTCAATATTATTCTATTAATCTTTGTGAATTAAATAAGAAATACTGGTAAAAATAAAAAAATTGATGGTGTTTTTATGTTGTATAAAGTACAAAACACACCTCAAAACTAGTTACAATAAAGAATCGCATGTTGTTCTTCAATCAAGTATAAAATTATCTACGGTCAAACAAGAAATAAATACCTCCATTCCACATTTTATAACATTAAAATTAAAATGGCGCCGGTCTGCATTCTGTTACATTAAAGCATTCAATAGAGTTACTTTAACTAAGCTGCCACCATCTCACTGGCGCCACAATTGTAACAAAAGCGTGCAATAAATCTTAAATAAATCCTTAGCAATAATGTCACTGTTCTTGGAAATACCTGCATTTGCGTGACGCCTCAGACACAAGGTAAAGCCTGCGGTTCGGAGAACCAATAAGTAAAAGGTCAACGGTTTAAACCAGTTAGAAGTACAACTTTGAATATCTAAGTATAACTAACAAGGAAAGATAGACTCTTTTTGTTTTTTTTTTTTTTATGTTAAGGAGAAGGCACACGAACACTCAGGCCACCTGATGGCAAGTGGAATCTGAGATCCATAGACATTTGAATTCTCAAGACTATAATCCCAAGACCTCAAATGCGTTGCCAACCCTGAGGACTAAGATGGAATGCCTCTATGCTAGTAATTTCACCGGTTGTCTTATCCCCACACCGGAACACAACAATGCGAACACAGTTGCTTGGCGGGTGGTTAATGGATAAGATGGTGGTTGCGATCCGGACGGACCCTGCACAGGGTCCTACCACCACTAAATCTGATAGCCGTATTAATAAACTCGTCTCGGTTTAAATACCCATCTCACGATACGTCAAAGTAAACGTCAAACTATAGAAACCTGTCATTTTTGACGTATCTTGAGACGGGCATTGAAACAGAGATCAGTTTATTAATACAGGCTTGACACATTGATCGTACCCCAATATTCTCGATTATATGGACACTAGACAATAAAATTTACACTTTAAAAAGTTTATAGAAGTATTGAACTTTTATGATAAAAGGCACGAGGAAGTGCTAAAGTTTCTGTTTTCTATATCGACTCGAAATGTATATAGTTATTATAAGCGCTCGAGCGATCCGTCTTTAGGGGGTAATTCTCTTAACACAGCGCTGCGTCGAAAGCAAAGATGAACGTTTATCTGGCAAGTTTAAGTAGTCCTGTCGGAGCGTACAAAACATATTTTAGCGCGTGCCTTCTCCATTAGGCAGCAGAGCTCGATCGCCTAGATCGCTTTACATTCACATTTGCGTTCGACTCAGCGATTTGTTAAGAAAATCACCACCCAGCTTACGTTAATCCTATACATTTGATCAATTTTCGAAAATCGCTAGCTCAGCGTTTTCATCTTGACTAAGCCCTCAGGACATGCCAAGGGACTTTAGGTCATATCATACATACACTCAGGGGCTATGAAAACGGGGCAATTTCTATGGAAATTCTGTACTAAGTGACCCGTTTTCATTACTCTTAACTATATAACAACATTATTTAAAACGCGTTCCTCTTAAAATGTCGTCGAATAATCTTGTTAAATGTCAGCTTCCTAGTAAAATCGTAAGTACTTGGTAAGGTCGTCAGATTTGTCGACACCGGATTTACCTTAAGTGGTTATGTATTTCCTTTACTTTTATCTAAATATCACTTGGAATAAGTTTAGTTATAATATGTTTGCTATTTTGGAAAAACTGGTCAGCTGATGCTGAATCTACAGTTCTAATACCTACTAGGTACTTCTCTTCTTTGTAAGGTTGGCTGGAAGAGCTATAAGACCGCCTATTGACTCACTAAGAGCCTGTTCTTTGCTCAGTAGTTTAACTAATTGGTAAAAATCGTAACTAATGGTTAAACCTCAAGGAAATGTGTCAAAATTTCGATTCTGTTTTCGAATTTTAACAATTAGTTGAGTTAACTACTGACTACAGGCCCTTAGTAACATTTTATTTATTTTACTTATCATGCTGTATTTGTATGTGGTGTTTAATAAAGAATATTTGTACTGTAGAGTACCTGTATGTTATGGTGGAGTAATAGCTTCCACCACATTCTTTCGGGATCTTTGCAATTTTTCTGGATGAAAAGTAGCTTAGTTTGCTCCAGACTTTATCTTCATTCCAAATTTCATCCAAATCCGTCCAGCCGTTGCAGCGTGATAGAGTAGCAAAGTAACTCACACGCATCGCATTTTATAATATTAATTAGTGAAGCATTTTTCCGTTTCGATTTTTTGGCTAACTTTTTAAAGTTGCACTGAGGTCTTATGGCTATGTATGTATAAATGTAAACTCTTTATTGTACAATGGCGCGAACTTATGCCATTAAGGGATCTCTTCCAGTTAACCCGACCATGGATGAGGAAACTGTACGAGGATAGGCAAGGCTATGTTCTAGTTCGACCAACATAATTCAAAGGCCTTTTAAGTAATCGAAGTGAAATTTAAAGCATTAAGTCCAAACTCCGCGCTCCAGGAAGCGAGATGACTCACGCGCAGCTTGTGTGCGTCAATTAGATCACTGACGTCTTACGTCGATGACTTACTCGAGCAACTCAGCCGATGAGGGCTTTGGACCTTAATGAATGTTGTTAGCCCGTGTGGTTGCGGGGTTAGAATAGTGCCTCTCCATGTCTTCCCGTGTATGTCGTAAGAGGCGACTAAGGGAATAAAGGCTTGTAGTACTGTTAGGCGATGGGCTTGCAACCTGACACTAAAACACTAGTAAACTTCTTGGCCTGATTGTGCAAAATGTGGTTACAGAATTATAAACAATTATTTTTAGAGTAGTTTGTATTTCTGTAACACTCTAGGAATAATGGCGTGATATTATGTATGTATGTTGTTGTACACGTTCACGGACATTACGTCGAGAGACGTAAACTAAACCCCTCTACACTACGGCTGTGGCCGGTGTTTTTAATTACACCAAAATCGGAACTCCGTCCATGGCCGGCTATTCCCCATAGCATTTATAGTAAGCACGGACACCTATGCCGTTTTAGGCTTTAACACAAGCCGCTAGTGCCACAGCCACAAAGCTTTAGGGCAACCTCAACCTCATGCACTACCCTAAAAGGGGAACGACGCGTGTTGTGACACATAACGGCTGTGGACGTAACGGCCGTGGACGAGCTGCCACATACGGTAAAAAAAACATACGCTGGCACAAAGTTTGACACATTGTTAAATGTGACAGTTCGTCTAAGGCCGTAGAAAATATTGTATAAAAATATTTTGTGCCATATCACGCAATTTTGAGAATGGTGCTGTGTCCGTGAACGTGTTAAGTCATAGATAAGTAACGTGTATAAAATTCAATAAATGTTAAGTTTTTAAATATGAAAATATTCTTAATGTTTTAAAGGCGGAAATTTTATTTTAATATATTTGATAATTTACCTGTACCTATGCAAGTAGGAAAATACGATACCTAAAAAAACAATAATCAATAATCTTGACGTAAATATATTTACATATTTTTAATAATACCTACATGAATCCACTCACGTAACATATTGACTCATTGAACGCTTATTACGTTAATCATATTTGCGGTTAACCATAGAGCGCAATTGTTGTATTGTTAGTTACAAGCCATAAATAACTACATACTAATTAACTGGTAAATTAAACCCTTTAGAGTCGTTCTTTTAGCATTGAGTAACCCCGTTTAATTTATCTTATTGGCCAAGTAGCAGTATACGTATTTATAACGACACGCTAGCCTAGTTGGTAGTGACCCTGCCTTCGAAGCTAAGGGGTCCTGGGTTCAAATCCCGGTAAGGGATATTTATGTGATGAGCACGAGTATTTATTCCTGAGTCTTGGATGTATTCTAAATATTTCTCTATATAAGTAAATTAATCGTACAAGCCGAGATCTTAGTTTGGGACTAGGTCAATTTGTGTGACATTGTCCTGTGTGTGTGATACACACTGTCGTGTATGCCTGTAGGACTCCGGGGAAATCTAGGCATTCCATCTTAGTCTTTAGATTCGGCAAAGCATTTGCAATCTTATAGAAAGGCGTTTTCCAAAAAAAGTACCTACAGTTAAGGACAAAAATTAAAAAAAAAAACATTACCTACGTCACGAAAATTAATCATATTGTTATATACTGCCCTCATACATAACCCAACAGGCGGTATTTCAAATTAAATAAACAAAGCAGATTCAAACCTCACCTGTTAGTAATATGGTCGAACTTGCTACAGGAGTGTTGTCTGAAAGGCCACTATTTTTCTTAAAATACGAGTAGTAATATTTAATTTTCGTGACGTAATGGACAAGTTACCGTTGTTAATTGTACAGGTATTTTTTTTGGAAAACGCCCAGCAAAACAATCAAATCTATCCAAACCTTCTGAAGATTAAGTGAAAATGGGTTTAAATCTAGTATACCTACTCCGTTTATGCATTAACATATCTTTTTTATTACGAGTTAAGTCAACTTATACCCTTTTTCACAATAACTCCAGTAGAATTCGTTTCCAAACACTAGACAATTTTACATCTTCATTTAGCGCAACATTAACTCTACAATATACGAAATAAATGATAATTAACAACAAAGCGGACATACAACCTAGCAAGGTCGAATTTACGCGTGAAACCAACTTAACGATGCCGCTGACTTAACTCCGTTACTAATTGCTACTGTATTCAACAATAAACTGCCGCTTCAAAATGTAACCTTAACTAGACGTAATAAAGATTTAATTGTATACGCTAAGGTAGCGAAATAGTCGGCGCCAGTCAAAAGAGTGACGTTAGATTATGTTTATCGAACTGAATAGATAATTTGGTACGGCTATAGTATTATAATAGTAAACTAAGAGGTTTGTAATGTGCGCGTGGAATTGCTCAAGCCGGATCATGCAGTTGACGTACGTTTATTGTTAAACTGTACTATTGATACTATTATTAAGTCACGACACTCACAACAAAGTTACAGTTTCAAGGTCGTTTATTAATTAGCATTAACATCCTGCTTTTACAAATGCACCGAAGTCAATAGGAAGAACTTAAAAGAAACTCCAGTGAGCCTAACACGCTGCCATGGAACAAGATTTTGACATAGGCTCGGGACTTTAATTCGTCTAATCCATATTCCAACGTAATAAAAAAGCGTTAAGGTTTAAATTAAACTAGCGCTCGCCCTCGCTTTGCTCTGGATTACAGTATTATAAGCTTTTTTCCCTGGCCATTAAATTGATAAAAAGCACGTGAAGTAGCATTATGCTGAAAAAGTAATAATTTTAGGGCATGTCATTTTAGCAAGCCTTATCAAAAAACCCTCGCAATTTATGTTTGACCTATTTTTTTTAATATTTCCCCAACACATTTGGCAAGACACCTGGCCATTGGACATTGGTAGACATGTCACCAGCGCCAGCGTCACGGTTGAGCAAGAGACAGTTTCCTAGAACGGCGAGGCCGCGCGCCGCATACATTACGCGAGGAATTTGCACTGGATACTCGAAGCAGGATACAAGTAAATGTTTTAGGTGAAGGTGTCTTTAGAACTACAATAATTTTATGGATGAACCCGAAAACTGACTTAATGAGCGGAATGTATCACATCAAATGTATCTTGGCAATCGAGCACACAAGGCATCCAGCGGTAAGTGAGTTCAGACTGCTTCTGATACCCTTGAGCATTTGCACTAGTAAGATAGTTGTTTCAAACTTCTCCAGCCCTCTAGTCCTTTGTTTAGCTGCGGTAGCATGTCCATAATAATATACATTTCTATCATTAGATACTTTAAAATGTTATTAAAAAAACAAAAGATACGAGTAATTAAAAAACTGATGTCATGAAAGTAAAAGTAACTGTTATTAAAATACAACAGGTACAACTATTGCTCAAAATGCACACTCACTTCCAATGCTGAATGTAAAAAACGAATACAACAATAATCATACCATAAATAACACAGGAAATACTCCATAACACAAACCAACTCGACCGACACCTGTTATTTAACCCCACAAAAACTACAAATCGGAACTATTACATATTAACTTCGGAACAGGAATTCCTTTATACGGTCACGCGCGTGCGCAGAACAAGTGCATTTCCGGTTAGGGACTTCCGGGGGGGGCAATTGAACCCGATGGGATGTGAGCCCTTCGCCATCCGGGCCAGTGATGTGACTGGGAACAGTTTGATATCGACAATTTGGTTATTTGTAAGACTTACTTTATCGATGATTGCTATGGCAACTTGCTTTTTAAAAAGATGTATTAATAACATTTCGAGGTATCTTACTTATGAATCCGATGTCTATATTCGACTATATCACCAAAATCGATTTCAAATATGTCCCAGTTCTCTAATTAATAAAAAGGACTACAAGCAAAAAGAAAAGCACCCATAAAACGAGCCTAGAGCAAGGCAGAGCTAATTTAGCACTAGGCTACTGTGTAAAATGGTCCTCTGATACTTTACTTATGAATATAACATTATTCTAGATACACAAAAAATGTTGTCTTTCCTAGATACCATTGTTCATGACCTGTTTTCATTTTCAAGCATGTTTAATTCATCCACGCTATTGCCATTGTCAGAAGTTATCGATAATAATCTGGGTCGGCCCTAGCGCAAACATAATAGAGCCGACAATGAAGTTACACAAACTGCGCCGACGCAAGGGTTATCACTTGATCTGCTACTGTGCCCATGGCTCCATTAAGATATGTCATAGATATACCACTTGAGAGAAGCGGTTTTAGGTGTACGGTAATTATTTAGAATTAAAATTGATAGTCGAACGTCACGATGCTTATGTGAAATATGTAAGTATTTTTTTCATTATATTATAGATTTGACTGTAGGATCGGCGACTCTAAGTACAAATAACAGTGGTTAACAATACACAATTTAAATACCTAAATTTAAATATTATTCAGGTAATGCTAAACAATCTCAGTTAATATGGTCCCTCTGCCTAAGAACCTAGCTATCCTGGCAAATATTTGTGTGATTTCTATATATTTAAGTTTGTATTCCACTATATAATTATGTTTATCGTTGTCTAATACCCATAGTTCAAGCCTAGAGCTTAGTTGATACTACTCAGGTCGATTATCCCGAGTTTTTATTTTGGAGTGTGATAAAGTTTTAGTTGTAGACGTAAAAGCAACGAAGGACCATATTAATAATAAACGGTCCTTTATAAAATCTTCGTCCCAGGATGCGTCAGAAATAACAGGTTTCTTATAACTTAACGTTTACGTTGTCGTATCTAAGGCTTAAGACACCACACACAATGACTTATTATATGGTCAAGAGCCACTAGCGCCAAAACATTTCTGTCCATTATAGCACACTTATTTATACGAGTATTATCCTCTTTTCAATGGTGATGGACGCGTAATTTTATTATGAAGAGTTCAATCAAAAGGTATCGAAATTCAAAACTACAATGACGTGAATTTTCATTATGTAAATGAACTTTACAATTCAATAGCAATCGTGCTGGGACAATAATATTTGCATTAAAATTTCCTCGAGTGTAAACTACGAGTACCTGAATTCATTTCATTGCAACACTCGCTGTTAAAAGTAAACATAAAACATCGAGTCGTTATGCAGCCTCACGAGTAAAGTTACTTTATTTCCTAACATGCTTTTCCTACTTCATCTATTGTTAAGCTTTCTTGATCGAATTATGTTTCAACTTCGTGCTAAAACTTACGTTCGACCTTATCAGCATTTAGTTGTATCAGTTATCAAATTTTACTATCCCCGTGTTACGGCTCTCTATAATATTAGAGATTAAATTGAAGACAGTCCATCATCGTTCCTTGAGGTACTCTCGAACAAAATAATTTTCAACTTTTAACTTTATACTATTTGACCGCATTAAGACGACCGCTATGAATTATTTTAAGTTTCGATTTAGGTCTAACTATTTTTTGACGTCTTCTACTATTAAAGGTCGACTAATGTAAAGAGAATTGTACCTACTTTAAATTTCCTAATCTCTCAAGAACGTAAAAACCACAAAATTCTAAAACGTAAACCACCAAATAAACGTCTACTACTGCATGGTCACTAAGTGCATTAGAATAGTATCGATATTTTCCCGTCTCATGATAAGCATTATCTGTTCTAAGAATGGGTGGTGAAACTGGGTTGCTATTGTTTCTACAGCGCAGCGTACGCGCTTTGATGTGTACCACCGGAATTATTTATTTCTATGGGCACTGTTTACGATCCTATGTTAACCTTATTAAAAGGTTTTTTTTGTATGTTAAGGAGAAAGCACACGAGCACTCGGGCCACCTGATGGCAAGTGTAATCTGAGACCCATAGACATTTGAATTCTCAAGACTATGATCCTAAGAGCTCAAATGCGTTGCCAACCCTAAGGACTAAGATGGAATGCCTCTATGCTCGTAATTTCACCGGTTGTCTTATCCCCACACCATTTCTGACTGATAATGAAAATAATGTGGAAATACTCTTTCAGACTTTAACCAAGACCTTCAATTTTGCTGCATTTAATTGCTATTGCAATTGCATTGTTTATGACTCGGCCGCCTGTCAAGATAATAAGGGCTATGATAATGTTAAGAATATGGGAAAAAATAAAATGGAACATAGGTGCAGGTTATAGGCATTTAACTAACTTTGATCTAAAAGTCACACGCGAAGAGGAACAAAGTTTACTTAGGTGCTATTGAGTAGTTAATCAGTAATAATATGTTTAGATTTAAACAATGGAAAACAAGGCGTGCTAAAATGACTACAGAAAAATTTGCATAATTTTTAAATGCTAAACACTTCATGATGTATAAGAAATAGCACATTTAAATAGAGTATTATTAAAAATGAGCGATGTGTTGATAACATGGTGTGACACAAAGGTTTTTCTATGAACTATGAAGAGTCAACAGAGAACGTCCTGTCTCTAATCAAATCAAAGGAGCAACGTGATCGGTTAGTCACTTCTACAATCATGACAAACTTGCGGTGCATAAGCCACACGATACAATCACTAACGAGGAATCTAAAGGAAAAACCTAACTTTATAATCCTCGTAACAAAGAAATAACTTTAGTTGTGTTCATAAATGGAAATGATCAACTTGCACAACCATGAAGTTTCTGAATATTTATTGATAGCAGTAAAACAATGGTGTTGCTATCAGTAGTAACTCATCATCGTCATCATTATTAATATTCTGAAACTTCATAGTTGTTCAATGTTTCCGGATTGACTTCGTATTTGCTTAGTGCAAACATGGAGGCTTTTTCCCAGACATGGAGGCTTTGACGAATCAATTTCTGTACTCGAAAACCTATAATGTCCCCTTGTTTTACAGAAACTCATTTCATAGATTGTATCACAACGCAGGATTTTCATTTCATAGAAAGCTAATTTCTGCTGAATCCTCTTACAGATTGTCTTAAGCATGCGTTACGTAGGTTAGGTTAGTTTTGACCGTGTCCACCAAAAAATAATCTGAACAGTAAGGTTACAGCAGAAATTAGCTTTTTATGAAATGAAAATTCTGCGAAGTGATAGGTACATTGTATGAAATGAATTTCTGTAAAACAGTGTACAACAACAGAAATATTGATTGGACGCGTACCTGCCACACCATACCATAGATGGATTTAATACTGTACACTAAAATTGTTCTATATTTTAAGGCTATGTAACATAACCATCTTATATCAGCTTTATTAGTGTTACTACGATTACTACAACCGTAAGGTCCTTGTCAGATGAGTCAGCCTCTCACGCAACGTGATGTCATGCCATCCTCAATCGTGCATCGTATTATGCATCGTATTATGTATACGTGCATGCAAATTGGATGCTACCGTGATCATGTAATTTTAGCAAGGATTTCGGAACCGTGTTCTTATCTAAAAATCTATGATTGACTGTAATCATAGATTTTCTATAGGTAATCTGAGATTCAAGACTCGAAGGTAAGATCATTACAATTAATGAGAAAAATACATAAAAATTAAATGAAATTGTTTTGACATTTCAGCTAGAAAGCTTTCCAAACGGCGCTAATAAAGTTGTATAACGGTTATATAAAGACAAATATCGAATTGCCTCGATCATTATATTCGTTATCAGTGACCAGCGCTGGCGCAGTGCAAATATTCGCAGTAGAGATATACTAGTTCAAAAATAGTTTGTTAACAGTAGCACTGATTTATTATTTTTCTCTTTTAAACTAATTATTCTTCTTATTTTATTAATGGCGGTCCACCACGGTATTCCACAGTGATTTCGTTAGCATAAAGAAATTAGATTAAATCAGTAAATAGAATAAAACAAAAGTAAAAACGTGGTCATCTTTCCTACCCGAAGGTTTCCGGAAGATGCTCGATCAAACTTACCCAAATGGATAAAAACATTAAGACTGGACTTACACTTGTGTTCTTTATGTTTTAATATTTGTGAAGTAAAATCCTTCTTTATAAACTTTATCATAATAGTGATCAGTAATAAACACAAAGTAAACAGTGCACTAGATGCCTATATCGCTACTGCTCCAATATTGAGGCTGTGCTGATCGTCGGTGCGTGCGCAATCTCCTCATTTGATACGCTAGCTCTTTGTTTTTCTTAAACATAACACGACTAGTGGGTGGCTCTTTTACCGTTACATATTTCGGAAGCAAATCTTACAAGCACAGCTATGTTAATAGGCAATGCGTATAGAGGAAATACTCGTTAATCTAACAGTGACTAATAATCGTTTTGTCTACAAGAAGTTAGCTGTTTTGTGGGTATGCTGTTACAAATCTAACAAGATGTAAGTTTATTTTTATGATAAGGAGAAGGCACACGAGCACTCAGGCCACCTGCTGGTAAGTGGAGTCTGAGACCCATAGACATTAGAATTCTCAAGACTTATCTTAAGAATGCAATCCTAAGACCACACGTTGCCAACCCTGACGACTAAGATGGAATGCCTCTATGCTAGTAATTTTACAATAATTCGAACACTGTTACTTGGCGGTTGGTTAATGCATAAGATGGTGGTAGCGATCCGGACGGACCCTGCACAGGGTCCTACCACCACCAGTCAGGGTCCCTGTTCATTACTTAAGTGTTGGCAATATCGCGGATCCTCTGGAGTTAAGTATGATTCTTCTTCAGTATCACTTTTGCTTAAAGGCCCAATATCTTTATCCAATATATATATCTTTGCCCAAGTAGGTACGATAGTTTTTTCATCGATCTTGCTTTCGTTTTCCCATATCTCTATTTACTTTCTACGCAAGCCCTCTTCGTCCTGTATGATTAAAGCTAATCTATAGCAGTCTATGGTCACAATTTTCACCGAGCTCTATGGCGACACGTAGAAAGCATTAATTGACGGAAGCGCGTCCCTTCCGGCGCGGGCGCATGTCGTCCATTGATCATAATCGCGCAATTACACTACTTCCGGTAAACAAAGGCGCGAGAATTAGTGTCATTAGATTTGACCTTTCTCGTCAACACGCAGTGTGTTAACACTTTTACATTTTATTGATTGCGTGATATATGGTGTTTGATGTTGATTGTAATACCTCCTCGTAGATGGCGCTGTCTTTTTCTAAAGCAAGTTTTTTTTTTTTATAAAATATTTATACGTACATTGGATAACAAAAATTATAGACAGCTCTGAAGTTCTGAACAAATTAACGCGTCGCGTTATTGTACTGGAAATACAGCTCTCAAATCTTAATGAAGCCTTTTAAGCGATATCGGTTAAAGGCACCACCGATTACCAGTCTGCCGACTAATATTGGCTAGTCCCTTACTTTTAAGAGGATTGTAAGGGTGAAAATTTCAATACAAAAGCGGTATTTTCTTTTTTTCTAGAAATGAAAGGTAATAAAATAAAACAAGCGATGTGTCATTAGATTTGTCTTAACATCGCAAGTGAAACGACATAATCAAAAATAAACAAATATGCAGATGGTTTTTTTAAAATAATCTATTTGTTAGAGTGGTCTACTCGTACCATAATTTAAAGCCCAACTAGCTTAATGTTGTCTGTCAAAACATGCATCGTTAAGGACAAAGTTAAATTTTCTTAATTTTTTCTTTAACGATGTACATTTTTTTTGAAAACGCCCTACTATGGCATTTGTCTCGTAATGTTATACCCGCTGTCACTCCCATGAAACCAAACCAATTCCAAATGTCGCATCTTTAGAATTATAGTGACCTAATCCACATTATTTTGAATTTCGACTTAGGTCTCTATTGTACTAAATTTATGACTCGAAATCGAAAGCTGAAAATGTTTGAATTAGGTCACTATAATTCTAAAAAATCAATACTAAATGTGGTCAAACGGAAGCGCTGATTTCTTTCCTAACCTAACTATCGCATCGCATGCATTTCGCATGTTTCGACAGACAATGGACGATCTACAAAAATAAATACACAACAATGCGGCCAACTTGCAGGATGCACATGTAGCCGTGGGAACGTGCGCAGGAGTGTATCACACATCCACGGAATAAACAAAGCCAATCTAAACCTTGTTCGTTTGACTTAAGAGCTGGTGTTAACAGCTAAGCGTCTTCGTAAACTTTATTCGTTTGATATACGTGTATGTGTTAATTTATGTGAAACAAATGGATGGAATTAATTTCAGTTTTATAGTAAGGATGTTAAATGTGATGCGTATTAATTTGTGTTTGGTATCTCATTTGATTTCTGGACACTATAGGTATAGTGCATTCACCGGTAAGACGTTTCATAATGTCTAAACACGACTCTATTTTAAATACATTTAACGAAAACATCCTATTCGTTCATTTTCATTTGACCAATAATGTGGCACTGTATACTATTATTAAATTATATTACTTACACGATTTATCAACCAAAAGTGGATGATTTCATAGTGGAGTGGAGCGGTCATACTATACCATGCTCAGGTATATATCGTAGGTACAAAAACAAACAATAAACCAAAACCTATACTATTTTAAATAAATATAATATACCTAGGTAGAAAAAAACCCTGGTTTAAAAACGTATTTCATTTTAACCTTTATGCATAGAGTTTGTACAACGATCTGCTTTCTCAAAAATAACGGCACAGCGTATTTGAAAAATGAATTCTGCAGTGTGCTTAAATGGAATTTAGCGATAGCGAAGGTATTTAACTCGACTTAATTTAATAAATAAATATCACAGGACAATGACACACAAATACACATAGTCCAAAACAAGGTCTGGCAACGATAAACTTACTTATATAGAGAAATATATACGTAAATACATAGAAAACATCCAAGACTCAGGAACAAACATTCGTGCTCATCACACAACTATCAATAACAATGCAGATTGTAGACATGGCGACATTTTATGTAAAATAAAGCTTTGTATCTATTGGCTCGAGATCAGGCCACTATTTTACAAACCCGACAATGACAGGCCTGATTGTTGAGTGTATGTAAAATACATTGTAAACCCGATGAGCTTCTTAAACTCTGAGCTTCCTAAACGATACGCAATGTACACCGTATCGTTACTTGTCACCTGGCACGGTGACAAGGTTCGTGACAAACGGGCTTTCAGTGGTATCATTTGCTTCTCCAATTATTTATATTCCTATTTCTTATTATTTTGCACGTATTCTCATTCACTAGATAATCAACAAAAACCAATATTTTTTACATAACACTCAATAATTCACGTCATTGTAATGTTCCCGTTGCGATCGCGTGATTAGTAAATCGTTTGTGAAGAAACTTATGAGAAATTCCGAAGAATTGGGGGCGTGTGCGCCATTGTTGACGTTTGTAAAAAGCGCCATCTAGCGGTGGGAGGATGAACTCCCATGTCAAGGCGACGGGGTGCCTTTAATTAGTATGCCGTGACGTTTTGAATCTATCTAAACGATGCCCTCACGCTATAGTGCATTCAACGGTAAGATGAATCATGATTTAATCATGCAAGTATTCAATTAATTCATTGGATATCACAGCTCGTTGTCAGCCGCAGCGGTCGGACCATTCAGCAAGCAAAAAATGTAACAAAACACGAGTAGCGCGGTTCTATCAATAGAGCATCGGTGAAATGAAATATTGATGACATGATATTATTACAAGATGGTGCTAAATCAATACTCTGAGAGCATGTCAGAACTTTTAAATTTCACGTTAGCGAAATAGTTATATTTAAGCACTTAAGTAAAATTTTAAAAGCAGTTCATGTTACAGACTATTTATTTGGCCACAAGGTCATGTAAAATGTAACAAAGAAATGGTGTTCTCTTCACAACAAAGGACTAGAAATTGTGTTGGTAAGTGAATTGGATAATAACCAAGTCGTTAACACAGATTATGATACACACGTTCGCTAAGTTATGTATTACGGCGGTGCCGACAAGAGGTCAGACTACAACGCCTCCGGGCGCCCATGTGCGCCCGCGCAGCCCATAGATCAGCGCGCGCAGACACGCCTAAACACTACCATTGTGTTTGAATTGCATTTAAATATGCGCTAGTTGGTGACAATGAATGTTTTGATTAGTACAGTCACCGGCATAAATAAGTTATCATTACCTTGTCATTTTAACGTCGTGTTTAAAATGTCATTCGAAATTATCCAAACGATTAAAAGCGACAAAGCACAGAAATAAGTGATGATTTATGACGGTGACTGTACAAGCTTCCCTATTTCACACACCAATGATCAATGTTTTGTAAGTTACTTTATACCAAGTTGGTAGATAATCAATTTTATTTTTTAAATTATAATCATTTACTTGCTACCTTGTAGAGTATACCATATTTGGTACTTAATTGTAAGCTAAACTTGTACCTATGACGTAAAGACTGATTTGGAGCCCGATTTTATTACAAATAAGGTGAAAAACCCTAGACCTATTAAAGCAGATGATTTAAAAGTTAATAATTTCCATTATATTAGCTCATGTTACTTCTAATGAGGTAAAATAGACAATGTTTACCTTAAACATGCGATGCAAGACTAATTAATAACCTTGCAGCGTGCAATCTTAAATCGTGAGAGAACCAACACATCATCTGTGTAAGCGCACCATCTGTCCAAACCAAATCCCCAACTCCAACCTTTTGTAACGATCCCACGCGCACTTCACTGGCTTTCCACGCGTGCGCAAAAGCTCCCAAACCATACCGGTAGAACAATCGAGAAATCATCGGGTATCTCAGTCGGCCATCTAATGTCAGTGTCGCCTCTCATTAAAGATAATGGCGGTAGGCTGCAGTGGCGAAACGTTGTGAAGGCTTCGTCAAAATATTACCAATTTAATCAACTACGAGCTTGAAGTAGGTAATATTATATCGTTCTTTACTTGTCCGTTGAAAGAGTTCCCAACTTTAATATAAAAATGCTCCAAATCCTAGCTTTAATAGAATATCAAAGTCCTCAGGATTGGCAAAACATTTGCAGACCCAACACGACTATCGTAAGATTGCAATCTAGATATTACTTATGTCTCTGGGCCTCATAGTCCAAATACCATCAGGCAACCTGATGGTACGTATACTCCATGCCATAACATTCTAAACTGCTTTCCGTTGGATTTTAGGAACGATATTAGACGGTCCAAAGTTTTTGAAGAATCATGACAGCTCCGCGTTAGTTCTAAGGAATGGTCTTTAGACGGAGGTGGTCCTTAAACGGCGGATAAGACACCGGCCTAATTCGCAGTTAACGGACATAAATGGTACTTAAGCCGTGCGGACGGACGTGACGATAGTTCCACAAACGGTAGCTTTGGTGTTATTAGATACCGCAGTAAAGGCGAGTACACTTCATCGACCGCGCCTCACTTGGCCCCTGCTAGCACGAGAATTGCGTGGCGGTTAGTCTACTATGTCGGTTTAGCGCAATCTTGGGGGAACCCAAGATCGTAGGCTAGATCTGTTTAGTACGTTTGCCTTTGTTGCTCAAAATAATAACACCCCGAAAAATAACTATTGGAACAGGTCCGCCACAATTGCCATTATTTTGAGGTTCTAAAAATCATGAATGGTATTATCAACCACTGACTCTGAAAAAAAATCTCTCATAATTTGTACAAAATAAAAATAAGTTCCAACTGAATCCATAATTAATTTTCAACATAAACCACACAATTTGTTTCCTCAAAACCTAATATTTCGTAAAACGGCATAGCTCTCCAACTGTTCTCATTCTTTGTGTTGTACCGCGCACAATGGCGTACCAAACTGTGTATTGTGATATTTTATTATGCGCTGCATGCAAATTATAAGGCACACAATAAGTACTAATGCCGAATCTTCCCAGGATTTCTTAATAAGTTTACATTATCTGTCTTTAAGAAATTTAATGATTTAGCAATTAACTGCACGCGCGCGTCAAAGCCAAAGCAGAGGTTATTTCACAATATTATTTTGGGATGTCTATTTAATTATTTCATCGAAACATTTTTCATCGAATGCATCATTTCATCGAACGCAATTTTCTGCTGAAACCATAATCTTTTCAGGGTTTCTTAAACATCAAACCTAACCTAACCTAACCTACGTAATTAATGTTATTTTAATAATTTTTATCCCGAAAATAGCGTTCGATGAAATGGATATCGATAAAATGATATATTCGATGAAGTGATGAGTTACCATTATTTTGATATTACTAGTTCATTAACCCGAGAAGAAAAGGTTGAGAATTACAATAAAATATATTTATTATTATTCTGCACATCACACTTCAGACAGAACCCTGAGACTCAGAAGGGAATATTAAAAATTACTTTAAATTAAGAAATCAATCGAAACGACACAATCTTCATGTTAAGGGCAAAGAGGAAGGAAATATTTAAATATTTGCGTTGATAATTTATACTTTGGTGATAACGGGTATCGGTCTCTCAGTCAACAATATGTTTCCTGTATTGATGTAAAAGGTTACATTTGGTCAAGGCTTTTCCTATGTTAGCAAAATGTCAACCTTACTTTACAAAATGCTGATGGATGGATGGACCCCTTTTACTCGGATATAAATCTTAAAATTTGGAACAAAATACATAGTTTGTATAAGAATGATAAATTTGTGATTATATAACCATTAGACAAACAAGTAGTGAGGAGCTAAATGCAAAAGGAAATGAGCAGAGTTTTCTTCTACATCATTTGCGTGAGTCATATGACATTACTGTTAGTAATGTAATCCCTTTTGCTTTCTAACGATGAAGTCATTAATAATTTCTAGTTTTCTTGTTTGATATTTAACGTAGTAGAGGTTCGTTATCGACGGAGCTAATAGATCCACAGAGGGACATAACTGTTGCTTGATTCGACATAATGACTATCGCATAAATGTCCATCCTTGTAGACAGACTGTGTTGCCTGTACCAAACTGTTTGGACAAATAGAGACTATAGCGAGCTCATAATTCTAACCCATAAATAAAAAAATATTTGACATAAACCCCTATTTAAATTTAAGAAGTACTAAAAATAAATAATTGATGTTGATTGTTTATATTTCATTGCAAAACCCAAGATTTCAGGGATCCGATTCCAGGGTAGAATAAATTTTCTATTCTTATAGACTGAATATATTGCCATCTTGGATGATTTAAATTTTGTAGCCGTATTACTTTAATGAGAAAAGAATTGATGTAAGGTCCGCTGACGAAGTTCCCCTCGATCCTTTCCAAAAGAAAACTCCAGGAAACTGTGCAGATGGTACTCACCGTTCTGTGCGAGAGGTCTCCGACGGAGTCGTGCCGGTGGTCAAGGGAGCCAAGGCTGCAGCAGGAGGCGGAGGAGGCGAGGCTCACGGAGTCTGCTCGCGCGCGGTGAGGGGACACTGCCACGTGTTTCAGCATGCCGACACCTGGTAAATAAGAAGAGATTGGTTAAAGAAATTGTAAGGGTAGTGCTTAGCGCTAACAGACTTTCAATGTATTTCTACTATAATGCCCAGTGCCGACAATGCCTACCTAGTGATAGTTGAACCCCTACCACATTTTTTGTACCTTCATAGCTTTAATAACTCATTGGTATAAAAAAAGCAACACACAAAATACGCATTATTTAATTTTCCAGAACACTTAATGAAGCCATCACGATGCACTAGTTGATTATAGTACGGTAGCGTTGGTATGCATGCAGTAATGCAGTCACAACCAGTTCCTGCCCTTGACGCGGTGACTTTCACACCACAAGGAAAGTCAGAAAGCCTGAGACAACCAGGATCTAAAGATACTATGGAATGGAACAAACGCCAAATAACATCCTCTTCAGAATTAAAAAGATATTTTGTAATTTATATATTATGTCGCTGTCTTGCACGCGATCAACGAGTTGTTGCGTGGATGAATTAATTGTATACCTATAGTAGATTATACTGACAGTAGAAACCAGTCTCCCCTAGGTTATTGATACCGCGATATCAATGACCGAACTACACATGTGATGTCAGCGTCACTAATTCGTGAACAATCGCTTCCTTCTAGTCGAAAATGTCAAAACGAAAACTGTAAAAATTGGCATGATAGCATTTTGACCCGTGAGGAGCTATGCTATGTGTTTGTGTGTGTGTTGTTGTTGTTCAATGTGCCCTGCATCAGAGGAAGAAAGGGATATATACAGCTAAGCTGCAATGGCTACAAATTTTATATAAATTTCATTACCCGGGAATTGCTAGTTAGCAGATTTAAAGCTCAGAATACATCCTCAAAATTGAACTGTATGTTCAAGTTGCCACAGTGACAGCAACAAGGTTTAAAATAGATCATCGACTTATGACGTTCACTATACAGAAGCTAACCGGTTCAATCCGCGAAGCCTTGAACTACTCTCGCCACACACGTTAGGCGGTCGAAAGTAAACGCGATTGTCGCGAACTCCCCCTAGGCTTATAGTCGACTGTTTGCAACCGCACTTATTTGCTAATCCGTTTTACAAAGGATGTGTGACATTCGTTACAAAACTTACCAAATTTTAGGTGATGACATTTTAGACTGAAATGGTGTAAACTAAGGCGATTCCAGGAGTAAAATGCGATTATACAAACAGACGGATGATAATCACATAACCATTGTATGTAACATGTGAGTGTCAATTTTGATTTCAATCATTGTTATTTTGTTTTTACAGTACATAGATTTCCGCTTGAGCAAAATCTACGAGTTTCTAGTGTCAGATTTAAATCGGCTCATTTTTTAGGGTTCCGTAGTCAAACTAGGAACCCTTATAGTTTCGCCATGTCCATCCGTCCGCAGCCTAGTGCAAAGACTATTATTACTAGTATTAGTATTAGTAGCCGCAATTTGGCATTAATATGCATATTAGTCACGCCAACAAAGTAGTACAATAAAAAGTAAAAAAAATATAGATTTTTTTAGTGTACCTTCCCTACACGTAACGTGGGGATGTATTTTTTTTTCTTGTCTACCCTATACGAGTAGTGTGGGGTGTCGTTGGATAGGTGTTTCAAAATTATTATGGGCTTATGAAAACAGTTTTTTAATTAAGTTATCTGATTATGAAATTTTAAGCTTTAAAGCGCTAATTTTTGTTAGACTCAAGTGACTTTGAATAGAAAATTAGTTGTTACTTGTTCATTTATATGTTTGTAGTACTTAACGGCTTCGGAACCCTACACTAAGCATGGTCCGACATGCTCTTGCCCAATTTTTTTATTGATTTTAACACTTCAGACTGACTTATACTGATGATATTAAGTCTAATGCTTTAAGTTCTATTTCAAAAATTGTAGTTCGAACTTGGTCTCTCTCTCTGAGCAAAGTAGGGAACTAAAGATGGCATAAGCAAAGTTTCAATTTTAAATCAAAGCAATCTTCCATTATAATGTCTTTACAGTTTGCAACCACACTTATTTGCCAACCCACCCAAAACACAAAAGGATGTGGCCACATTGGTTTCCAAACGTTTGTCAAATTTTGGGTCGTCAACGTAAACGCAATATGGTTTGGTCGCAAGTGATGAGCTAGCTGTTACAAAATTCTATACTAAGCAATAAACGTGTGAAATTTTGGTCAAATGACACCCATGCATGACAGTAACCATGGTGCATGTATCAAGAATTTTAAAGAAATAATCCGTTCACCCTAACATATTTTTCAGGGAAAATCACCTTGGCTCTAATATTACTGTCATAAAAAAAGCTTTATGACAACGATAAGTAGTAAAACATTTTACGTCCTGCCCCAAATAACTTTCAATTCGCACATGGCGAAGTACGTAATTCGAAACCTTGGCCTATCTGTGTCACTCTACTATGCTATGTGTAACAGGAGTAAAGAAGACAGGAGTTTTTGCAGATCAAATGACCTTGCATCCGGCGCCTCACCACCAAGGATCAGAAATGTAATCTGCATGTCCGTTTTACAATGCAGCTTGAAGTTAATTATATCTACTTAATTGTCTGTTTTCCGGCAAAATAATTCATAACACAAAATCATAATTTGACGACACGCTAGCCTAGTTGGGAGTGACCCTGCCTTCGAAGCTAGGGGTCCTGGGTTCAAATCCCGGTAAGGGCAGATATTTGTGTGATGAGCACGAGTATTTGTTCCTGAGTCTTGGATGTTTTCTATGTATTTAAGTATATATTTCTCTATATAAGTAAGTTTATCGTTGTCTAGTACCCATAGTACAAGCCTAGAGCTTAGTTTGGGACTAGGTCAATTTGTGTAACATTGTCCTGTGATTATTTATTTATTTATTTATTTATTTATTTATTTAACAGCTCAATTAAGTAAAGCTAACTTCAAATTCAACTTATGTACGAGTAAGGGCTATAATAATACAAAACCTATGAGAATAAGTAATTATCATACAATCACTAAAGTCCCTTTATACTTTTAATTTGATGACCGCGAAAGTTAAGCATTTGCAAATTCAATGAAATAGTTTTCTAAAAAAAACGCTTCACATGTCACACCATGGCGCCGGGTGCTCCACTTCTAAGAACGAAGTACCTGCCCCCATTGTCGCCCGCATGAGCCCTTTTTTTTAATTAATGGGAAACATCTTGATGAGTTTTTGTGTCTATTAGGCGTTAGACGCATAGCTTGCCTTCTGTGTATTGTGTGGTTTAATGGGTTCAGGGTGAGCATATTGCTTGTGACTGATCGTGTTTAAACGTTATAATTATGTGGCCGACTGCTACAGAACTTCAAGTACCCTAGAATTGTTCACTCATTAGTTCACTGTCTATAGTTCAAAAACAACGTAGTAATAATCAAGAAAAACTAAAAAAAACCTTTATCCATCAAACATATTAAGTTTACAATATCTGCATACAGTCGTAATATTAACATTCTTTAAATATTTTACAGCTCAAAATATCATCACAATAATATCATGATCAGAATCAACGTCATCCTCCATCTTCCACATGTCACTAAACACTTAACGTATTTCCCGTATTTGACACACATGGGCATCAAAAATGCATACAAATAATGATGATGGGCCGTCAATGTGTGGCATAAAAGTTAATGCACGGTAAACGAGCAAATAACAAAGCTAAAGGTCTCAGCACACGGGGCGTGGCGCGCCGCCCGCGCATCCGGGCATCTGCGCGTGAGCAGGCTGCGCGTCGTTAGCAAGTACCGGGAAAGACTGAAGGGTTGCTTCTGTTCCAATCTCACTTCAATCGAAGATATTTTTAGTTAAATTATGTAGAAGTAACCCGCGAGTTTTCGAGAAATGTCGAAAAATGCACGTCTCTTAGCTACTTCTAACGATTCGTCATAATTAGTTCAAAGGAAATTTCAATTTGACAAAGTAACAGACTAAAAGCTACTGGAATTTATGAAATGATATTAACTAAAAACATCATAAAAAATAAACTTACGAAAGGAAATGGTGAAACGAATCAATCAGAACCAAAATTAAAACAAGCATTTATCTCCATTACACGCATTAATATAGCATTTGCGATACTATCATTATGCCTATTTGTATGATCCAATGTAAATTAATGGAATACTTATAATCAATCAAGATACGGACGCGAACTGTCATACAAAGTGGCGCAGACGACGCCCAAATTTATTCAGTACCATGTACACAATTTAGAGTCTATTTCATATGGATATCAGCAGCCTTGGATTTACTGAAGTAAAACTGCTTCATAGTACCAATTGCAAAACATAATTTACATTTCCGGCCGAAGATTTTTAATTGTACGCCTATCATCAATTTTGGCCCCCGGTCATCTGTACTGTCTCGGTCTAATATTACTCGTGTTTGGAATGCACAGTACATACCTACTGTTTTTTCGTAAATAAAATACCCGTGAGTTTCTAGACGGCAATAGACAAGGATAAAAAAATAAGATTTCTCATAAAAGTTAGTAATATCATTTATATTTGTTTAGAAATAATTGTAATGGTAGAACTTCAGTATTATGTTATCATAAAAAAAAAACAAATTTACACTTCCTACCTTGACTCATGCGCCCCATTTGAAGCACATACCTTGTTTGCAATATGTCCATAACCGTATATTTATAAGTTGAAAGTTTGTTTATCTTAACCAGCCTGGGAATCTTCGTCGACCGTAATGGGAAATCTTCTTATCGACCGGATCAATAAAAAGCACATAAGCTTCATACTTGCCACTATCGAAGAATGTCGATCAATTAAAAAATTAACGGAATTCCTGACACTTTCATTTTCAAAGATAAAAAGAAATATAATGTACAAAAAGATGAGTAATAAAATGCAAATTTATAGACAGCCATGTTTGTTTTAAGGTCATGCCTAATTTGGAAGGATCACCCGTAATAATCGCAACCGGAGGTTGCCAATATCTTGATTTTTACATCATTAACAATATTTTTTTCAAATTAATGTTGAATATATTTGTTTTCGATCCTTTTCCCACACTGGAAAACGAACTAATTAATAACCATAGGAAGTTATAATTTAGAATCATAATATTGTATTATGATGTCCAATGTGTCCAGTATGCAAATCTGTTAAAAGATGTTACGTGGGACGGCGCGGGGTTTGGAGCGGGCCTAATTCGGAACGCGGCAGGACAATGCGTATTTAGTACGAACTCGTATTAAAAAAGTTAACATGTCATTTTGACAGTACGCTCCATGCTGTGCTGTTGGTATTGCCAACTTTTTGTGAAATGGCAAAAATCACAGCTGTCGTATTTTGTGTCATTTCATTGCTTCTGCCCGTTGTATGTTTCTTGCGGAGACGACTTTTATTGTACGTCTTATATTTTTAACATGATATTGATTTGCCTATGCCGTGTGGTCCGTACCAACCTATGAAATAAGAAAACATCAAAAAATAAGCCGGACCATTCACGGTCCGACTATTTACACGAGCTGTCAAATTCCACAAAACGCATTAATTTCCCGCTAACAAAACTGGAAACACAAATCAAACGCAAATCGCGTAAACATGTCCACCGACATATTTTCGAGGTACGCCGCGGGAACACATTAGTGCATTATCGACGGAATGCAAGCTAAATGAAATAACAAACATGGTGTACGCTCAAGCCTTTATGTTTATACTAAAAATAATTCAAACTTGAACCTTAATTCAAGGATGTAGAACATAAAATGAAGCATAAATATGGCGCTTTGCAAAACGTTCAAATGTCAATGGATTTTAAACCATACTGTTGGAGTAGACAATGAAAATTCAATTGTTTTTGGGATAGAAGTGTAAATAAAGTTCATAACGTGTGCACGCGTCGATCACAGTCACAGTATGCGGGTAAATACATCTGTGGTAAATACCATCGATCTTCGTTAAGGATTTGTTTTGCTCGAAGCTCGATGAGCAGAGAGTTCTTTAATAGCTTCAGGTATTAAAATATGCAAATTTTGAGTGGTAAAGTGCGTCTCTAAAATATAATATACCTATTATTATCTTTTGATAAATAAGGATCCTTATAAACGGGATTATTGACTCTTTTCATACATTTATGATTGACCAAATCGCTGCAGATTGTGAACCGTTTAACCTTTAATTTGATAGTGTGCATTACAGTGCACAGACCATAATATTTACTTTTTTGTTTTTTTAATTGATAACTTTTTATGTTGGTTCAAATTGAGATAGTGTTTGAATTCACGACTTTTTTAAAATGTTTCTACCTGTAACCATTTTTGCCGTCATTATAATGCAAAATAACGCAACTTTAATTACATTTATTATATTTACAAAGTATCATCCTTAGTCTTCAACATCGTTCAACAAAACCATCCAACTATTCGCAAATAAACAACATCCATGCATCCAGCACCTCATAAGCCTCAAATATAAAATTGAGCAACATTAAACGTTTAAAAACCAAACGCCACATCCGCATCCGACAATTTATGGTCCGCATTTTTAATACCGTCATGTTGGCATTACCGGCGCGGTATCTAAATTCGTACTAATTAATCGTGGAGGAAGCCGTAAACGGCCGTGTGATGTGAACTTTATGTTGCACAACCTCGAAATATGTGCAACGAATACGGTTACTTTTTATTGAGTACTTAAAGGTTTTATTCGTCCAAATATCAATATACGTGTTGATAAACGACGGTATTTCCAACATGCTTGTAAACTGCAGCTATAGCTTTAAAATATCGATAAAAAAGGCTACAATGTAACTTATGAGGTCTTTAACATCCACTCTCGAAAATCGTCAAACTAAACGCTTCTTAATTATATGTGGTATCCGTTTAAATATGGGTAATTAACTAAAAGTAGTGGGTGATTTCATGATATGACACTTGGAAGCTCTATCTCGTTTAATATACATTCAAGGGAAAGGGACAACCAGACTTCGAATTAATTTACAACGACAACCTAGTAGATTCCTGTTACTAATCAACTGGAGGGCGACACTCGTCTTATCTTAGTACTTTAGATAATACACATAATTAAACGACCGTTTCTAGTAGGACAAGTTTACAGTTAGTAACTCATCAGTCAGGTAACGTAAAATAACTGACCTAGCAACTAAAACTCAACTAGAAATTATGTCAATGGAGACGTTAATTTCACACAAGAATCGTTATTTATGCGCGTCAATTTTGATCTGAAACACTGTTATGTTGCCCACAAGTGGTTAATGGTTCCTTATTTTTAAAGTCGAAGTTCTATTTTAAGACCTACACGTGTCTATGGCACACCGTGTGAAGCATCCTTGACGTGTCGCCGCGTGGATAATGATTGCGGTGATTTGTATGCAACTAACGTCAGAATATATCCGCCGCTGGAAAGTGTGAACCCGATATCCGGGCCCGCGCCAAAGTAAATAACTAAATACTCGTAGTACCTACTAAAGCGAAACACCGGCTGGTTTAGTCTGAAGCGGAAAATTATTTCCAATAAATAAATATGTAAAATTTAAATTCGATTTTTCTCTATCCTTTTTACCGCTTTATATGTATAGGTATTAAAAAACAAGTTAGTCGCTTACGCGTTCATTGCATTTTTGTTTTTTTCTTCTCATAAATTAGAACTTTAGACAAGAACTTTAGAAAAATGACAGATGACCAATTCTGTCAAGCGGTTTAATGGCTATTCAAGATTGACACGGT
This sequence comes from Acleris holmiana, assembly GCA_949316455.1. Taxonomy (NCBI): domain Eukaryota; kingdom Metazoa; phylum Arthropoda; class Insecta; order Lepidoptera; family Tortricidae; genus Acleris; species Acleris holmiana. The sequence continues at coordinate 24,873,045 of OX438763.1, read as the reverse complement.
GCGCTCCAAATTGACGAAATATTTGAATTACAAATGATCTGAATCACTATGACGAATAATTTATTTTGAGGAATGCCATCATTCCTATGATAATGACTGACTCGTAAGGTAAAAAAAATATTTTCTACCTTAAATGGCTGTTTTTTTTAAGTCTTAAGTAGTCTTAAGTAACGATGGATGGACTGTGCGAAAGATGATATGGCTAGAAAGGGAGTGACTACCGAGATGGCGACTAATAGAGAAGTATGGAAGAAAAAGACATGTTGCGCCGACTTCAAATAAGTTGGCATAAGGGCAGGAGAATGATCATGATGAAATGGCTAATTTCTCATTCCTTGGGAACGTGACCCTTTTACGTGTTCACGTCACTGAAAGCTTTTAAAAAGCCAAATAGTAATTGCGCAATACAATTAATAAATAAATAACAAAACCATGGCGATATTAAATTCGTTTCAGTAAGAGCTCGTTCGTTGATAATGACAGGACAGTTAAGGCGACACCTGTCGGTCGGGTCATTGTTCTCGGCTAAAGCCGTCCACACACTGTCCAGCGAACCCGATACCACAGATTATCTAATAGTCACTGTAACATGTAAACTGATAGTGTAAGCTGACGCCGGACGTTTTGCTATCATTGCGTGTGTTATCTGTACTAGGAACCAAAGACGTATTTAGTCTATACACATAGGAAGTTAGGACTGGTTTTTTTTTATTGTAGTTTAAAGTTGGCAATGGCAAATTGGAAAAGTATAAAGATGAGAGCCGCCAGCGCCTTCGCCCGCTGCTCTGACTTTCCCGGTGTATTTCACTTTTTTTTCTTTCACATGAAACTTCTTCTGACAATAAAAATCGCAACAAAAAAGAATTAGCGAATTCGGTCGAGCCGATCACGCGTGAAGCCGTGACCAAGGGAAATAGGGATTAATTATATACAGACTTATATACCTAGCAACCCGCCAGGCTACGCCCCGCAGCAAATTTCCGACTTTTCCGGTGGATTTTTCTTTATTTTTCTTTTATAAGGACATCCTGACAATAACAAAAAAAATATTAACGAAATCACGTGACCAAGGGAAATAGGGATTCATATTTATATACAGAGATACATATATATGGATTTATTATTGATACATTTAAAAATGTATGTTTGTTTTGTTATACATTCAATTTTTTAATTTATTATTTTTGTAAGAAAAAGCCTTTGTGCGTAACTCCTTAAAGATAATTACGATTCCGAAGCGGAAGTCGCGAGCGTCCGAATTGCAGACGCAAAAAACTAACTCATGCGCATACATGTATAAGTGTAAATATAGATCTATCCATAAACATGGCCTCTCTGAACGGGACCTGCATACCTAACACGTTATGTTTCAATTTCTTGAAAAAAAACTAGTTTTATCTGGTTTTACATGCATTTTGAAAACTTTGCTACACTTCCAGATTATTAAGTTTTAGTTATTATAAATCAAAACCTTCTAATCTAATATTATAATTGTTTCATAAATTTAATTCAACCCAATACAATATGTAGTTGTCACCGTGGTCGTCGTAGTTCTGTGGTCGTGGTCACAGGCGTTTTACTTTAAAATTAAAGAAAATATTATTGGTCGAAGTTCCGTTATTAGCAATACAGTAAGATGGGCTAAATAGAAATAGGTACAATCTAAAAATAAATCTTAACTTATTAAACTTAATATTAATAAGAACAATGACAAGTCTATTGGAAAATTACGTTCAAAGCTGAGCCTTAATATGATTAATAGAATAATGCTTTATTTTAGGCTACATTTGTATTCACCCCGCGAATCTCTATTCACCCAATTTTACACTGACAAGTTACAATTTACTTTATTTAGTCGAAGCTTTTTAAAACGACGCAATGGACAACAACTAAAAAGTTATCATAAAAAGCATCGTTAAGGACAAAAAAGAAAAAACTTTTTCCCATTCCGTCACGAAAATTATTCCGAGTAGGTACATACTTAGATACGTTAATTATGACCAAACCGCCCTATTATGACCAAATACAAATGACAAAGTGACGAATTTCGGTAATTTAACCTCATAGTTATGACTAAATTAGCATGTTTTATGAATAACTTTCCCCTTTGATGGGGTTTCCAAATACCAACTATTAATAACAAATTGTATGTGTACCATATTCCTTGTTGTTATAGTTTGTTGATCCAAAATGCGGTTTGCTCGGGTTGATAAATATCTAGTGTCATAATGGCTTACTTTAGTCCATTGTTGATCAATCTACGTGTACCTATAGACAGCCCAAAAAGGAAACACATTAAAATATGATAAAAAATAACCCAAAGTTAAAATTAAGTAGACACCTTATTAAGAAGTGTATCAATACTTCAAGTTACTTAAAACATAAGCTTAATAAAAGGGTAGCCCCGAGCCCAGTCGTGGCTTTTGTTCGTAAACAGCTTGCTTTGTTTAATACTAATTTATTCTAAGCTGTTTGCACTATAAACGGTCACAAGTCTGAATGACCTTTGATGGAATTCCCGGCCATAAATCCACCTTGATATTATAAATGCCACACACTATCGCGCCTGTCCAACAATTACTAAAGCGCATCATCGCCCGTGAATGGAATACTAAAGTTTATTAGAGAACTCTAGCTAATATTCACACACCATTGCTGCTTTTTGCCGTAAAATGTTATTCATAGTCGAAGAGAAAACGAAGTGAATAGCTATTCGATAAAAGTCGTTGCATGCCATTTCAAATTCCGAACGCGTGCGAATCTTCGATCTCAATGTTCACGGTTTGGTTTTATACAATTTTCAGTTTTATTTTCATGAGTGTAAAAGGGTTTTTGCTTAGTTTGATTGATGGAGTTAGGTTTAGAGGTTACCATTGTTTTGTTTCAGTGCCAGGGTCTTTGACGGCTCTAGAAAATAGACCCGGTAAGGCGACGCGTGGCGGAGATTGTATAAGGTAAAAATGTCAAGCGCCTTCAAATAGGGCGCGTGATAAAATATTAATATCGCGATTGTTTCAATGCGTTTGATTCTTTGAAAATACTTCTACGTTGCAATAAGGACATTGAACAAAAATATCATACTCAAGAAGTTAAATATTTTGACTCTCAGAACACCCGTTTTTGACCGTGTTATAAGAAAAACTTGCATCACTATTATGGGGTTAACGCCCCTCAATAACTTCAAAAAACAATTTGAATACAATATTTTAGTTAGTACCTTGCCAACGGAACTGAATGTTGACAAACTTACGGTGCGTTTGAACAGACTAATATTGCCGCTGTTTGAGTATTTGTGTATTAATGGCGAAAACAAAGCCAACAAAATATCGGACCAATTAAAAACAGCCCGTAATCCTAGACAACATTTTAATAGTAGATTATACACCGAGGGGATAAAGCACAGTTTTATGTCACGGGCGCGATATTGAATCCTGAACGTAACGAAGGACTCCAGATTTAACTCCCGAGCGCAGCGAGGGTGTTACGAGTTAATTCCCGAGCGAAGCGAGGGAATTAAGAAGAGTCCTGAGCGCAGTGAGGGGTTCAAGCGCGCCCAAGACGAAAACAGCTTTATCCCCGAGGAGTGTACTCTACTTTTCTCACCTTTTGCGAGACAATAAAAAAGCGAGTCTACTAAAAACAGCGTTTTATTATAGTAAATTAAAATTAAAAGTGAAAATTGATATTTGAGACATTAGTCCAGTTGTGGAAAGACAATATTTATTTAAAACTGCAGTTATCACCAATGTATTTTATTGCAGCGTCTTACAATACTCGCGGCTTTTGTTTAATTTCAAATGTGTTCCATTCTTGCTTTTGTCATACACAGTTTTTACTGACGTTCCAACCATTTAACATTACTTTTCAGCGTTTTAATTGAACGCTTACCACGTTTTAAAAAAAAGTTCAACAATGAAACTACCCACAAATAACTTGATCTCAATTTACACTGATTCATGTAAGTTAAGAAAACATAATCATACAACAATGCGAGCAAAACCGTCGCGGGCGGGAAGCGAGCGCTCCCACGCTATTGCGATTGCGACCAAGTGTTCTTGCGACTGCGCACACGCAACTGTCACTAAAATGGCCGTAATACATAGACATACTAGGACGTAATCTGTGCGCATAATGGACTACGATACTGCCGGGTTATGGCTGAAGGCCTGAATAATCGGTGTTTTATTTATTATTTGTTACCCAGAAAAATCTTATGTTAGGTAGTTTTCATTTAAGGGTCAATTTTCAAGCAAGCGTTTTTTGCGGTCCCAGAGCTATAATTCCAAGTATATTTAACATTGAGTATAGTTACATATATATTTGCTTTTTGTGCGCTTTAATCTACTTAAAAATATATATTACAGTTTACTAAATATTAATGGATTCCGAAAGAATCGAATTCGAAATCCTAAAAACAGCAAAATTTACCGCTTTTCACGTGTCCCACTTCCGGTTTTGCTTAAATAAAAATTCGTAACTATGGACGTAGATAACGTATTAATATATAACATATATCGCTGTAAAGAGCTTTTATTCGCAAACTGATAAAAATATTATTAAAAAAAAACATTAATAATTAAAACCTGGAAAGTCTTTTCGTGGATGTCCCGCGTGCGACCGTTTTTGTGATGACTCAAGGGAACCCCCTGAATCTGGTTTGTCTAATGGCCTACCTGCATATTTACGTTAGGACACCAAAGCACGTTAGTTGGGCTTTCGACCTCCAACGGGAGTGGACGCAGAGCCAGTGTTTTTGACGGAGGAAACAGGGCAAGTCTTTTAAAGATGTATTTTGGTACGGTTATCACGGCATTTGTATGGGCGTTTATTTATTGACATACGAATGAAATAAAAATGTGTGTTTCATAAACATTGTTAGCAATACGGGTTAGTAAGAATTTCGTGTTAGTAAATAAGTGAATCGAGTAAGTAGTGTAAGAAAGATCGGTGAAAAACGTTTTTGTCGACATTTGTATGGCGACATTTGTACGGTTATTTTGTCCATACAAATGTCGAATGTGGCATACAAATGTCGGTTAAAATCTAAATCTAAATAAAATCGAAATATATCATTTCCAAGTCCAATAATATCACCTTTTATATTAAGTTTAATTATTGTAATTTTTGTGAGCTATCGTATAAAAATAAAATACTTATAAGCAGGGCTCGGATTTTTCATCTTACCGTGCGATGAAAAATCCGAGCCCTGCTTATAAGCGAAGGTTTTCATATTTAATTATAAGTAACTAGTGACCCACTCCATGTTTCCTGTGAATTGCGGCATACGGGAGAGACTATACATATAAATGATATAGGTACTTAATCCACCTTCAAGTATCAAGCTAAAGGTTAATGAAAACCGCTTCAAAATCGGTCAAGTACTTTTCGAGTTTATCCCAGACTGACAGACATACGCGGCTGAGGAGTTTGTTTTAAAGATAACACTGACGGTATATTATCATCATTTGCTAAACAACCTTTCACAAACTGATTCATTTCACAAACTTATAATTTTGTAAAAGATTTTTTTACCGAAACTTTTTTTTAAAACTAACCTAACTTATGGTCCTAAACTAAATCCAAAAATATTTACAGTTTCGGAAAAAGATCATTTTGCAAAATGATGTTTGTGAAATGAATCAGTTTATGAAATGTTGTTTAGCAAGTGATTGGATACCAACACTGATACTTGAACTACGTGTTCATTGCGAATAATGCATGGGTTGATGCAATATTTTATGAGAATGGTATAATTTATAACTTGCATCAACGTGCAAAATCTGAAATAAAAAAACTAATAAATTTTAATGGTATTCATGCCAGTAGATAAGACTTTTCGACATTTGTATGGCAGTATCGACATTTTATGGCACTATATCGACATTTGTATGGCGTTATCGACATTTGTATGCCACCGTTTTTTTTGCGTCAAAATCTAGCTAACTATAAGAAGCGGAGTGGTGCCTCATACACCATATTTTTTCTTGTTAAGAACCTCACCTGATGACGTCGCTAAGAACCAAATAAAATAAAATAAAAAGAATGCCATACAAATGTCGAAAAAACACACTCTGCAAAAATTGACCCTTAATTTAAAGTCATAGTATGGTATTCCCTGTGGCCCTTGACAACATATATGGAACGGACGGTGCTTATGTCAAATATTATTACATACATACATACATAACATCACGCCTTCATTCCCAGAGTGGGGTAGGCAGAGCTACAGAAATACCAACAACTGTAAAAAGACTTGTTGTTAATTCTGTAACCACATTTTGCACAATCAGGCCAATAAGTTTACTAGTGTATTAGTGACAGGTTGCAAGCCCATCGCCTAACAGTACTACAAGCCCTTATTCCCTTAGTCACCTCTTACGACATCCACGGGAAGACATGGAGTGGCGCTATGGTAAAATATTATTATACATATTTAACTATTAAGAACTGGTAAAACCTGCCAAGTTCAAGGCAGAGAAAGGACAACTATATCTCTATCCATTTCGCGGCCTCTGGGGGTCCGAACCAAGAAGCAAACCCTACAAACGTTTTTTTCTCCATCACTTAGTATGGGATGACCTTCTCATGCGTTTCGATAAACCACGTGGTCAACTGTCATCCCATGCATTTTAGGCGATAGAAAAGATAACGTAAGGGGCGTTTGCATCTTGGTTAAAATGCGGTTTTTATCAACATTATTTGAATAGTTTCTATGTTTATCCTATGCTTTTTGTACGTCTTATACTCGTTCATGTAGTGTTCAATAAAGAGTTTTTGTATTGTATTGAATAGTATGTATAAAAAATAATACATTGATATTATTAAGTGCGAAACGTTAGCTTCTACTTATACCTATGTGACCAGGATAAGACCATACATTATACTCGTAATCAAATATACCTAATAAGTAGGTTAGTATTAGTATTGTTCTTATTTCAGTTATAACAAACCGCAAATGTGATAAATACCCACGATGCTATTTATTCAAATAGCGCATTTATAATTATTTGTACTGAATCACGTAATAAAATAATAACCAGTTTAAGGTAAATTGGCATTTTAACATTAAACATTTAATCATAATCAAAATGTAACATTTATAACTGTTTGTGTTTTTCCTGCTGATCAAATTATTTTATTAATTTTACCTATACTGATTGACTTTCAGCTAATATAAAATCTTTAAATCATGCCTTCTTTATAATTATTCAATTGGAAAAAGTTTATTGTCTTTTTCAACGAGTGAAGAGGTAATAATTGCATTCTTGTATAGCCGCTTCGTACCTTATTAGACGCAAGCGCAGGCTATAACGTCATATTGATTTACAATCACAGATTTCTTTCCATACGTGAGTAGACCGTGAAGCATGTACTCTTCTGCTTTTAAGGTCTGAACGCATCAATTAATATTAATATTATGAGACCAGAGGGTCAACTATGACATGGCTAAGCAATTCAGTTTACGGTGACAGAAAGAAAGCAGTGTAGCTGCTATAGCTCTGTCCCTTACACTCATCCTTAACTGAATTTCTTAAGCGTGGTAACCACTAGATCTACGTAACTACAAAAGACAATTATTGTATGTAAAATAACTGCTAATGGTTTTTTACCCGACTGTGTCAAAAAGAGGGCCATGTTTTTACGTAACTATTTCAAGGAACTGGTGATTTTATACATATACCTTCACCAGAAATTAATCGGATATAATTATTTTTTTAATAGCAGAGGTTTGTGCAACTTGACGTCTTGTGTCTATATAATTAACATAGCTTTATATAAAGTAACTAATTTTGCTAACCATGCATTATATGGATGACTTCACTGTTCTAGTTTTTAATGCCAAAAGCCAAGATAACCAATGCTCAAGTCCGACTAAATCAATGGAGAGTTAGACTGACTTTTTTGTAAGTTTCTCTAAAGTTGACTTTTTCAAAACTTAACAAAAACCTATCCGACATTATCCTAATTATTTATTTTCTCCGTTCCTCATTACTTTTTCCCTAAAATTATACGTTTTCACAATTAGTAAATGCAACTCTGTCAAACAACTCTGCTTAGTATAACGCTGTCTAAACCAAAGATACTACAGAACAAATCACCCGTTTATTCTGTGTTAGTCGTGGATGCCCGTGCAATACTCGAGCGCTTCCAGATCAATTTAGCCGACTGTGTAACAGAGTAAAACCACTGAGAACCATTCCTCATCTCTGCCTCGTAATCGAAACAATGGTGACAATTAGCGGCCACGACGATCGTGAGCGTAGAAAGTTAATCACCCAAATTACACCGATTTAGGGAATACTCATGTAATTGTAGCTCGTCGTACTCGGACGACCATTGTTTGGAGTACCATGATCACATGGAAGGTTAATGTTTAATTTGATTGCTAGCCCGTGTGGTTGCCGGGTTAGAATACTGCCACTCCATGTCTTCCCGTGGATGTCGTAAGAGGTGACTAAGGGAATAAGGGCTTGTAGTACTGTTAGGCGATGGGCTTGCAACCTGTCACTAATACACTAGTAAACTTCCTGGCCTGATTGTGCAAAATGTGGTTACAGAATTATTAACAAGCTGTTTAAGAGTTGTTGGTGTTTCTGTAGCTCTGCCTACCCCACTCTGGGAATGAAGGCGTGATGTTATGTATGTATACATGTATGATTGTTAGACGCTGTGCGACACTGTTTTGACTTCGCTTATGTAGATAGTTTGCATTGGTATTTGATGCGTCCTGAGTGCCTTTCCAGAAGAGATGTGCTATGTAACTATGCTGCGAGGATGAGAGCAATGAATATGATTGGTGGATCTTTCTTATACACAAAGCTGCCCGGACCTTCGCTTGCCTCATCCATCTTTTTTCAGATGGCCTATCCAGGTCATCTGTGATCTGGCCATTGGGAAGGTAATCTGCCAACTGACTGCTTCCCTTGTTTACTACCTCTAACTTCTCTCTTCTTCATACAAAGTATTTTATGCTGTTCGTGAAGATTCTATAAAACTGCACATATAGTCGAAAAATAGTGTAACGAACTTACAATTGTTGACAGGAATTCCAGATTGCTTACAAACAACGAGGTCTTTTATTTAATGACGTTTTCGGTTGAGTTTTTGTCCAAACCCGATGAAGCTCGTTATCTGTCCCTCATTAATTACGTGACGGGGACAAATCAATTACTATTATATCCGCTTGCAGCTAAAACTTTTTTTATTCCGCCTATCTAACCATCAACGTCACTGACCAATGGAGTCTAATTAAATAACTACGACAATTACGTCTTTACGGCCATCTTTAACCGGCGCCAATTCTTAACACATTCAGAGCCCACTTTTGATTCATAACCAAAATGGAGTCAAAATCGGGTGCTTGGCAGTAAACAAGTTAAGCTAGTAAGACTTGTTAAGACAATTAAACTGTAAGTTGATTGGCGATTATCCATCTTGTCTTCGTGATCTACAGTTAGATGTGCAAAAAGATTGGCAAAACTTGTTTTGTAGTGGATAAGAACTTATGTGAGCAAAAAACATGCAATTTTCATGTTTCTTTACTACTTAGGTCTAGATTAAGTTCTGTAAATACTTATATTTAGTAAGTCAAAATAATAAAATATGACTTTTTATTATTTATTACTTAGACTTACTAAGTATTACATATCAAAACATTTACTGAAAATATACGAATATGTGTTGATATATTTTTTCATTTTTTTATGTTACGGTGAAGGCACACGAGCATTTGGGCTACCTGATGGCTGATGGTAAGTAGAGTTTGAGACCCATAGACATTTGAGTTCTCAAGACTATAATCCTAAGACCTCAAATGCGTTGCCAACCCTGAGGGCTAAGATGGAATGCCTCTATGCTAGCAATTTCACCGGTTGTCTTATTCCTTATTCTTGATACTTTTACTTTAAAAAGATTTTGCTTGATTCGAGTTTTCAAAGTATCGGTTGCATTACCGTTCATGGACTTGCTTCAACAGCTCTAACAGTATGGATATTGAAGATTCATATCAAAGCCTAAACAATATCACAATGTCCATAAAAAAACATGTCTAAAACATCTTTTATACATGTGTAAAGTAGATTAATAATTGTTAAATGAAACAGTCATATTAAATAGAGACATTGTTCAGATGTTTCCTCGTATTATGTTGCAACAAACCAACAAACAAGCCTGATAACGATAAGCTGCAAGCGCATGAAAGTTTGGAAAGGGTCAGCTTCAAACGATAAAAGTAACAACGCTATAGATAAGATACAGCATCGTTCTGTGTAATACGAAACTACAAATAACATGAATATAAATCATTACTTTGCTGACCAGTTGAACTCTATCTATTAAAAAAAACCGCATCAAAATCCGTTGCGTAGTTTTAAAGATTTAAGCATACATAGGGATATAGGGACAGAAAAAGCGACTTTGTTTTATACTATGTATTGATATATATATATATATATATATCTTTGGTTTCATTGGCTTTAGAACTATTTTTAGTTATTTCTTCATGACATACATAGTCTTTAGGGTCGCTTTTCTTTGTTCAAATTTCTTATTTTTCTAGGCATTTATTTGTTGTTGTAAATGTTGACTTTTAAGTTATCTAAATAGACCAATGAAAATGGATATTAATAATGCTACACATTTATTTGATAACGATACGCTGTCTACTATTTAGTACACCCATTCAGGTTCAGCAAACAAACATTATCGGCGTGCTCTTACATAATATTGATTAAACAAATAACTCATCAAGACTGTGTCACTTATGTTATGATTCAATGTATTTAATCTTTTTAAACTTTATTAATTTTACTTGAAAACCATATTAATTATTTTTTTACTCTTTGTTAGACTAGACTTCAGAAATCTATTTGAAGTTTCAAATGAAGGCCCTCAACCCACCACGACAAGACATGTGGATCAGTCAAATATGCACCCACTTTACCCTCTCAGATGGAATTTCCCGAAGACAGAAGTACAAGGAGTAGAGTATGTCGGCACCGGACCATGGCGCCGCGTTCATTTGTTTCAATTGCCGACATCTGCGCGCACGCAGCGACCCTCCAGGATTTATTACAAGTGTCCGGCTTTAGTTCAGATGGACTTTAATTGGGAGAGCAAGTGGCAATGCCATTGTTATTTGGGAAACGTCTTCCTCTCATCCATCATTTAAAGTCTCATGCGGTGCCGTTTTTACAGATTACCCAAGAAAAATATTTTTGGAAGATAATTTAAGTATTTGACGGTTACTTGCCTTTCTATTTTGTTGTAAAGATATTTTAAAAGAATTTGAAATTGATCGCAATCAGATAATAGTCCATGTCGATAAAATCACATGTTTATTTAGCGTGACGGAGACTCAGATAGTTGTGTGGGATGCAAGTTAAAATGCATGTCTATTACCAAAACCGTATGCTACTACGACCTTTTTGGCGCCTTCATGCACCTTAAGCAAGTGTTATAACAAACAGGGCTGGAATTATATGCGGTAAAACCTTATGGTTTTTAAAGTGTTTCAATATTGTCTACGTTTTGATAGCTTTTATTAACTTGACAGTGATGGCGGTCGAGTTAAAAACAATACCATAACCCGTCAAAAGCAATGTTATGGTTTAACCGAGTTCAAAAGAGGTCCCAGGAAATATTAGGCTGAAATAACCTCAACCTGAACTATCCACAACTGTAGAAGAGTTATATATGTTAAAAAAATAATGGATTACTTGTCCAACAGATTAAACTAATTTATACACGCGTTCCCCCAATACCGTTATCAAACCAAATATCCCGTATCAGAACAAACGGACAAGGTTTAACCCAGTTGCCGTGTTTGCGGGCCTGCGCCATGTCTCTGCTAACTCCGACTGTAATATCCTTATCAACCAGTTTTTTCAGCCTTGATTGTCAGCATCCGGTTACAAAATCCCCAAGGACAACCAACCCACTTCAAAATTTCTACAATGAATACAATCGACAATAAAGCAAAAGAATTTCTCAAGGTTTCTTCAATGTAGTCTCATTCTTATCGGTTTCAACAACACTTTTTAATTTATAAACAACGTTCTCATGGTAATTAACTTTAGAATTACTGCTTTCTGATCCACACAATACTGTACATTTTAGATCCTTTACTGTTATAACAATGACACTACAATCAAACTCATCTAGAGTTTCTCTAAAGTCTGCGTGTTGAAACTAGAGGCATATTAGTATTAAATGTCAACTGCTGAATAAAAGAACACTGAACACTTTCGTGATAATCCGCCCGAGTGCATCTCAGGAATCGTGCATCTCAAACAAAAAACGAGTTAAATCTTCTAGCCTTGGGATTAGTCCATTGGAAAGTAGTTTCTTACAATTCAATTGAGAGGGCATCGTCCACGAAAGGAATGCCCAATTTGATTCCCCCGATAGCGTTTGATGCTGATGTAATAAAAAATGTCACTAGTCATTGTGTATTTAATATACGGGTATTACACTGTCCGATCTATTTACGATGTTACGTTCAGGAATGCGCTCCCAATATTTACAACAATGAACAGTTTTCAACCAACAATATGCACGGTAATCTATTAAAAGTAATTTCACAGTAAGATGAAGATCCGATTTCGTAAAAGTAGACTTCCGTAGATTGCCTGGCATGCCAATGCGATAGACGCTCTGCGGCTGATGCGATAGGATAACTCATTATGTAAATGTATGGCGTCGTTTGGGTGAATAGCAGCGTAGTAGCCAACGACTGAGCGAATCTAACTACGGATGCGGCACTTCACAATTTCATAGTAGGTAGGTATTTAGTTAGGGTCTCCCCAAACCTATCGACGCGGAATCGGCGTTAGCTGATCAAAAAACTCTTAATGTCTACGCAATAAGAGCGAAAAAACGTCGTTCGTCTCCGCCGTCGCCGGCCGACGTCAGCCGAGCCGATTGGACGTCTTTTCGCTCTTATTGCGTACACGTAAAGAGTTTTTTGATCAGCTAACTCCGATTCCGCGTCGATAGGTTTGGGGAGACCCTTACTCGTCGCATTGGCCGCGGCGCGTTTATCGCGTGCGTTAGTCGCATCAGCCGCAACTACGAAACTCTAACTTAACGTTCAGGTTTATTTATAAACTTCAAAACGGTAACAATGGCCGCGGGTACAAATTTTACCGGCATATACAAGACATAAACAAACGAGAATGCCATTACTCAAATTACTCTGACAGTTGTAGATCTGATCAAACAGAATTTTAAAAGAACACATCAGCCTGAGGACGCGACCTCGTTTTTCTTAAATTAAAAACAGGTGTTTTAATTTAAGAAAAACATTTTCTAGTTTTTGTAGTAACTCAAGGCTTTCTACAGCAGCAGAGTAAATCATTGGTCATACAACACGAACAGTATTTCGCATTCCGGTGTTCACGCATGCGCACGCCACGTCGCGTGAGTGTGGACGCGTTTAGCTCTGGATTACCAACAAACTTTCGCTTGTCAATCCAAACTATTTATGCAGCACCAAAAAACAGGACTAGATTTACATCAAAATTGTTGCATACTGATTTACATTCGGGAATAAGTTTCAGATGTGGTAGAGACTGGGCCTCTATTCTGCTGCGTTATTAGGATATCGCGTCCGACGTGCTTTAGAATCGTTTAAGTCACAGTCGCCATTATTGTAATTGACATAAGAGTTATCAAAACGTTGACAATACGGAAACACGATAAAGAAGATATCGTTATTACCGTGTAGAATCCCAGCCCTGAACTAAGTAGCTTGCGTTTATATCCCAAAGTTATTAGACACACCATAATTAATCCCGGTAAGGGCAGATGTTTGTGTGATGGATGAGCGCGAATATTTGATCCTGAGTGTTGGATGTTTTCTATGTATTTAAGTATTTATTTCTCTATATAAGTATGTATGTTTATAGTTGTCTAGTACCCATAGTACAAGACTAGAGCTTAGTTTGGGACTAGGTAATGTTTTGTGAGATTGTCGCGTGATATTAATTATTTATTTATAATTGTGTCGTTTAAAATGTCGCTTCACAAAGCGAATAGTATAGCAGTGTTTTTGTAACCATTGAGGTATCGTAATAGGTACTCTAGCATAAAGATGTATTGCATCAAAGTTTTAATTCAACATTTAAGCAGTCACGACATCGATGACTCATCGGTCAATTTGTATTGACGGTCATCGGCGCTCTCAAGATGTTCTTGGAAAATCTAAAGTGACCTAATGACAATTATTGGGGAAATATTAATGCCTTATGTGGTTAGCAAATTTGATTCAGATTCTGACTTTGCGAATTTGGAAACCCGGTAATTACTCACTATCGAGAAGAATTTTGGTGGTTTTATTTTCATCGCGGAATGATTATTTTATGTGATGTATAATTTAGATGTTCCCTTTCATGTCTATGTTTAGGCAGCATTTGCACGTTTTGTCATTTTTATTTGAAGAAATATGAAAATCTTCGTTTTTAACCACCTGACGCGACTTTCAAAAAGTGGTCTATTAAATATAACAGGCTGCTGACAATGTCGATCTGAATGTCGCAAGAACCACCCACGGAGAGCGTGTGAGAGGCGCGCATTGTGCCGCTGCCGCGTTCTCACGAGCAAGGGAATCTGTCTCCAGCAAATCGGGGAATATCGAGCATTGTTCATATTTGCGCAATCACCTATTACTCACGATTAAAGGGTGCAACTAAATCATTAGGTTTAGCATGTTAATTATACTGTGCTTATGGATTACCAAATTTTGGAACAATGATTCTGAATATGGGTTCAACTTTTAAGATAGTAAAGATTTGTAACATTTCATTCAAGGTGATGAAGATGTTAAAGTAGATAAAGAAATAGGTATGAGAATAAATTTCATGGATAAGAAACACAATAAATTACAAAGAAATAACGATAATGCTTTATCAGTTTCTTAAAACTTTATCAACTAAGTGTGAATTAACAATTAAGTCATTATCGCTTTTGAACGAAATCTATTTGTATTTAGTTAAGTAATCTTAATGTTTGAGCTGTCAGGCAAAAATGCGTGAAAGCAAAAGAGTAGGTAAACAAGCATAACATGTTTCGAGGGATTCGTAGAAAACCTAAGCAAGCTGCCACCAATCCTAAGTCAACAAGATCTTGACGTATTCGTTGCCAGGGGCTCACTTGCTGGATCTGTTTCGCACAACAATATGAGAGACTGGCGCTGAATTGTTAGCCGCTGCAATCAAAATCTAATGGTCCGACCACTGTTATGTTAATCGTAAAAAATGCAGACACAAAGCAAATAGAAGAGATTAAAGAATTCAATGTTAATGTAGTGTTAAAGACGCTCGTGTTCAGTAAAGACAAATTAGTTTTTTAAACAACGTGTAGTTTCACTCGTACTTACTTTGTAAACTTTTTGCCATTGAGTAATTGTTTAGAAAATGGATCGACGAACCGATTACTGTCATTGTTCCAACGAGACGCGATTTTTACCGAGTACCGTTGAAGCAAATGGCAATTACTATGTATGATTCGAGACGTAAGTAGGTAGTTACTCAATCAATCAATTTTCAATAATGACTGCCATCATTATTCTGTTTACTGGCATACCAAAGTAATGTGCCATTTTTTTTAAACTGATTATATTAATTAAAACTCAGTCCAATCTAGTTTTAATAGCACCATTATTTCCTGTTAATTCATCACGAACTCGAGACGTATTGAACTAATCACTCAATCAAGGCAAATTAGCTGCTAAGACTCAACTGCAACCGCAGTAATGAAGGAACTGTGCACCTACATAATCCAATCAAGTGGGCAGGACAATAGATTGAGAATTGCTTACTGCAAATGCAATGAAACTAGAACGCATTTTACTGGCGATAAAAATGTAATCTTATGTTACGAAGCTGTAAATTTATGAAGACATGCCGCTCGTTACTACTGTTATAGGATCGTTATTACAATTGATGTTTCGGCTTAGATCTGTTGAATCATTATTTAACCTTTTTGTCTGCAGTATTGCAGAGGTAATACCATTCTGGGGATTACTTTTTCCGAATCGATATCATCGACACGGGTGGATGAACTGCTTCAATTAGCGGTTTAGCATTGTTGTTTTTATAAAACTCTTATAAATCAGCGGAACTGCAATTATAGGTCATTTTTAATAGACCCTTTGCAATAAAGTTCCAAAAAAGTAAGGCAATGCTTTTGTCACATTTTTTCTGCATACCGCAACGGAATTTGACGCACAAGAGGTTTGATTTTTTGAAGAGAAAAAGCTTGACGCTAAGATAGATTTTAATAAAGAAATGTAACAGTTTGGAATGGAGGAAGAAAAAGTATTTTCCATGAATCACGCAAAAAGCTGTTTTAGATTTAGTTCACGTTTGAAAACTTTTATTATGAGTCATAGTCTGTATGCGGCCTCGTTAACTACAAATTAGTTACGGATTATTTACACAAGGATTACATTTAATAGAGCTAAGCAGTATTTTTTACATTCATACTTAAAAGCGGATTATTATCTTAAATATCTAGAGTAGTTTTAATACATATACTACCATCAATGCTTACTAATGGGCTTCACAAATATTCTGCTAGTTGTAAATAGCTAAGGTAAATATAAAACAATCATGTTCAAGTTCTAGTAAAAAAATATGTAACATTTATTGAGAAGAACTAATTATCTCTAGCCGTGCGTCAACAAACTGGACGAGACGAGCATTTTTTGTAATTCAACCGAAGCTGTTCTCAAGTATGACCTATTTATAGTTAAGACTGGAATACCAAGTGTTTCAATAAGCCATTCCAGACACTTGAATAATACATAAAAAATTTAGGACTCATGAAGCCCATAAAAGTATAAATAAAAGGTAAAGAATATAAAAACGCGTGTGGCCTGCCAATCAATTTTACACCAGTTTTATAACAATAGGCTATCAATCTTTTACACAAACTTACCTTACAGCAAATCCAGGCACAAAATAACACACTTAGCCCTGATCAGGGACTGCCACAGAACAAAAGCACATAATAAATCCTCGGGTTGCACTGCACTTGCGCGGAAATCCCGCGGTATTTCTGACGCGTGTCGATACGTGAGTCGCGCGCGGAGTCTCGACGCGGAATGACGAAGGCTGCTGCGCGGCCTGCGCGTGCGACGCTGAAAACTTTGTTTTGGTTCGTGGCGGATTTGTTTTGTTATTAGTATAATTCTTGAACCATAAATTTCTTTATCAATCCATTATTGTATCTTGTGGGGTGTCATTTTAAACATTTTTATTCCATATAGTGGTTAAAAAGGATTTATGTTGGGCTTTTACAAGAGTTCATGTTAGTGAAAAAAGAAATCTGCTTCCAACGAACCTGAATACTAAAAATAATTTGTCATCAGTTCTAATACTGAGTTTACGATGTTATGTATATAATTACGAGGTATAATCATATAATGACTTTAAAATCTCCGTAAACACCGTTTGTTTTTGCTCGGTGGACAAGATAACCAAGCCTTAACCCAAAAAGCTGTCAAAGTAGTTATTGTCCAACAGGTTCGTTCAAATAAAACAGTTAAAATAATAAGAATGTAATTGGAAGAGCAACATCAATCCATCATTAATCACGTTTAAGTCATCATTAGCCGCGTCAGGTATTCCTCTTGCTATTAACTGACGACGTTCTCGATAGTCTTTGGAATTAATTAAAACATTGACGTGGGATCCCGGTTATTGAGTGGGTTCGATTACGAGATTTGATTCGAGGTTGTAAAACTTAACGGTATAAGTTACGTCAAGGTGTGGGTGGTAGTAGATAAACAAAGCTTCTGAAATACGACGCCTCCAACAAAATGGTAATGTGAAAAGTAATCAGTGGTATGCCACGAAATGAAATAAAATTGTCTTGAAATTTTAAAACATCATATTTAAACTCCAAACGAGAGTTATAACTCCTATACCGTAATTCTTAGAAAGTCAACGATTGTAGCAATAAAGAAAAGGAGTGACATAGAACTTGTTCTATGAACTGTTTAATTATGTCAATCGAAAAATTGCATATTCCTTTTTGAGTTCTACAATTTATCGTTACATACATTAAATCGCTTCTTTTCACCTGCTAACGATCCTGAGAAATGTCTTTCGCTTCTTCCACATTCATACAATTGTGTCATGCATGCACGTCGGTTTCGGGTACTAAAGATTCGGCCCTTTTCCAGTAGTTCTTCGATTTGGTTAAAAAAGTACGCCTAGCCCCCTTCCAACAATTTATGGTTGTTAGTTGTAAAACGGAACTTGTTCAGCTGTACTAGGTTACTGTTATATCTATAAAAATGCAATTAGTCAGTTGATGTTGCTATCATTAAAGAAAACCAACAGTAAGTTTATACGATGATAACAATCGATTAAATAAGGAGGAAATACGATTTAAGCCACCGAACATAAAGCTATTAAAGTACAATTAGGAAATGAGTTAGTAATAAGTATAGGGTCTTGATATAGCAGCGTTGCAAAAGCAATTCTGCTTTGGGATTTCCTTTTCCTAAGTAAGTAATTATTAAATTAAAACAGAAACTCAAGCGTGTACTCACGTGGGCGGAAACACGCGACTTTTAATTCCTTTTAAATAAATATAAAACAATGATTGCACATAGCACCTGTAGGAGCTGTTTTTGTAAATATAGTAGAACTATTCAACCTGGGTTTTAATCTAAGTATGACTGACTAATCATTTCACTCAGGTGAATCAATTTGGTTTTCGGCAAAATCTTTCGTGTGACAAGATACTTAAAATAATTCTTTACCGCAAACTTATCTTGTAAGGGTTCCCCGTCTGCTTTAACAAAATCTTGCGGTGTACCACAGGGTTCGTTCTTATGACCCCTGCATTTTATATCGTTATTTTGTTATCTACATCATTTGCATCAAAAACTTTCACGGCGATTAAGAAATTTATTTTGTTATTCCTAAGAAGCCTGATTCCTAATCCTGACCCCGAAGTTTAGCCAGGTCATTGTCCTTCGGTGACCAATTGTTCTTGCAAAAGCAACCAACCGCAGCCGAATAATAACAAATACCCGTGTATTGTAAGGAGTCATAAGCCACTGGTTCCATACAAAGCGTTGCGCTACAGCGCGTGCGCAATTAACTCTCTGGGCCTTTCACAGTAAAGCACCAAATCCCAAACTTTACTAGTGCTATCTCTCACACTCTTTAGCAATATTAAACTTAATGGAGAGAGACAGGAATATAGTACCATCGAGTTTTTTTTTTTCTAATTTAGGGGCAAGATCCTTGTTTCGTGAGCTCGTGCCGTATCTTAAACAATAAACTGTTTTAAATTATATTTGATGGTTTTTGTTTTGTCTTTTAGTTATACATGTTTATGCTTAGTGTATGTATTACAACATGAATGGTCCTTGGAACGGCCTAGACTAGCGTTGCAGTTGTCATTGTCATTACCAACTCTTTCTTTTGTACTGTCGGTAATTATCGAAAAAAACTGCATGAAGATTATTAAAAAAAGGTATAGATCTTTATATTTTTCTATTCACTTTTTAAAGTCGTTTTGATCGTATTGCCCCTGCGCCATGGTGCGTGAAATGTATCCCGGAAGAACCTTTGTTCATTGTTGGGAGATATTCCGCAAGATAACATTGATTCTATAAAAGAACAAGAATGTACGACTTGTGCTAACTACGGGTATTTACAGCGTATCAAAGGATGTGCGATTCCGCTCGTTAGTCGGCTGTGATAAATGTAATGACTTGATGATTATGAAGCTTAGGGATGTAATAACAATCAGTTCCATGCCAATCATAGTCTCGCCTACAAACTGGCAGGGTTTTTAATTGTAAAATATTACACAATCGTCATCGGCCTACAGAAGATAGGCGAAGCAATTACGTTCCCTACCAAAAAAATAAGTGACCAGAGTGTGTTTGTATCTACTATCTGCATCATTCAGATGAGTGTGTTCAGTAATCCTATCACCAGGAGTTCAGAAGTTAAAATAAAATGAGATTCAGGTGTTTTGAAACGTGTTTCTTCTTTCTAATAGCTTAAGTGGTTAACCTTTTCAACGCAATGTTAATACAAAAGACGTCACTCACACGCTGACAGCTTAAAACCAGAGCGAATATCAACCTTGCCTCATAGACACTCAGGTCTATTTTGCGCTGATAACGATGTCAGAAAAATTCGTCAATCGCGTTGAACCAGTGGTGCGGATATATCTGTCAATGGCGGTGAAAAGGTTAAAGCGTTGTAATGAAGTTTTCGTCGAGGAAGCCTTCAGCCTGTTGCTGGTCGGGCATGCACGTGACCGCATATTATATTTCAGCTGAATATTATTAGCTAGATAAGCCGACTTCCAAGCGTTATTAACCAAGTCTAAATGCATATTGCTATGTTAGCGATTTTCGAAATTCGACAAAATGTACCTATAGTTTCGACGTAAGATGACGACAGCGTTTGCATCTTGGCTATGCCCTACGGACCTTATTCTCTTTATTATATTACTCTTTAACTATAAGCTGTCATATAGAAAAGTTTCAGTCAGTGATAGAGGTAGGTATACATCACAATCAGTGGAAAATCAGAAGACCATCTACTCAAATTGACCCAATGCCAAACTACGGGTATTAAGCTCTAGGTCTTGTATAGTCGACCTTTTTAGTAGCTACAATTGTACCTTATCGCTTTTCGCCTTTGATAGATTAGTGCAGCAGTTCAAACATGACATTAAAGTGACAAAGGATATGCTGCTACTTATCTGCTTGCTTTTTATCGGCTAACAGCCGGAATTAAGCAATCGAAATCGGTAGATTCCCTGAAAGGCAAATTAAAAAAGTTCTGTTTATTGGGTTAGGTTTATTGTGTAACTCTAAAAAAAAGTTAAAGGTATCAGTAGAATAACAATTATGCGATATTAGCATTATGCGAAATCACTGGTAAACATCTTGGCCTCTTTCTTCAAAATGTGGTTACAGAATTACCAATTAGTCTTTTTGGACTTGTTCGTATTTCTATAGCTCTGCCTACCCCACTTTGAGATTGAAGGCGTGATGGTATGTATGTATGTATCATACATTCCGAAAATCGTGATTATGCGAAAACAAGGGGAACCACTTAGCGTAGTTAAGTGAAGTCGATATAAGGTAGAGGTGACAATAGTTGTCACTATAGTTCTGTTGCGCAAGCAGCAGTACTCAGTTATTTCGCCTGAAATAATCTAGCGACAGCGCGGGTTAGTACGCGCGCCGGTGCCAAGCTGCGCGGGCGCCTGATTGCTTCTCAATTTGTACAAAAATCTCTCAGTAAAATGCGTACTGAAGTATAGATAGAGGTCTAGGTATAACGCCAAACGATTTTCAAAAATCGACTAATGTACAGAATCTGATGACATATCGCTTCGATCGCTTAGTTACGCACATTTCGAATCCATAGAAAACAGGGGCCCTAGCCAAGATAGACGCTCCTGACGTTTTTCTTTTCTATCGCTCAAAATGTATGGGATGACAGTCGATCACGTGGTTTATCGAATCCCATACATTTTGAGCGATAGAAAAGAAAAACGTTAGGAGCGTTGGCATCTTGGCTAGGGCCCCTGAAATGTTAGCTGAGTTTACATATTGGCTAGATCTACTGGTATTACATGTCCGTTCGTTTGTTGTGCGCGTGCCGCGGTTTATGCTAGGAACCGTCGAGTTTCCTGACTTCTGGCTAAAGGTGTCGTGTACTGGCTTTTTCGGGGAAGCCTACCAGTAGTGGTCACAGTTCCTCCTCCAAAATAAATAAATACCCGAGGACAATTTCGTCCATTTTTTTTATGTTAAGGAGAAGGCACATGAGCACTCAGGCCACCTGATGGTAAGTGAATCTGAGACCCTTAGACATTTGAATTCTCAAGACTATAAGACCTCAAATGCGTTGCCAACCCTGAGGACTAAGATGGAATGCCTCTATGCTAGTAATTTCACCGGTTGTTATATCCCCACACCGTAACACAACAATGCGAACACTGTAGCTTGGCGAGTGGTTAATGGATAAGATGGTAGTAGCGATCCGGACGGACCCTGCACAGGGTCCTACCACCACTCAACGTACGTACTTTACGTAGTCCCAAACCAATAAGCTCTATATTTAGGCTTTACTCTGGTCACTAGGCAACGATTAACATACGAGTCCAACATCCAATACGAGCA
The DNA here is from genome assembly GCA_949316455.1 of Acleris holmiana. Lineage (NCBI taxonomy): Eukaryota > Metazoa > Arthropoda > Insecta > Lepidoptera > Tortricidae > Acleris > Acleris holmiana. The sequence continues at coordinate 24,850,871 of OX438763.1, read as the reverse complement.
AATATTTTAACGACGGTTAATATGCATCCTAATTAACATAAAAACGTGTGTATCGTTAACATACGTGCAAGTTGTATTTTTTTTCCATACTCATTAAATCGCTACGCAATGTATTAGAAATAGCCCAATTAATCTGCAATTAACTGTCACTTACATCTTCGTTTCAACTGACAAGGTTTCAAGACCATTGCTGCTCGATGGGACCTTTAAAAATTAATTGCGCTCTATGTATTAGTGTCATTAACGAAATTCCACATCTATATGACTTGTAGAGCTATAACCTACGTCTGGTTTAAAGGTTTGCTCGTATTCCATTTACACACTATAATATGCATAATGTATATAGAAAATACCCGACTCAGTGGGGCTAGAAAAGTTCCATTCGACAATCGTTAGCGATTATGCTTTCGATAGACAAATGTAAGAATTGACGTACTAATCCACCGAGATAGTACCACGTGACTTACGTCAATTGTATACATTTATCAATCGAAACATAATCGCTAACGATTGTCGAATGTAACTTGTCTAACCCCACTGAAACGAATGCCTGCGCTCATCCCACAAATATTTGCCTCGACCGGGAAAGCTCCCTAACGACTAGGCTAAGTGGGTCGTGAAACTGAACTAATTAAACCATTTTAAAAACTGACTAAAAAGGATTTATACTCTCTTTTTTAACCGACTTCAAAAAAAGGAAGAGGTTATACGTTCCATTGTACTTTTTTTTATGTATGTTGACCGATTACTCCGTCAATTGTAGACCAGTGAAGAGATCAGTGAGGAATTGAGGGAACTCCTCAAATATTGGAGGCAAACATATAGCGATTTTAGTATTTTTAGTAACAAATCTAGCATTTGCATTCAGAAAGTATTACTTAGGGAAGTGGAACTGATGATGAAGACCACAGATGGCCATCGGAACTCCTCAACGGTACCTATTTCAAGGGTGGCGATAGATATCTCGATTAAGATAGTTGAGCGACTACAACGAAGAATATTTACTTGTTGAAATATGACTATGAGATTCCGGCGGCGTTGCTTGAGGCGCGCTTGAAACTTAAAGTTTCATATCAACTATTAAGTGGGACTACGGAACAGCTTATTATGATCACTAAAAAGTATAAAGTAAAATAAATGTTTAAAAAACAAAAAACCGCCATCAAAAACGCAATTTAAAAAAAAAGCGGCTTTTTGTTTTTCAAATGAATACGATTCAACTTTTTATACTTAGTCTCGGTTGACAGTGGTCTACATAGGCTATTTTGCGCTATTGTGTTGTAAGTAGTGATTTATCTACACCCGTGCACATGTGCGGGCGCCGCTGACTCACGCGCATGCCACAAGGCCGCCAACCGGGAACTCGCTCGCGCCGATAACAGTTGCACTGCAGGTAACATGTTTACTAAAGAACTATATTACATGAAAGTGGTTAACGAGTGCATCTTTTCACAGTGGATTCTAAAATGATGTTTTTGATCTGATGCTTGTTGCAATTTTCGCTAAGGCTTAGGTCGTTTTCACTCCGCGTCTGATCCTAATTTTGAAGTGGCCGTAATAATCCTTACTTCCTAAGATTATAAATACAAAAGTATTGTACCTATCCCTACATACGTAAAGTATATTTGTTTGTTGGTTCTTCTTCGCGATTTAACACATTTCCACAAATTTGGAACAGAGATAGAAAACGGAATACATAATAGGGCAGCGATAAAACGACTACTGGATGGAGTCGCGGGCAAAAGTATGTATTGATTTGCATAAGCAGAAGCTGCTTTGCCTGGACCTGCATTTCACTTGAAAAATGTCGTAACTACCAAGATGGAAATAAAAGCCAAAGAAATCCAATGTTTAAATGTGATCCTTAATTTCAATTAGTAGGATAAAACGGTAATTAAAACTGAATTCTATACACAAAAAGACTAACGCTAATCGCAGCGTTTATAAATATAAAGCGTAGAGTTTCTTAATTTGATGCTTGGAAGAAAAACATATTTGGAATCCATTTTACACGGTCTATTCCTTCTCGTTTTTCAGCCGGCGCACGCGCCATTTCATAACGTATTTCCGGATCGATTCCGACAAGTTCAAGTTTCAAGATGGCGGCTTCCGGCGCGTCTTATGCACGTGCTTCAGCAGCGATGCTGTAATACGACTGACTGGTACCATCATGGACTTAAATCGAAGAGCCCTACGGAACCCTATCATGACGTTAGAGTGTACGGTTGGCTAAGATAAGTAACATGCACACTTAAGTGCTGTGTCACTTTAACGTCATGTTTGAACTGCTACACTATTCTTTCAAAGGAGTTAATGCTACAAGATATTAAAGTGTGCTTTTCAGGCCGACTGTATATCGAAAGGTGATGAGAAAATGGCCTAAATAACCTTTTTATTCAGTTGCGCAAAAAGGCATAATGTGTCCTGAGGTTCTAATCCACTCGGTAAAATTTTGACAGGTTATAGTATTGTTAACGTCATGATAACTCTAAATGACTTGACAGTAATGGCATCTGATTTAAAAACAATACGATAACCTGACAAAATCAATATTATTTTAGCGACCCAGGCTAATACAGCCCCAGGTGACTATTAGTCACCCTAAAAGTTAAAATAGATAGCTGGATAGTTAACACTTATACAATTTAGATGGGTTTTTCTTTTAGCTATTTGCGTCAAAAACGTATTATATTAATAGATAGAAGCATACGTATTCATTTGTGGTTTCAGCGCACAACTCTGTTCTCTAAGTATAATATTGCTGGTCATTATGACGGGGATTTTTCTGCATGGAAATGACGAGCATGTGACTTGTGTTTCAATGTCAATTTCAAGCTTCAGCGATTTCAATGGCAAATAGGAAGTAAATTGCTCAAAATAGAATAGCATTGTGGTAAAAAATATTTTAAAAAGACACCATTTAAAGATGTTCATTGATTTATTCCATGATATTCTTCTTGCCAAATAGAAACATTATAAAAAAACTCTCTGGGGACAATCTGGTTACATTTATGCACAAATCGACCTCAGGGCGACTTTTTGAACAATTAGTTTAACTAACTAACTAGTAGTTAAAAATCCTAACCAACGGTTAAATCTCAAGGGATTGTGTCAAATGTTCGCTTCTTTTTTCGAATTTAAAGTTAGTTGAGTAACTACTAATCAAACAACAGGCCCTTAGTCGCAAACTAAACTTAAGGCTTGTATAAATAGGTCCAAGACGTCAGAGGGATAGGACTGATGCGCATCACACAAAATATTTGCCCCTGCCAGAAACTGAACCCAGGACCGCTAGCTTCGTAGGCAAGGTTAAATTAACCTTACACAGCATTACATTAATACCTTACGTACTTCACTAAAACGGCTGGATGAATTCAAGGAAAACTTTTTTTTTATTGGAGTGACAGTTGCGTTGCCAGCCTTTCAATTGAGAGTAGGTACGCTCTTTTCTTGAAAACTTTAAACTTGGAATCAAGGTAATTAAATTTAAAAAATTATATCCCCATGGGAAAGTCAACGAGGACGAAGTCACAAGCAGTAGCTAGTATTATTATTTTTATGAGGAGGAAGTTACACGAACACTCAGGCCACCTGAAGTTAAGTGGAATCTGAGACCCATAGACATATGAATTCACGAGACTAAGATGGAATGCCTCTATGCTAGTAATTACACCGGTGGTCTTATCCCCGGACAGTTGCTTGGCAGTTGGTTATGAATAAGAAGCCTACCACCTCTAGAATATAAATTTGAAAGTTTATATTCATGTCAAATTAACCCTTAACGGTTAGACGGATTTCTACCCTATAAACGCGGAAAAAGCTAGAACGGTAAAAAAACTTTAATCGTCTTGATGTTTTACGGGAATTTTACCACGCGTTCCACCTAGCTTAGCCTCTTACTGTAACAAGTCGTCAAATTTTCCTCAATTTCCGCCATACAGCACGTGAATCACGACCAGCCTTTTACGAGTTCACTAACTGTTACCAAACAGCCAGCATGTTATCAACAGCCCCATGTTTTATGAATCACGTCGGAAAATATCGGCGTGGCGTGAAACAATGCCGTGAGTCAAGCTGTAAACATAGAATTTAATCGTTCGGTGGAAGGTTACAGCTCTGTCAACAAGTCTAAAGTTACAATTGGATATTCTGGATGTCCCGTGAGGACGTATCAGTAATGCACATGAACTTACAACACAACATCGATATATGTATTCACTGACTAACGGTAGGTACCCTAGAGGTGCACTGAAACGTTTTTCAGGTTTTCAATTTTGTAGAGTTTACATCTCTCAACATGGTTCTTCGAGCCGGATATGAACAAGCGAGTCATTATGAGCTGTAATAACTTCAACAAAATGATAACGATATCGAAGCAAGGTGGGCTAATTCAATGTGGAACAAACGCCCTGGATAAAATTCTTCTGATTTTAAAAATGCTTCCTAATTCGCCCGTGTTCTTACAAATGTATGAAACTTTGATTTGATGCGCTAAATTTGAATATTCAGTACCCTAGCTTAATCGCTTTAAATGTCTCCGTAGCCAGTCACATGATACCCCTTTTTGGTAGAGGAACAACTTACTTTAAGTTAATGTAAGTGTTGCTCGTCTTCGTGGTTTACTCGTACAACACAAATGGGTAAGGTCCAAAAAGTTGGCCATGCTATCTCACGCAATTACTTTCTATGAAAGTTTACCGTTGTGCAGCGAAAATTTGCCATACAATCGTAACAATACTCTTTGCGCTTGCTTCGCCTTCGTTGTTTGTATGGTTAACTACGCTTAACTATGGTCCAACTTTTTAGTCCCCACCGAAACAGCACCTTTAATTTGATTACCTACGCATTTAGCAACCTGACACTTGACAGAGTAAATGCGAGCCCGCAGGCAAAGTATACTGTGTGACAGGCGCCGCGTATCAAGATAGATAACTCTAGTAAAGTGAAGATATCCGCGCGCGAGCGACATTCCGACTCACGAGGAACATCTAAACTACCACATCCCGGGGCATCCACCTTCGTCCCTGGCGATTAACATCCTTGTCATATCAGGTAGGTAGCAGAAACATTGCGCTCTCAGGATTAGAAATAAAAAACCGTAAACTATTCCTGATTTAGAGACCAAGAATTGTAAAAGGTAAAGGTAAGAATTGTAAAGTTTGCTATAAGTATTTTGAAAAAAAAATTGTTCCTCAATAATACTTTATCAGATGAATGGCTTTGAATAAAATGGATTTAAATATAGGGGTTTAACCTTGAAATGTCGAAACTCATTACATCGAATTGTTTACTTTGCAATTTCATTTCATCGACAGGCATTTTCCCGTGCAGAGCAAGCCAAAATGCGTTGACTAACTAGCATCTGAAGCATTGAAATTTCAAGGGAATTCCAAATATAAGATATGCTTTATTTATCCCGTAAAACGTAAAATTTCCAGAGGGAAACTAGATCCGTTATACGCGGGCATGGCCTAATTCATATTGTCTAAGTATGGAGTTTTCGTTTTTATTATGAATGTACTTATGATGCACGCTTAAGAACTCATTGCTTAGAAACTTCAAAGCCTACGTACGAGTAGGTACCTAGTATCGAACTTAATTTATCCATCCCGAGACGACGGACTGCCATACATGTTGCAAATTAACTTTACTACGTTATTTACATTGTAAAACAATGCCGAACACGTCGACAGCCGTTTATCACGTTCATGTAAAATTACCTCCAAAACAATAAATCCTCGCTAATGCTTCAAATTAGTCTTTTATGGCACCAAAGTATATTGACTCCAACCTTGAGCAAGGCGACGGAGCCAATTTTAACTCTATAATAAGCACACGAAGGATGTTAATCGAACGGGGAACCAGTAGCTTCCTTTTGATCAAGTTATATCTAACCTTGGACTGAGGGAAACGGAGTCCATAACCTGCGCGTGATTTGACAGCTAAGTCGATCGGGATACCTTCAGTGCCTAGAATTCGATGTGGTGTCCAAATTGAATGGAAAACAGAGAAGTTGGCTTTGTTTGTGTTTAATACACTGGAACCGGCGGACGTGGACGTTGCGCCATATTTGGAGGTTTGGGCTTTGGAATTAAATAAATAAATATACAAATAATATAGGGTTGCTGCGCGTCCGGATAAAGCTGGACACAGTCAGGTCTATTCATTCATTCTATTCGTTCATTCATTCATTCAGGCTTTTTAGGGTTCCGTAGTCAAACTAGGAACCCTTATTGCCATGCCCGTCCGTCCGTCCGTCCGTCCGCAGCCTAGCTCAGAGACTCTTAGTACTAGTAAGCTGTTATTTGGCATGTACAGTATACTTCTTTGTCACGTCAACAAAGTGTAATAAACGAAAAACTTGAATTAAAAAAAAATTAGGGTACCTTTCTACACGTAGCGTGGAGATGTTTTTTTTCTCGTCTACCCTATAGCGTGGGGTGTTGTTGAATAGGTCTTTCAAAAATATAGTTAGTCAAACAATTTTTCGATTATGTGATCCGTTTATGAAATATTAAGCTTTAAAACGTTAATTTTTGTTAGAGTCAAGTGTCCCATACAGCCAAAACTACAAATACTTACAAAAAATATGAAAAAAAAACTTTAATGAAAGGGCATGTAACGAATTTTAAAGGAAAATTATCCCGACTAAGTAGACATCATTGGTTCTTGAGATACAGGCGATTAAATTGTTTATACCTACTAAACCCATCTAAGACAGCACCGATTGACTTTAAATAGAAAATTAGTTATTACTTGATGATTTTTATGTTTAGAGTACTTAACGGCTTCGGAACCCTACACTGAGCAACATGCTCTTGCCCGGTTTTTTGGTTATGTTTCCGGTCATATTAGACGTGTCCCCGTAATAAAGAAGACTTTATTTTATTTTTGTTTTAGGTATTAAAATTTAGGAAGACTTTATAGTAAATTACTAAAAGTTTCTGGCTAGATTTGATGGAAATTAGAAAAGAAAGAAAGAGAAAGAAGAAAGAAAGTAGTTTATTTGGTGCAAAACACAAACTACTAAACTACTATATTATATACAGGGTATTTTTTTTATCAGTGCACAAATTGTAACATATGATTTTGTAACGTTAATATAATGTTACGACAATAACAAAGGTTAAAAAAAAATGTTGCAAATTATCTCTCTTTTACCTTCTCGTGTGGACACAAAGTCACACTAATGATGACATGGGTTGTCAAGCTGTAGGTATGCGATACACTGTATTGATATTCGAAATTTGAAATTTCATGTACAGCTTATCAGACAACAAGCCCCTCTCCTACTGATATTCTAAATTTGAATTTTCATTTATTAACTTACTTAACAACACTCCCCTCTCCTCGCACCCCTGCATTAGAGGGTCCATGAATATCGTTAACTTAGTGGAATCATTGAATCCTGTAACACGGGGCGTCCTAGCTCAGGGCCCAAACCCGCTGTTTCGTGTAAATAATGTGTTTCATGAAATAAACATTTTCATTTTCATTTTTGTTTTCACTAACGAAATGAAATACATATGGAGATTAATCTAAAATAAAAAACATAAAACTATTTTCTAATTAGTTAGTCCGTTTAAAAGTTATATTTATTAGCTCTCAGCGTAGTAGGTATCGCCATTGCTGCCCTGCTAACAAAAAAGGCAGTATCTCATTTTTAATGGCCAAAGCAGATTCAATCCTATCTTGTTGGTAATAAGGTTGTATTTGCTACAGGAGTATTGTTTGAGATACTGCCTTTTGTGTTAGCAGGGCAGATTAGGTATAACTGGGCCCGTACTATGGTCTTGGAATGTGTTTTATTGTTGTGGATATATATGTTATTTTTTTCTTTTTTCTCTCTATTCACAAAGAAGTAGCTCTGCAACCGTACAAATGTAAAGGCGAATACTAAAACATCGCAGATATGCCGCCATGTTTATAAGAACTCCGAGACAATCTTGAATTGCCATTCAAGATTGTCTCGGAGTTCTTATAAACTTATATATTTAGTATTTGTAGTTTTGGCTGTATGGGACACTTGACTCTAACAAAAATTAACGTTTTAAAGCTTAATATTTCATAAACGGATCACATAATCGAAAAATTGTTTGACTAACCCGTAATATTTTTGAAAGACCTATTCAACAACACCCCACGCTATAGGGTAGACGAGAAAAAAAAATATCTCCACGCTACGTGTACAAAGGTACCGTAAAAATTTTTTTTTTCAAGTTTTTCGTTTGTTATACTTTGTTGACGTGACCAAGATGTAACTCCGAGACAATCTCGAATGGCACCCCTATGTCGCTTACACACGTGCGGTAATTTGCCAACAATCACACTCAATCTCGCACCCTTGAACTTCGCAGTAAACGCCCCGTCGTGCGCAGTACGACAACGTGACGTCGTTAGAGCGCGCACGCGCCGTGACCGCGCGCTCTACTGTGACGTGCTTTTGTTTTGTTTTAGGCAGTGGCTTTAGTGCCGACGAGTCGATATAATAATATAGTTATAATAAATCTTTATTTCAGGTAAATACCCATATCACATATGACTATTTTACAATGCTGCACAGCCTTTCCCAGGACGAAGCGACTTGTGTTTTGAAGTCGGTAAAGAAATCGGAAACCCACTCCCCTGCAAACATGATCGATGAAATCTCGGAAGGCATATGGGGCCCGCATTGAAAATATAAGGCTAATAATGACTATGATAAGTCACGTGTGATACTTATTTGTCAGAGTTAGGATGGTCTTAAATTGTGTATCTAGGTACTTTTTCGTACTATTATTGAAACTTTTGCGATGTAACGCTAGAGTGCTGTTTAGGTAAAATGATCAATCTCCTTTTGTTATTCCCCAGAAATAAAGTTAATTTTTTGATTTACTTTCAGGATACCAACACCGCAATTTACGTCCGTTAGGTTAGCTTAGACTTGGGATTACAACAATATGCAAACTGCAAAATATTTTTGACAATTTAAATTTGAGAAATTGATACATCAGCTATAAAATTTTCGCCCAAATAGCAAACCCGCTTAAACGGTTAGTCTTCTGGTTACCACGGTCGTCGCAATATGGTCAAAAACATCGAGTTATAAAGAAGAACTTTCAAAGTTACCCACCCAAAATTAATGTAAAACTAAATTTTACAATTTGAACAAAATCCTATTTCCTTATTTTGGCATAATTTACCTTCAAGTATAGGTCAAAGTCAAAGTCACTTAAAATGTGGTTAAATGATGGTGGTCAATGCATTTATAGTCACACCCATTTTACTTATAGATGACATGCAAAAAAAACAGAAATTAGTAAAGTTGTTTCACAAAACCAAAACACATTAGACTACATGATAGTGACTCCCTATTAAAACAATAAGATATACGATTGAAATTAGAAATACTTAATTAAATGTCAGCATCATAACAGAGAAGTTGCATTAACTCAATCTAACTAACAAATCTTAAAATCATGTCACAGTCAATATTTAAAATAGTCGAAATATTCATACATACATACATACTATCACGCCTTCATTCCCAGAGTGGGGTAGGCAGAGCTACAGAAATACCAACAACTACAAAAAGAGTTGTTGGTAATTCTGTAACCACATTTTGCACAAACAGGCTAAGATGTTACCAGTATATTAGTGACAGATTGCAAGCCCATCGCCTAACAGTACTAGAAGCCCTCATCAACGACATCCACGGGAAGACATGGAATAGCACTATTCTATCTAACCCGGCAACCACACGGGCAAAATATTCATCAATGGAATAAAAACACTCTTGTAATAACTATTTAATCAGTCTCTTTTGAAACAAACTAGCTGGCACCTCCTTAATATTATTATGCAAGCGATTAAAAATATTGATTGACATGCAGTAAGTGTTCTTGCAGTACAATTTTGTCTTTTTGGTAGGATTGACAAGACGATTTGGGTACCTTGTATTAAATGTACATACATTCTTATTTGTTTTAAACAATTCTGGGTAAATTTTAACAAATAAACATACTTTATATAAATACATGCTTGGCACAGTCAAAAGATTCATACCTCTAAATAATTTCTTACATGACGTCAGTATATCTGCATTGCAAATAGCCCTAGCACACTGTTTTTGTGCTAATCTTTGCATGACTTATCTTGTCTATCCTCTTTGTATTGTTTTATTATTATAGTCCAAATTAACAAATAGTAGTTTCCCTGTAATTTGCAAACTGCCTGTATCATCGGTCACACTCTTGCGCAGATTAAAAAAGTAGTACGTGTCCTTCTAGACACTTTAATTTTTTACTGCGGAAACCAATAAAAGCATCATTGTTTACCAGAATAGCATTAAATGATTATATCAACAATGTCTATCATCCATAGGCTGAGAGCCCGCTGTTACATGTGTTAACTTTGAAAACATGGGAACAGGCTAGCTCTGTATCGAATGCGACTATTACAATTTACTAGCTGCCCGCAATTTCGTCCACGTAAAATGACTTACTTACATGCCTACAACAGTGTTTTCTTTCGGAAAAACAGGTACTTAATGTTAATGCAGGATAAAAGCTATTTCACATTCAAATTTCATTCGAATCCGTCCAGCCATTTCAGCATGAAGAATTGACATACTTATTTACTAACTGACCGACACATACACAAATTTTAGCATTGATGAGTGATATGATAAGTATGATTAATAGTTTGAAAAACTCTTTACCCGAGAACTGTTTGTGTATTACTCTTGTTCAGCCTTAAGATACAAAACAACAGCACAGTTAACGTATTATTATTATATTTTCCCTTTTTTCCTTTTTTAAATGTATTTTTGTTTCTCGCTTTAATAACATTATTTTACTATACATTTGCTAGGTATCGACTCATTTATCAAGTAAAACAATTCTGATGCGGCGCGGCGTTTTAAATCTAATCAGACACTGACACGGAAGTTAAACGAAAAGATACTCATTTTAGAAACTCCAACGTAACGTTGGAGTTAATAAAATTCCCATCCTTACAAAGAAAATATATAGTGCAGACAAGAGACCTTATACGACAATAAAAATATACATACATATATAACATCATGCCTCAATTCCCAGAGTGAGGTAGGCAGAGCTACAGAAATACCAACAACTCTAAAAACAATGTTGATAATTCTGTAACCACATTTAGCACAATCATGCAAAGAAGTTTACTAGTGTATTAGTGACAGGTTGCAAACCCATCGCCTACCATTGCTACAAAAATAATAAAAACATAATCTATAGAATTGACGTTAACTATAGCACGTTCAATTGCTATGTATAATTTTACAAGATTTTTCAGATTACGTCTTGTGAGGAAGAAGATGTTACAGCGGGCCCTCGTATCATAAAGCCTGACACAAAACCCACTCATCTTAAATCTCGGATAAAAAAAGCTGTAGCAATAAGGAACTATGTACGCAGCACAATAGGATTCCCATTAATTAACAAGAGATCCATCAGAGGCTGCGGCTGCGCATGACACCAGATAACATCGCTGGATCAAGATGGCGGACAATGCTAACTTTTAATAAAATCGTAAATTGCAACAAGCTTCTCTTTCCAGATATTTTAAAAATGTTTTAACTTGTTTTAACTTTTCTTGGTTTTGTGTGTAACTAATGTTAAATAAATGTATCGCTCTTTCTTTATTTATTTTTTTAACCTTTCTGCCTGTATTGTCTGTAGAGAAGCCAATCCAAAATATTTTTGTAATTTTCAAAATATCTTAGTTTTATTAAAAATATGAATCTCTTCTTAACAACATTTGAAGCAAATAGGGAAGTAAATAAATTATGTTAATTAGGCAAAGTGTAAAATTAAGTAGGTACTTGTATTTTTAATTAAGACACTTTTTACATACCTAAGTACAAATAGGGTTTTAACAAATGAACAGCCACGCATTTACAATAAGTATTCATTAAGAATGTTTAAATGGGTAGAGACCAAAAAGTTGGCCACGATAACTCACTCGATTAAATTTTCTATGATGTAGGGATAATTTTCATTTCACAACGGATTTTTTTTCACTTTTGTTGTTTGTATGGTTAACTACGCTTAACTAGGGTCCAACTATTTGGTCCTAACCCAAATCACCTTATTCAAAGATACTCTATTTTGACCCAGAGTTCTTTTAAAAACAAAAACACTACGTTTTCGTGCAATAGTCTTAAATTCGGCGTAGGCGAGGTTGGCGCCATCTTCACAATCAAAGACATGCGTGGGAGTAACCTTAAATTGTAACGCTCTCCATTGCTGCTACTCATTATCAAGTCTACAGAACTACAGTGAATAAAACCATCAGTGTATGTGCGATTTATAAACAGTACCGCCACATCGTAGGCGTTGGAAAGCCCTTTGGCACGGAACAGTGATAAATATACTAATTTAAAAAGCTTATTAACTCCACGGGTGATATTGTGGTATGAAACAAAAGACTTGTAACAATAGAAAAACGATTGACGTCATGGCGCGCGAGACCTGCTCTAATTGGTGTTGAAATTTTCTTTAAAAGGCAGTTATTTATGGTGATAAGAGTTTGTTTTGTTTCTGATCGAATACGCAGCGTTTATTACGTTTATAGTTAAGCCTTTGTTTAACTAATTCGCTACGAAACAAGTGGCTTAGCTTGGCTTAGCGTCGATAAGTAAACGTCGCGTGTCGCGTCGGTAAGTAGCGTTGCATGGAAGAGATCCCTTAAAGGGATAAGTTCGCCTTTGTACATCTTTTTATTTTATTTTTTTGTATTGTTTTGGTTTTTCTTTTGTACAATAAAGTGTTTACATACATACATACATACATAAGTCGCCGCTTTGCGACCCAACGTCGATTGCAGACTGTACAAACGAAGACTGTTAACTGTCCACACGTAGACTTATGTACAATTAACAGTGTCTTCGATTGTACTCATCTAACTGTGAGCCTAGAATCAACACAATCTATCACAGATTAATTAGCGCAGACTGACTAACAGCAACCGCGACGTATTACAAGCTGTACAAGAAAAAGACTTGGAACTTTGGTGTATTCCACGTAGGCATTAGTCTAAATGCTAGCCTTTTGTTTCAAATCAGAACACAACAGCGACTCCTGCTCCTAGGTGGTTTACCCTTCCATTACTAGTAACTCATTTTGTAAAATGTTTTACTTTGCCGAAATTTCATTTCATCGACAGCCGTTTCCACGGGCAGGTGTTATACTTTTTTGGTGGTTACAAGTCTAATCCTACCTAACCAAAACAAGCCCATCCTTAAGATAACCTATAAACAATAAGTTTTCAGCAGACATGAGCTTTGATGATTCGATGAGTGTCGCTTATTCAAGGAGATTATCTAATCATTTGTTACCTAAACGTTTGTTAGAGGAATTTTATCCTGAATGTTTGTTTTTATTTTTATTTTAGTTGGTTCGAGTCCCGGGCGAAGCAAGCGTGTTTTAGAAAATCTTTGAATGCAGTTTCCTTTCTTTTTAAAAATAAAGGAATGTCTCCTTTAAGTAAAATGAGCAAACTTAAGGATTTAAGGTAGTTTCCCTCCAGGGCCCGACTTATTTTTCCACACTATACCGGGTGTACAATCCAAATGGGTCAGTATGGAGAAGTCGGAAACTATGAGAGATAGCGAGATCTGTTCTTAGGAACCATGACGTCGATTTTAGATTTAATAATAATTCCATTCAAACTTTTTTATTAACTCTTACACATAACCGGGAATCGAACCTGGTCAAAATCAATGTGTATAAATTCTGCAAGTCGCAAGAAGCACAACAAAATTGAAATATTAAAAATATATATTAAATATATATATTTATTAATATTAAATCTAAAATCGGCGTCATGGTTCCTAAGAACAGAACTCGCTATCCCTCATAGTTTCCGACTTCACCATACTGACCCATTTGGATTGTACACCCGATATATGGTCTGTATGAAGTAAACCTCTGCTTCTATGTCTTTGTTTGCTATGTAGTTAAGTTCCTGTTAGTGAATTAGCTTCCCATATTTCCTTTCTCAATATCCCGTTTACTAAAATCGATGTGGAAAGTGCTCATTTGAATCTCATAAAACAATCAGGATCAAGGATGTAGTATTCGTGGAGAACACAACATCCTCCGTTCGTAATAAATAAGTAACTGGTTTTCTGAAATAGCCTTTCCGTGTTTCGAATGCATTTCAAGCATTTGCGTAGCTGCACCAGTTATGTTTATTACGATTGAGTAATGTTTGCTGCAGTTTAAATTGTTCGCTGTACTGTGAAGGCAATAACGGATGACTTGGATTTTGGAATCTGGATTTCAGCTAAAATTATCAAGTAAAAGCAGTACTAGTTTTCAACCGACTTCAAAAAAATGAGGAGGTTATCGTTCCATTGTATTTTTTTTATGTATGTTCACCGATTACTTCGTCAATTATAAACCGATTTTTTTTTTACTTTGATGGACTATATTTTTGAGGTGGTTTAATTATCACCAAATCTGAATCGGATGAGGGGATCAGTGAGGAATTGAGGGAACTCTTTGAATTTGTAGATGGCCACCGGAACTCCTCAACGGTACCTATTTCAAGGGCGGCGTTAACATATCTCGATTGAGATAGTTGAGCGACTACAACGAAGAAAGTTTACTTGTTGAAATATGACTATGACTTTCCGGCTAATAAGTGGGAATAAGAACAGTGCAATTATGATCACTAAAAAGTTTAAAATAAAATAAATGTTAAAAAAAAATACAAAAAAGCGCCTTCAAAACGCAAGCAATAACTTCTTTTAAAATTGTAGGCTTCTACCTAATAGGTTAGTCGAACTGAAGTCGGCGACCACAATATAATACCAAAGCCGGCTTCAGCAGGTAGGTGCCTACAATTTTGAAAGAAGTTATTTCTTGCGTTTTTAAAGGCGGTTTTTTTACTATAAAATTTTGAGAGGTAATAATTATAAGTAGTGTTTTTAAGAACACGGATGCATAATGCATATTTTAGAAATATATCAGAACGATGTGCAGCGAGAGATCAAACTTGGTCTTAGCTGTTAGTGTTGATTTTGTATCACGAGCGTAAACGAGACGAATATTGGTCCCCCAGCCGGCAAGGTGGTGTCACACCACGACCACCTTTATATTGGGAATAATTAGTTAGTTTGCCTCACGCTCGCAGCAAAATCGAATTTGGCTCACTGTCTTTAAACAGCAAAATCTCCCTTTTTGAGGTGCTGGGTTAAAAACATAATTTCTTTACTTTCACATCAAAGTACTAGTACAACCTCTGTTTTACCCAGTGGTTATTTGGTAAAGAGTCTGTGTTTCTTTTGGCGTTTCTTCTTAGCAGTGGTCTTCTCTTGGGAAGCACTGAATAAACATATTTTTCTTTTTTATCTTTTTTGGATCATTCCACTACCGTCATAGTTTAGGTCTGGATGTTTCATCAACACATTAGGCTCAAGAGTTTAATTTTTTTTTAATGAATTCGTAATTTTATGTTTAAAATCGACGGGCTAGGCAACAAAATTAACTTTGTTTGGGCAAAATCCATCTGAGTTTACCTCTCGATTCGCAGTGTTTACACTGTACAGCGGCGTCGAGTGAACTCCAGCAGAGACCGGCTTTATAATAACACTGAGAGGCTTATTAGAGCACCGTAATGTAAACCAGGCCATGCAGGAATAATGGTGATCGCACCAAATCGGATTTGCACGTACTGAGGAGATTTTGGAGCCCATATTCGACATTAACGAAACTATATCACAAATCGACGATGAAACTGCAATACCGCGTAACTAACAAATTCAATAAGTTGCAAAATGTACCTTACTGACTTACTTGTTAAGGACTAATTTGCAACTTATTCATTTTGTTAGTTACGCGGTAATGCAGTTTCACCGATGAAATATAGCTAGCTAGCTATGTAGCTCTTGGAAACTATGCCGACCGAATCATAGAAAGCGATATTGTTTAAAATAAGGTTAAAAAGGCCCTCAAGCTCATTCTAGTTCTTATTGTCACGTTAATAAGAGCTATCTTAAAATCAATAGTATGATTACGATATCTAAGCAAGATGGACTTAAAAAAATACGAATAAAGCGTCATATTAACTTGTAAAAAAAATATATTATAATTTTCTTAGCGTGCCGTCTAAACCACTGCATCAATTTAAATTCGCCTCACACGAATCGAATGTAAATTTAAATTGATATTCACACTACACTACATTTCGCATTCTGAGCCTGGCAGTGTCAAGGCCTCTGATAAATCTTTTATATGCGCGCGCGCAGTCTTAACGACTTTGTCGTAAAACTCTCGAAATGGCGCGATAAAAGTTAACCCAACCCGCAAAAAAGTCCTTGAAAACCCCGAAAAGGAGCTTGACTCGTAATTCATTCGTTAATAAATCGCGAATTTTATAAAAGGTTGATTTTAATATCGTCTGTCTTACTGATTACGGCACACATATTTTATAGGTCTGTGCTTATATGTATTAGCAAAAATAGATGGGAGAACCGTTTTTGAAATCTATTTTCCATATAGAAGTTCCATTTGAAATGATGTCTTTTAAATAACTGTAGTAATTCTATAATGAATATCTCTTGAACTGTTAAAGATAACGATTATTTTTCCGTGTTCAGTCACCAGCAATAAAATTTGAATGACATGTCTTTATAACAGCATAAGCTGGTCAGATATTTTGGAGAATAATTTTATATACTTTTTGATAGAAAGAGAAGGTAACAAGAAAAAAGGTAAGTACGAAACTTGTATTTATTCGTGACATAATACAACAAAAGGACAAATTAACACGCACAAAAAAAATTAGGCCACGAAATGGGCCCAACTTAGAATCAAAGTGAGAAAAATAATAAATGAATAAATCATAAATTCGCATTTTCCCGTGCCCTTTTTCCATAGCCTTACGTAGAGAAAACAAAACAAACAACTTAATCAACCTATCTTATATGTTGTAGTAAGTAGCTATTGTTTTGATGCTAAATGACTACCTACGTAACAACTTAGTGCGTAATCTAATATTAAGACTAGAAAAACGATCTAGAACCCGCAGCGGGAGTCCGATAGCATGGCCTCCAAAAGTAGACGTTTTTCCGCCTAGTATAATAAAACAGCGTTAAACTTGCCGTCCAACTGAGTTTCTATTACGATCATAACATTCATAACACAATTTTGTTAGTAGAATTGACCCCCTTGGACAAAGCTTTGCGCGTCGGCGACAGACGGCGAGCGGCTGCTACCAAAAACATAGAAATGTATGAAGCATCACCGCAGCGGCGATTAAAGTGACTTCACAACCCACATTTTCCCACCCACTGTTAAATAGCGATAGCTCTTACAGCGTTTCCCAAGCCTCCTTCATAAAATCCAACATTCCAACAAAACTGTAAAACAGAAATAAAAGACAAACGCAATAAACATTCGATATTGAAATGTGCCGGCGCGTTTGAAATCGGACGCGCGCGCTTAGTTGATTGCGCCTGAAATAGCTGCGCGCGCCGAGCGACACCTGGCCGGTGCGCGCGCGCCGATGCCCTACTGCTGCCATAATGTACGCAGGAAGAAAAACGCAACTCAGAGGGTATCCCTCCATCTATACCGAGCAAACGTAAAATATCGCTTTTTAACTCGTGAGGGTTAAATTTCGAAAACAGCATCATTAAGCGGGCTTATGCATCACAAAAGATGTTTGTAGTTTTAACTATTGCTTGCAAATATATCAAAATACAAACATAATATTAATTTTAGTCGTTAGTCCTAAAGATATCTTAGCTTGGTTTTTTATGGATAGCGAAGGCAAAGAAGCACACAGGCCACCTGACAGTAAGTGGGATGTTAAGACTGCAATCCTGAGACTGCAAATGCGTTGCTAACCCAGACGACTAAGATAGAATTTCTCAATGCTACTAATTTCACCGGTTGTCTTATCCCCATACCGAAACACAACAACGCGAACACTGTTGCTTAGCGGTAGATTAAAAGATAGGATGATTAGCGATGGACTTACCCTTTACAAAGTCCCACCAACGTGTCGAAACTTGTAATAAACACAAGAGCAAACAAATAAAATGATAATATTTATACCTACCCATGACGGTGCAAGACTACATGAAATAAAAAATAAATAAAGTTTCAATACGTTCTCCTACAGAAACCGTGTCCCCTAGACCAGATAATTTATTTTCCACTATAATCCTTGTCACCCTATCGGAAGTACCGAAAACCAGAAATGTACTGATTTTCCCCTTCCCCCACGGTCACGTTTCATAGCAAACATACGGACATAAGTCTCTATTTTACGCCCTTGTAACGAAAAACCTCACAACATCGGGGGCGTAACTGTCATTACAACGTCTCTGTAACTGCAACCATATAGCCAGCTAATGAAGGTTGAATCTAGCTCGGCTGATATATTGGATTTGCACCCTTTTAACTGACAAGCGCTGTTATAGACAGTTCTATTTTAAGGTATTTATGCGTGGCTTAAGCTGACATCTCATATTTAATGGTAATTAACGGTTAGGTAGTAGTTATTCATCATAGAATAAAACACCAAGGATTTGGAAGGGTTTAAGTGTCCGTTATTTAAAAATCAATCATTTACTATCGTATGTAATCATTGATGTCTAGTCAAACTTATGGAAAAAATACCACTTACAAAGATAGAATCTAGGGAAAGAACAGTTACCACAGAGAGAATACTAAAAACGTGCAGCAAAGGAAGTCTCCGTAGATAACTTGAAAGTTAATAAATAATAGTAATATCACAGGACAATGTCACACAAATTGACCTAGTCCCAAACTAAGCTCTAGGCTTGCACTATGGGTACTAGATAGCGATAAATATACTTGATAGAGAAATATATACTTAAACACATAGAAAACATCCAAGACTCAGGAACAAATACTCGTGCCCATCACAGAAATATCTGCCCCTACGGGGATTTTAACCCAGGAAGAAGCTTCGAAGGCAGGGTCACTACCAACTAGGCTTTCGTGTCGTCAATATCTATGCATAAAACGTCATTTAGGAAATCGTTACGGCTATTGGTTCTTAAATCTACCTCATCGTATTTATAAATGGATAAATACTAGTAACCAATAGCTCCAGATGTAGCCCATGAAGTTTTAAAACCTAACAGAAAGGCACAGAGTTTATTATGGCGCTTCGTGTGAAAAGCCTTTCTACGGCGCCGTCGGATGCGCCGGCGACGTTCGAATCGTGTCGTGTACGGTGTATGTAACAGCATCAATAACAATCGACGATCACACGGTAGTGTCGATATATGGGCCTATTCACATCGTCTTACACGTAAACCATAGATTTCATGTAGCGTTGTTTTGCCTCTTGCTTGATTTTCCTTTCCTAGTACAGCGTGAGTATTATCTAACATCAATAAACCAATAGTGCCACACCATGTCTTCCCGTGGATGTCGTGGGAGGCGACTAAGGGAATAAAGGCTTGTAGTACTGCTAGGCGATGGGCTTGCAACCTGTCACTAATTCACTGGTAAACATCTTAGCCTGACTATGCAAAATGTGGTTACAGAATTATCAACAAGTTTAGAGTAGTTGGTATTCTGTTGCTCTGTCTACCCCACTCTGGGAATAAAGGCGTGACGTTATGTATGTATGTAAATCGATCGAAAACAATGATATGAATGAATATGAATATACAACTAAATATTCTGTGAATATTTCAAGCGTCTACCCGTTGCCGTTATTAATATCGAGCAATAAACGCCAAACAAAAATCACGTTTGTTGTATTAAATATTTATTTTATTCTGTTTTTAGTATTTGTTGTTATAGCGGCAACAGAATTACATCATCTGAGGAAATTTCTGATATCACGGTTCACGATACAGCTTGGTGACAGACAAACAGACAGACGGAAAACGGAGCCTTAGTAATAGGGTCCCGTTTTTACCCTTTGGGTACGGAACCCTGAAAACACGAGGTTCTTTTCTGTATAACGAACACACGCCACCTGATGCTAAGGATGCTCAGAAGCCAATGGATAACAGTACCTGTATTAAATGGCCAAAGACGTCTAAAGCGTCAACCTTGAGGATAAAGACAAAATTCTAATATGATAGTAATTTCACCAGTTGTCCTGCTTGATGGCAGGATAGCAAGTAGGGCGGCGGTAGCGTTACAGACAGACCAGACGATTTAGGTCCTGCCACCCACGGGTATCTGAGAAATATGCATATACCCCATTCCACGCCTAGCTTCCTAATCTTCATACCAAATGGACTCCATACCGAGATTCTTGGCAAATGTCGGCAGAGGCCAATAAACCAAGCCGGACGTCACGCGCCGCCACACACGTCCCGTATCGGTATTCATGTAATAATTTAATAGGTATTCATCTTTACTTGTTGGATAACAGAACTAGAGACCGCGAGGGACTTAATATGAGCCGTTTGGTTTCTGCTATTGCTTCGCACTGAGAGTGTTCTTACGAAACCTCTTCATTGTCTGTATTATGAGGACGGAGACGAACGTCGTGGGTTCGTGGACATAAAGTTTAAAAACGATTTAATTCTATTTGCTTATCAAGGTATATCAAGCGCTTCCTTACCTGGCAATTTTCCTTTTCCATTCCTCCTCGTCAAAGGTAATTCATTTTCTTTATCTATAATCTGAAAATGGTGACTTGTGTATCTCCAAGCAAGAGTGAATTTCTATTCTGCTGCAACTATAACTGAACTGCTGTTGTCGCTATAGCCATTAAGGTGATCCATTTATCATACTGTTCACTATTATAACACTTTTTTATCTATAACACTGTTCCCAACATTACTGACTGACTGAATGACGGATTGACGACAGTCAAATCAGACAACGCACGACCTAAACTACATACTTAAGCTAAAAACCGGGCAAGAGCATGTCAGACCATGCTCAGTGTAGGTTTCAGAGCCAATACTACAAACACAAAAAAAATATCTCAAAAAACAACAAGTATGAAATAGTTAACCGCTTTCAAAAAAAGAGGAGGTTCCCAATTTGTCACGATCTTTTTTTTTTAAGATATTTGGTGCTGTCTATTTTAGTATATATAAATTCTTTAGTCGCCTGTATCTCTACGGGCCGAGCTCTATTACGAAGCAACTTAATCCCCGGGTGGCTGTCATTATAATAATTTCATAATAATATTTGGTACTAGGTAGTTCCTGTTTGACGTCATTTGACATTAAGTCCCGTAGCCGCGTGCTCGGCCCACTGGAATCAATCAAGTCAACTTAGCCATGATAGACCTTTTAAATTCGTTATATGTGCTTTCATGATGTGTGCAATATTTGTTCAAAGATTCTATTTTACTAATTTATTGGCGTAATTTCAATGTATAATTCCATAACGCTCCATTACAGCTTTTTAGTAAAATACTGAGTTAAACCGCGGACAGAGGGATAGACGGACAGACGGACATGGCAAAACTATAAGGGTTCCTTGTGGGCTACGGAACCCTATAACCGGAAATGTAGAAACTTTACCTACTTCTGGGCCACTATATTCCGCTCTGTGTACAATATGTACCGCCCTTATTTCGTTTTAAACAAATAAAAGTAAAATACTAAAACAAACACACAGTGCAGTGTTGGTAAACAGCACTTAAAGTAATTTAGTGACCTAAGACTAGGTAGTACACCTGCAAGAAATTGCTGCGAGAAATATTTGCGGTGCCTACAGTAGGGGAGACCATGGCGAGTTGTAACAGAGGTGAGTTGTGACAAAGCCAATTTCTCTGAACCTATAACAGTGTATCGAGCTAAAAACTTCGCAAATTCGTTGCTTTTTCGACACTCCACACTTTGCGTGAAGTTTTCAGCTTGCTAATTGTCATAGGTGCAGAGAAATCAGCTTTTTCACAACTCACCTCTGTTACAACTCGCTTCGGTCTCACCTAGTAATAGTTTACACAAACAAGCTCGAACAGCTCAATCGCACATCCTTTGCAGAAGTTATCTCACGAATTACGTCCAGGGTTTCTTCTAAAGAAGTCAGTCAGTCAGTACGAAGTTGCAAGAATTCGTCAGGGCAAAATCTTGACCCTCCTTTTCTTCATTTCACTCAGGCAAGGGATACCCGAGGAGGAATGTCGAAGTTGAAACCCGAGCGACCGCGGCCGCAGCCCCGGTTTCCCACAGTCGTTGACCGACACCGGCAGGTGGACGGACTCAGTTTCACTTTCCTCGAAATATACTATAATAGGTATAATAGTGTTGCAGTGTGTTTGTTTGAAATCTGGCAATTTCAACCGTAACTTGGTAAACTCTATTTGTTTATTTACTTGGCTCAATTTAAACAAGCTAAAACCTCGTGGTTCTGTGAAACAGCCAATCAAACCTGTTTAAACTGGTCGAAGTGTGGAGCTTTGAAGTACGCAGGGTTCTTCTTCAATTAGCTGACAAATGTGTTTTTTTGTGTTCCGTAGTCAACAAGGAACCCTTATAGTTTCGCCATGTCCATCTGTCCGTCTGTCCGCTGTATAACTCGGAGCTTATTTATCGGTGTGGTTGCCGGGTTAGAAGAAAATGAGGTAACAGAATTATCAGTAAATCTTTTTAGAGTTGTTGGTATTTCTGTAGCTATGCCTACCCCACACTGGGACTGAAGGCGTGATGTTATGTATGTCTGTGTGCGTGTATTTATATTATAGAGCTGTTGTTTGGCAAAGTTATACATTTACATTACGTCGACAAAGTTGTAAAACAAAATCTTGATGAAACATTTTTTACGATACCTTCCGTACCATGTAAAGCAAAGCTAATGTTTTTTTTTTTTAATAATGTTAAATTTTGGTCCAGGGAAAGTTTATAGCCTGGAGGCGGACCAACGGACTCTTTATCCTGAAATCTAACAATTCTAAAGGAAATAGCGATAAGTAAAAGTGCAAACGCAGACCCTCTTAAAAATGCATTGCGGATTGGCATTTACTTCACTAGTAAAGAAACCGTCAACGGGTCAGTGGTGGGGTCTGGTTGAGGTTTCGCGTTCCTGCTAAAAAGTTAATACTTTACAAACCCCTCTTTATGTAGCCACCTTGAATAGAAAACAATACGTAAGAAATCAATTATTTACATACATACATAACATCACGCCTTCACTCCCAGAGTGGGGTAGGCAGAGCTACAGAAATACCAACAACTTTAAAAAGACTTGTTGATAATTCTGTAACCACATTTTGCACAATCAGACCAAGAAGTTTACTAGTGTATTAGTGACAGGTTGCAAGCCCATCGCCTAACAGTACTACAAGCCCTTATTCCCTTAGTCGCCTCTTACGACATCCACGGGAAGATATGGAGTGGCACTATTCTAACCCGGCAACCACACGGGGCCAAAATACTTATCTTTAAATTCCAAAAAGTTAAGCTAGTGAGCTTTTCCTCGTTTCGTTTGATTTAAATAAATAAATCACAGGACAATGTCACACAAATTGATCTAGTCCCAAACTAAGCTCTAGGCTTGTACTATGGGTACTAGACAACGATAAACTTACTTATATATAAATAAATAAATAAATATCACAGGACAATGTCACACAAATTGACCTAGTCCCAAACTAAGCTCTAGGCTTGTACTATGGGTACTAGACAACGATAAACTTACTTATATATAAATAAATAAATAAATATCACAGGACAATGTCACACAAATTGACCTAGTCCCAAACTAAGCTCTAGGCTTGTACTATGGGAACTAGACAACGATAAACTTACTTATATATAAATAAATAAATAAATATCACAGGACAATGTCACACAAATTGACCTAGTCCCAAACTAAGCTCTAGGCTTGTACTATGGGTACTAGACAACGATAAACTTACTTATATATAAATAAATAAATAAATATCACAGGACAATGTCACACAAATTGATCTAGTCCCAAACTAAGCTCTAGGCTTGTACTATGGGTACTAGACAACGATAAACTTACTTATATATAAATAAATAAATAAATATCACAGGACAATGTCACACAAATTGACCTAGTCCCAAACTAAGCTCTAGGCTTGTACTATGGGAACTAGACAACGATAAACTTACTTATATATAAATAAATAAATAAATATCACAGGACAATGTCACACAAATTGACCTAGTCCCAAACTAAGCTCTAGGCTTGTACTATGGGTACTAGACAACGATAAACTTACTTATATATAAATAAATAAATAAATATCACAGGACAATGTCACACAAATTGATCTAGTCCCAAACTAAGCTCTAGGCTTGTACTATGGGTACTAGACAACGATAAACTTACTTATATATAAATAAATAAATAAATATCACAGGACAATGTCACACAAATTGACCTAGTCCCAAACTAAGCTCTAGGCTTGTACTATGGGAACTAGACAACGATAAACTTGCTTATATAGAGAAATATATACTTAAATATATAGAAAACATCCAAGACTCAGGAACAAATATTCGTGCTCATCACACAAATATCTGCCCTTACCGGGATTTGAACCCAGGACCCCTAGCTTCGAAGGCAGGGTCACTACCAACGAGGCTAGCGTGTCGTCAATTAGAAATATATACTTAAATACATAGAAAACATCCAAGACTCAGGAACAAATACTCGAGCTCAGCACACAAATATCTGCCCTTACCCCTAGACCCCTAGCTTCGAAGGCAGGGTCACTATCAACTACGCTAAGGTGTAGTCAACGTTTACTTTTTGAAACTTCGTTGCCTGCTGTTATGTAAGTCGATTTATGAGGATCTGATTTTATCTTTTTTTACAAATGGGCCCCCATTGGACTTCGACCCCTTATAGGATATACATACATACATACATACATATTATCACGCCTTCATTCCCAGAGTGGGGTAGGCAGATCTGCAGAAATACCAACAACTACAACAAGAGTTGTTGGCAATTCTGTAACCACATTTTGCATAAAAAGGCTAAGATGTTTACCATTGTATTAGTGACAGGTTGCAAGCCCATCGCCTAACAGTACTACAAGCCCTCATTCCCTTAGTCGCCTATAGGATATTTTGTGGAATAACCCTCTTACACACTCAGCTGTTCGAATGTGCAGGTTTCCTCTTGATGGTTTCCTTCACCGTACGAGCATCGGGTAATTTATTTAAGTTAGAAAAACTCATTGTTACATGGTGACCTCGGGGTTCGAACTAGGCCACCGATGCTCTCGATTAATGAGGATATATCTCCACCAAATAGTAAATTCGACCTATACAAACATTGTTGGAGTATTTAGTGGTGGTAGGACCCTGTGCAGGGTCCGTCCGGATCGCTACCATCTTTTCCATTAACCTACCGCCAAGCAACAGTGTTCGCATTGTTGTGTTCCGGTGTGGTGATGAGACAACCGGTGAAATTACTAACATAGAGGCATTCCATCTTAGTCCTCAGGGTTGGCAACGCATTTGAGGTCTTAGGATTATAGTCTTGAGAATTCAAATGTCTATGGGTCTCAGATTCCACATACCATCAGGTGGCCTGAGTGCTCGTGTGCCTTCTCCTTATCATAAAAAAAACTGATAGTCTATCTGATTAAGTCAGGCCTTATTAGATAAGCTATTATTTAATCCTCAGATAAAAATAACTGTTAGCTTAAGTTATATCACTCGCCTTTTCTCAAGAGCTAACACTTATTTGTCAGATACTGTTTCGAATATAAATGGACATGGATAAAAGCCCTTAAACAATACAATTGTAAAACTTCACTTAGTTAACATAACAAACGCCATTCATCAATAGTTGTAAGTATAGAATAAATGTTAATAGCAGGATACTCATAATTCATTATACAATTTGTAACATATTCCATTATTCTAAACGTGCATGGCAAATCCGGTAACCTTCGCAGCTTTACTAGTCATTAACAAGACGCGTTAATTATGTTATGAATTTGATTACTCTTTACTTCTAGCTCTTATTGAGTTAAAGAATCAATCAGTATGTTTATTGAATGTACATCTTTATTGACACCCTCGCACATTCAGCAAAAAACAAAATCCGACAGTATTGTTTATTTGAACAAGTAAAAATGCTGTTTTGTAAATTTTGTAAAAACTATTTGGACGTCGCGTTAACCTAGTTGGTAGTGCACTAGACTAGTGACCCCGCTTACGAAGCTAAGGATCCCGGGTTCGATTCCCGGTATGTATTTGTTCTTGACGTTTTGTACGCATTAAAGTATTATTTCGGGCAACACCTTATAATTCCGAACTGTCTGAATTTTCATTTTTCCGAAATCTATGTTACGTTCGAGAAATTTCAAATAAAAAACATAATTTAGTTGCTATAGGTAGGTTAGGTTTGATTTATTAGCTATATCAAAAAAAGCCTTTCTCTTAAACTATTTCTTATTTCTTTTTATTTTCTTTTCCTTTCTTATTAATTTTCTGGAATTATTTCTCTACATACGCTTAGTTTGGAACTAGGTTAATTCGTGTGAGATTGTCCCTTGATATTTATTTATTTATTGCCCCCGTGTGGCCGCTGCTGGGTTAGACTAGTGCCAATCCATGTCTTCCCGTGGACGTCGTAAGAGGCGACTAGCGGCCGAACCCTATATTCAAACCGCGGATAGATAAGGCTTACTTCGGGTTGAAATTTGTCATTTTCCCATGCAAAATGTGTCAAATTTTAATCCGAAGTAAGGCTATCTGTCCGCGGTTTGAATATCGTCGGTCTAGATCTAGGTTCCTGCATCATGCAGCAAACCTTCTGCATCAAAATCTCGTTTTACCAAAAAAAAAATAGTTACGAGGTATCACATCTAGACCGACGATATAGGGTTCGGCCGTAAGGGAATAAAGGCTTGTAGTACTGTTAGGCGATGTGCTTGCAACCTGTCACTAACACTGGTAAACATCTTAGCCTGATTGTGCAAAATGTGGTTCCAGAACAATCAACTTTTTTTTGAGTGTTTTGTAATTCTGTAGCTCTGCCATCCCCACTCTAGGAATGAAGGCGTGAGTTTATGTATGTATTTATTGTTTGATTCTTTGCAAATGGGACGATGAACTGGTAATGGCTGATGGAAACCCAGATTTAGAGCTAAAATCGAGGAAAAGCAATGGTCAGCAATTTTAAGAGTTGCTGACATACCAGCTGACACTCCTCCGCCTATCGCCCTTCCAATATTTATCGATCACGATCCGCCCTGTCCTACTCGCCTTCACCCGGTTTCTAGCGATCCTTATCCGATCCTTGGTCCACATTCAAGGAAGTCTGCCAACATTGCGTCTTTTAGTACGTGGTCAACGTCACTCAAGGAAAATCTGTATAGAACAGCTAATTAAGGGTGCCTTTCCAAAGTGTGTTTTGCTGCGTTGCTATAGATTCGTTTGATATCCACTAATCGTATTCATTGGTCCACATAGCATAGAACTGGTGGAAACTGGCTTTAACATCCTCACAGCATAGCTGCATAGCACATCTCTGGTGGAAAGGCACGCCAAGGTTGTCAATACGCACTTGCGCAGTTAGTCGATGATTAGGTTTTTCTAAGGTTCTTCTCATTCGGAATTCGATGCCACTGAATATTCAGAAACAAAACTTACTTCCTTCAAGTGACCTTGAAACTCCTTATAATTTAAAAATCAAGTGAGCTTTAGTAGCAAATAGGTAGTCAAATACGCATTACGAGGGTGTAAAATGGCGGCCAATCAACAGAGCGAGTTCGTGGGAGCGCCGGTGGTGACCGCACCGCGCCTACGCACCTGTGGGAACAACCACTGTGGTTTAACTTCCGCATTCCGCGCCAGACTTGCTGAGATATATACAAAACGGACTCCGCTAGGCGCCCTTGGCGATTAAACTGTTTCTCAAAAGAAACAGTACGAGTCAAGGATGAGGAGTTCGTTCAAGATTTCTAGACTATGACGAACTAGTAGCAGATATACTAGGAACCGGTGATAGACAAGAACCAATGCTTGACACTTGATTCTTATTTTAAGCTACATAAGGGTTATTCATTTATTGTTAAACGGATTATGTACTATCAGTGCAATGGAACCCTGGACCACCATACTTAGAACTACATAGAACTGCCCATACGATTCAAATCGTATGAAGTGTCAAACAAATTGTTTCATAATGTCACTGTGACAACGTTCTATGGCGGGTCAGGGTTCCATTGCACTGATAGTACATAATCCCTTTAAAAATAAATGAATGGGCTGATAATACCTTTGGATTTGAACACCCACTTTCAATTTCTTCAGTCTTCCCGTGATCCTAAATCGTTACGAATAATCATGGGAAAAATTAAAGCTAGACTTTGGATCATTAAAAAAACAAACGTACTCGTATCTATTAAAATATGTGTTTCAAAATATGTGTTCAATTTCAGCCTTGTAATTGAGTTATTGTATTCTAAAAGCACCCTATCGCCTGCATTATAAGCAGAGCTAACGGTTCGATACAAAAATATCTTTATAAAATCTGTGATATCACTACTGCTTCATACAACTATATTCGAACAGAAAAGGAAGTACATGGTGGTACCGCGCGGTGAGATGGTGATTCCAGCTGGCGGCGCGAATAAAGGTCAGTTTTAATTCATAACATAATGCTTGATCACAAGGCAAACATTCATACATTTCCAAGGGCAGAAAATTAACTGCAGTCCACATCTTAGCGGGGACTTTGGGTGAAACACTTAAGTAAAGGCCCGGTTGTATGTAGTTGTGTATAGGATTAATATGGAGCTTACGTCAAATTTCAAATATAGAACGTCAAACGGTCTAGGTATACATAAGTGTTACAATTACTTAAGTTTTTCACCTATACGTGTACGTAGCCCACAATATGAAGGCTTAGTAAAATGTCAACAAAGGTTTTTGGCACCCTTGTTTATGATAGTTTTATAAATACAGTCATTTCCCTTTGTCTCAAGAAATGTAAAGTAAATTAGGAACGAAACAATACAGAACATTTAGATGACGTCAATGGGCCGAGGGTTCAGGATACGCCGGTTTCACCGAACTGACCCAAGGTGCGCAGTAACAGTAGTGTGGGAACAAGGGCTGCGCACACGCATACCTCGCGCCAAAGAGGCTGTGACGCGCCACTGATACATGATGTCGTCTCATCTTCACACAGTATCAAATTATCGAGGTAACAAGGCTGGGTGTTGAGTGAAAGGTAATCTGTTCGAGTGACAATGATGGTAAAATTAAAATATATGATGCAGAAGATTGGTTCGTTAGTTTTTAGGGTAACGTAGTCAACAAGGAACCCTTATAGTTCCTCCATTATGTCTGTCCGTCTGTGCGCTGTTTAACTCAGACTCCTATGGTAGATGTACTAAAAAGCTGTAATGTGACGTCGCTAGAATGTTTTTCGATTCAAGGATTCGTTTACAAAATATTAAACTTAAATATGGTAATTTTGTACGCGTGAAGTGTCTCTTCCACCTTAAAGTTAAACCGTTGTTTATGGATGCGTTTAAAAATCAAGGTATTAGAGGTATAATAAAGAAGTTAAAAGGAAAACTATCACGACGTTCACGACTAAGTTATAGGCTATAGAACGTGTTTGTCACTTCCTTGATTTTCACATGCTTTTCACATATTTCACGCATCTGAAATGTGTATAACTACCGATAATAATATTAATATTATACACAATTTTAAATAGAAAATTGGTTCATACTTACTTTTTGGTTATGTTTTTCTCATTGTAGTAATGGCAACAGAACGAAATGCTGGCAGACCATCATCACTAGCCCTTAATTCCACATTAGGTAACAATTGTAAACGATAACGCAATTTATTTTGCTAAAATATGGTAGCTCTATAGATAGCGAAGACTATTAATGACAAAACAATCTGGTTTCGAAAATAGTATGAAAGTAGACCAAGACAAACGACAAAGTCCAATAGAGTGGTCATTCAATTAAATATCAATAATTAATTAAAATCAGGGGACAATCTCACACAACTTGACCTAGTAAACTAAGTTCTTTAAGATAACGATAAACATACTTATACAGAGAAATACATACTTAATGTATTTAATTAGAATTATCCTAGTATGCATATATTTGTGTATTTATCCTATTTATTACATGTATATGTTTATACGTATTTGAACGCTATCTTTATATTTATTTCTTTTCTTTTTAATTGTTGTAATGTTTATCTCTCAGTCGCTCGAAGGTTAACTAGAAGAGATCCCTTAAAGGGATAAGTTCGTCTTTGTACATACCTTTTATGTTTCTGTTTCGTTTTTTACTTTGTTATCTTTTCTTTGTGCAATAAAGAGTTTACATACATAGGTACATAAGGGTCATACACACTCTTAAAAACAAAAGTTGTCTCTCCTGTGGTCAATAGTTAAGAGCTTGTGTGCATATAAATTATGTTTTTACGTGATAGGTCTAAAGCAGCCTTGACGGCGTTTTTGCGGGAATGGGCTTAGCCAAAAAATTAGGCCTTAAAAACTTTCGGTGTGTCCACAGGAAAGACGGTAACGTAACTCTGTGTATGACCCATAAATACATAGAAAAAAATCCAAGACTCAGGAACGAATATTCGCGCTCATCACACAAACATCTGCCCTTACCGGGATTTGAACCCAGGACCGATGGCTTTGGAAGCAACTCCCAACTAGGCTAACATGTCAACAATCATATAAAACTAAGCCTGTTTTCGACTTTGTAAAACAGTGCAGATTAATAGATCCCACAATGACACTAGGCTACATTTCACATGTACACCTAGGTTCCGTTCTACCACAATAAGTGTCGTAAAGAGACACCTGTGGGATCGAACCGTTGCGCGGGCGGCGGCGGTCGTGCCAACGCGCCTGTGACCGGCCGTGGGAACCTGCGCCCGCGCAGGACAGGAGTCGCAGGTGCGGCCGAGGGAATCAGCTAAGTGTTTCAGCCCTTATTGTCACGATCAACTTAATTATCGTTATAATGTTGTTGATACTAGTTGCAGTTTGTGAGAAATATAGGGTGGTCGAACCAGTAATGAACAAGGTCCAATGACGGACACTTGACTCTTATTTTACAGGAGATAAAGGTTATTCATTTAAATAAATAAATAAATAAATATCATAGGACAATGTCACACAAATTGACTTAGTCCCAACTAAGCTCTAGGCTTGTACTATGGGTACTAGACAACGATAAACATACTTAGAGAAATAAATAATTAAATACATAGAAAACATCCAAGACTCAGGAACAAATACTCGTGCTCATCTCAAAATATCTGCCCTTACCGGGATTTGAACCCGGGACCGCTGGCTTCGGAGACCTAGGGTCACTCCCAACTAGGCCAACGTGTCGTCATTTGTTTTGCAACAATCAATTTATAACCTTATTATCTTTGAATTAAAAGTAAAGTGTCCATTATTGGTGCCTGTCAGCTTGAAGTGTCCAACACTGGTGCCATCACCCTTCTTATTTATTTATTTTATTTTATTTTATCTTAATTACACAAAAGAATATACCTAATAAATAAAAGGCGAACGTAATGCCGTAAGGCAATCTCTACCAGTTGACCTTTGGGCAAGGCAGAGATTGTAGTGGCGGTGGTGGAACATAAGGTTGACCGCCCGCCTGTTGTTTACCTGGTTCTTTTAAATTATGTTATTTCTCTGTAATGTTTTTGTTTGGTGGACAATAAAGTGTTTCGTATTGTATTGTATTGTATAAGGTCTATCTATAGACATTACACTTACATTCAATATGCTATAGTAGGATAATAATACACCGCACTATAAACAATACATAGTATATTTATAATATAAGTGCATAATATATATGAAGATAAGAACAAAACAATACAGATTAAGCTATCATAATATCAAGATGGTGCCAATTATATCTGCTAAGAAATTCGCGAGCTTTGTTTTTAAAGAAAGATATACCTGTTTGGAGCTCGCTTGATACCTTTTTTGACCACTTTATTTCCAAATCATTGTTCGAATCATTAAAAAACCTACAATAAAATTATAAATCACAAAGATGTATGACTGTTAAATTTACAAAATTCGATAAAAATATAGATATTCTGATTCAGCATTTATTGTACTATCTCTCCTGTTTTGGAAGTTGTCGACCAAAAAAACACCCAGTATATCAGAGTCTCGGATTTGGTATAAGGAAAATAAAAATTTCATAGCTGTAATGTACTGTAATGTACATATGTTTTGTTAAAGTTTTGCTCCGTCCGTGCCGATCACTAACAATAAGTATAGGTTTATGTGTGGATGTTACAGAAAAATCAATTAAACCGAAGCGAAGCAAGGGTGGGTCGTTAGTATTAAATAAAAATCATTTCCACCAAAGATACGCGAGGAAGCCCGGGCCGTGTGGTTGCCGGGTTAGAATAATGCCACTCCAAGTTTCCGTGGATGTCGTAAGAGGCGACTAAGGGAATAAGGGCTTGTAGTACTGTTAGGCGATGTGCTTGCAGCCTGTCACTAATACACTAGTAAGCTTATTGGCTTGATTGTGCAAAATGTGGTTACAGAATTATAAACAAGTCTCTTTAGAGTTGTTGGTGTTTCTGTGGCTTTGCCTATCCCACTCTGGTAGGTAGGTTACATATTTTAATCTCGCCTCGTCTTGCCTCATCCCGCCGGTGGAACAGAACCTTAAATCAAACGCCAGTACACAATAATAGCTACATCGGATTGATTCTTGATATTCGGACGAGAGTTTCATTCATCAATAAAAATAAAACGGTTAATCTTTATTAACTCTAGTAAAAAATAATAAGTAGTGGCCCTATAATTTTAATTATAAGTAGGTAGGTGTTAATATTTTGATCCAAGCGTCGTCGCGTAGGAGTAAGGGCTGATTGTTTGATAAGTAGATAGTTAACTGAACACTGACACTAACTAAACTGACATGTCGGGGACCGCTAACGGCCGAACCCTATATTTAAACCGCGGACAGATAACCTTACTTCGGATTAAAATTTGACACCTTTTGTATGGGCAAATGTCAAATTTCAACCCGAAGTAAGCCTTATCTATCCGCGGTATGAATATAGGGTTCGGCCGTAAGTAGCTGAGGTATTTTATATTATTTAATTTACTTAGCGATCCCCCACCTTGATTTTTTAAACTTCTCCATCTGAGTGTCTGTTTATAGCATCGTAGCTCCCAAACGGATAAACGGATTTGGACGCAGGTTCTTTAAAATAAAGCTACATTAATCAGGATGGTTCTTAGCAAGTCTTAATGAAAATTGGTTGAGGCGTTTAAGAGATATAAACTCTGAAAGTAGGTGTTGCCGTTATATTGCGGGTTTTAACCCCCTAAAAGCTCAATATCTCAAAAACGGCTAAACCGATTTTGATAAAAACATTTTCAAGAACCAGCACTAGTAAACCTACTTTCAAATAACAGAAACATCCAAATCGTGCCACAGACAGACCGACACACACACACACTTACACGTCAAACTTATATCACCCCTGTTTTTGCGTCGTTTCAGTTCGGCAGACTTCGGCACGGTGTTTGTGTGCGTGCGACTAGACGTATGCGTGTAGACTAGCTGCTAACTGCTCATAACTGATTCTATCTCTTTTAGACACAATGCTAGGTGAGACAGCGTGCTTTTAGGCCGCGTCCACGAGTGAGTTCGTATATGGTACGACTGTACGAAATTATAATTTTGCATAAGTTGATAAAAAATGCTATGCAATAACTTTACCGCGCCAAACTCGAGTGCCACACGTATTTTTTTTAATTTATATCATACAGACACAAATGGTTGTTCTAAATATAATCAGTTATACGAAAATCGATTAGCTAAAAAAATCTTTTATCGACTCCGACACGAACTCTAATCGTGAGATTTAAAATATGTATTGTCAATACGACATAGCCATTTCCACCCTATTCTTACCCCTAAACTGTCTAAAGATAAAATCTTCGAATATCATCTTCTCTACGACCTATTTCTACACATCCCGTTATAAACAACAACAGTAAACAAAGAAAACAATAAATTAAAGCAATCCATGAAACACTGCGGTCCCATCGTAGATCGCAAACGAATTAACATAAGAATGCATTCAATGCACCGATCTCTCGAATCGATCGGAGGATGCGATCTGTACGGAGCGATAATCGCGCAGGTAGATCAATTTAGCATGCATAGGCGTAGAAATAGAACCCCGTACGGTTTGCCACGGGTCGCTCGACGGTCGTTAGAATCTGTTGAAAGTCATTAACCGACTTCAAAAAAGGAGGAGGTATACGTTTCATTGCATGTATAGTTATATATATTTTTTTATGTATGTTCACCGATTACTCCGTCAATTGTAGATCGATTTTGATTTTTTTTTTGGTTTGATAGAGTATACTTCCAAGGTGGTCCCATTGTCACCAAATCCTGAAACATTATAGGGAGGGAACTCCTGAAATATTATAGGCAAACATATAGTGATTTTAGTATTTTTAGTACCAAACCGAGCATTTGCATTCAGAAAGTATAACTTGGTGCAGTGGAACTGATGAAGACCACAGATGGCCATCGGAACTCCTCAACGGTACCTATTTCAAGGGAGGAAATAAGATATCTCGAGTAAGATTGTTGAGCGACTACAACGAAGAATATTTACTTGTTGAAATATGACTATAACTTTCCGGCGGCGTTGCTTGCAGTGCGCTTGAAACTTAAAGTTTCATATTAACTATAAAATGGGACTACGGAACAGCGTATTATGATCACTAAAAAGTATAAAATTTCATAAATGTTTTAAAAAACAAAAAACCGTCTTCAAAAACGCAAAAAGTATAATTATAGTCATTAGCTACTCCAAAATAATACGCACTGTTTATAACTAAACCGCGATGAGTTTACACTTGGAATAGCTGTCAGTTCATAAGAAACTTTGACGTATTTATATTACAAAACTGTCACCGCCAACACTATTCTAATCGCGGTTTGATAATACTATATGAAGGGTGGTAGAGGTACCTCTACCCTCCCAGGTTAACATACCGAGCATGCGCACTTTCTACTATTCAGGGTCCCATCACAAGCGACTGCGATGTTGGGTCCTTTATATTACACAGTATACTTACCTCGGATCTCTGTCACAAATTTCCACGCGCGATGAAATTAAAATCTTTAAAATTCGAAAACCCCTAATAGGACCGGAATTTTTGCAGACAACCCTATATCCACGTGTTCGCAATAAAACAGCGCTTATGATGTTTTTTTTTTTTTATTATCCAAGGCAGTGAAAGTAACTGGCATCGATATACCGGTTTATACCTGACAACCCAGTAGTTCGCCCAGGTAAATAGTTGACAACCCAACAGCTGCCCATTCTATACGTTATACTTTCAGTCAGCACAAAATTTTCTTCTTACCTTGATGTTGCAACATTTAATTAAATTTTATATGTTTTCTAATATACTAAATTCACGATAAATTATGTTTCATTCTATTATCAACTCGGTGAAGGTCGATTTAGGTTCGGATCTTCTACTATAACGAATAACGATGTAAAGCAGGTTCCAACATCTTAGCCATTAACCACCCGCCAAGCAACAGTGTTCGCAATGTTGTGTTACGGTGTGGGGATAAGACAACCGGTGACATTACTAGCATAGAGGCATTCCATCTTAGTTGTCAGCGTTGGTAACGCATTTGAGGTCTTAGGATTACTTATAGTCCTGAGAATTCAAACGTCTTGGGGTCTCAGATTCCACTTGCCATCAGGTGGCCTGAGTTCTCGTGTGCGCTGCGTTAACGCAAAGGTGAACGTAAAGCTCCGCTGGGCGACCGAGCTTTGCTGCCTAATTGAGAAGGCACGCGCTAAAATGTATTGCGTACGCTCCGACGGGACTACTTAAACTAGCCGGAGAAACGTTCACCTTTGCGTTCACGCAGCGCTGTGTTGAGTGAATCACCCCCTTATCATAAAAAGAAGTTTTAAGTGTTTGCTAAAGATCTTAACACATTGATTATTATGTTTGTAACAACGTCCACACATACCAGTTGTTCCCGCGGTTATGCAACGGAGGCGCCCGCGCACGCCACAACAGTTAGCACCCGATGGGGCGCAAGCGCAGGCGCGACCGGTCCGGGCGCTGTCACACCGACGCGAACATTTCTGTGGGACTTGAACTACGCGGCGACATTGAACATTGCGTCGGATGCTCTCTCAGTGGGCCTAACATGCTGCCACGGGAACTAGTATGAACTACATCAAACGGGAACGTTTTTTTCCAATGTATCGAAATTACAAGCGTAGCGTCACTTAAATGTCTGCAAAATCAATATTTTATTGTTCCATTTTTTTAATTTGACACATATCTTTTATTGATAGCCAGTACTTTTTTAAAATCAAAAGAGTCTTTAATATATGCGCCATTTCTAAGTTAGTCTCGGGACTTGTTGAAAGATCTAGTAATTTGTAAATTACATGTGATACTTGTGCAATAAAATGCGCATAACATATGAAAATGAGTATGAATATTAATGAGATCTTTGCGCACGCGCGGCTGTGTGCAGCGCGGCCCCCTGGCGACCTCGCAAGGCCGCATCCGCCGCCGAATAAGGCTCCCACGTAATGTGCCAGCTATGCAACTTTTTAGTTGCATTCCTGTGCGGTACAGTTATGACGCTGATTTCATTTAAAAATACTTTAGTTATAGTTAAGAAACTTATGGGCAATCTGGGTCCTTAAACTCCTCGAGTCTCCTAGCCTAGTAATTAAAGTATATTTAAACTTAGGCCTAGGTGTGCAGTAATAAATTCCAATAGATAAAAAAACAGAATAATACGATCGTACGGGTTAAATGTCATTGAAATTTGACCTTTTCACGTGTCTCAAAAATGAGCAAAAATACAATTAAAACCTTAAAAACAAAACTATACGAATCCTATAATCTAATGTCAATTAAGGAGTCTCACTAAAATTCAGTATCATTCTTAAGTTGATGCTGAATTCGGTCTGATAGAGATATAAAGGACGATACGATTAGCCTATATCTGTTAGTAGTGGTGTGGACAAATATTCGTGTGACAAGCGCGTGTATTATATAGTTCTTCAGTCTTGGGCATTTTCTATTTGTTTAATTATGTACCTTACTACAATTATAAATGCGAAAGTTTGAAAAGATGAAATTTGGCTACTTTTTATCCCGAAAAATTGGACAGTTCCCGAGGGAATTCGCGGTTAACGACTTCCACGCAGACGGAGTGCCATGCAAAATTTATTTTATCTATACATTCAATAAGTCCCGAGACTAACTTGGAAATGACGCATACGTTAAAGACTCTTTTGATTTTTAAAAGTACTGGCCATTAATAAAAGATATACATGTGTCAAATTTTTAAAAATGGAACAGTAAAATATTGATTTTGCAGACATTTAAGTAACGCTACGCTTGTAATTTCAATACCGGACATAAAGCAAAGTACAATACAATACAAGTATTTATAACTGAACACCAAAGAAAGAAAACTAAATGGGTAAGGTCTAAAGTTAGGCATGGTAATTCACGCAATAAATTTTTCTACATTAGGGACGTTTGCAAAAAAAAATTACATAGTTAATGGCTTTAATTAAAACAAAACTTAATTGATTCCTTTGTGTAACGGAAGCTACCCATATAGTTTGAATGACTAATTTTTGTTACACAAAGGAAGCGATCGTGATTTTGTTTTCATTAAGCCTTTAAATATGTAAAAAAATAATTGAAATCGACTCATTAACCTTTCCTCTGTGCGACGAAAATTACCCATACATTTAATTGTAAGGATACAACGGAACTTTCTTCACCTTCGTTATTTGTATGGTTAACTACGCTTAAGTATGGGCCATCTTTTTGGTCCTCACCAAAATGTTTTTTTTTCGAAAGTAGGTATCTTTGTCTATGGCTTTTCATCTATGAAGTACCATATCTCTATAGTTTAGCCTTGTATAATATTATATAAATGCCGGTGTCCTTTAACCCTGTTCCGTGTGTGTACCTACTTGTGCAGGTGAGTGATATAGTAATATCATCAATAAAACGTTACGAACAGAAAAACTTAATACACGCTAACGCATTCGTCCTTAACGTCTGAAACAAACAGTTTAACAAATTCCGCTTGATTAGTGCGAATTTAACATTAGTGTCAGTACAGATAGCATTTTACAAAAACTGACTTAGATCTAACTTGTGATACCCTTCAATTTCAACCCTAAAACATTTAGATTTGGTGTCAATTTGCGTTGGTCAATATTTTTAGCTGTGACTGTTTTCAGGTACTAGTCGCACCATTGTGCGGTGACCTTGCTTGCATCATTACCCCGACCGACTAATCCGGACCATTGTGCGCTGGGAACACGGACAGACACACAATTGCTTTTAATATTGTTTAGATAAAACTTAATTGGGATTTTCTCGGTCCGTTAGATACTAGATAATTTATTTTTAGAAAAACTGCCTCATTCGCATTGAATTAATTTAGACAAGATGTATTACGCTAATGTTCCCAGTGTCCCTTTGTGGCAAATTGCTAGCGATCTCAGAAATACCTGAAGATTTGAAATCCCTTCCATTAATAAAAAATCAGTCGCATATTTGGATTTCAATTTAACATTTTTTTATTCCACTAATTACCTTTTTCCCTGTAACATAATACAGAGTGATAGGTAACACGACCTTTTCTTTGAAAGAGGTTATACTAGAGCTAATTTGCTATGATTTTGTCTCAGTTAACTGGGGGTAGCGAAACTTAAGTGGCAGTGGGCGGGGCACATTGCTCGCAGGACTGATGGCTGATGGGGCCAGAAAGTTCTCGAATGGCGTCCACGGACCGGGAGACGAGCTGTTGGTAGGCCTCCAACAAGATGGAGCGACGACCTCGTAAGGATCGCGGGATCGCGATGGATGCGGCAGGCACAAGACCGGTCTAAGTGGAGAGCCTTGGGGGAGGCCTATGTCCAGCAGTGGACGTCTTTCGGCTGATATGATGATATGATAACTGGGGGTATAATGTCACTGGTTTTTGAGTTATTAAATTTTTGAGGTTTATTAATCTATAACTATCATATTAAAAAAAAATTTTTTCGGGCTCCGTAGCTAAATGGCAGAAAACGGAACCCTTATGGATTCGTCATGGCTGTCCGTCTGTCTGTTTGTCCGTATGTCACAGACATTTTTTTCCGAAACTATAAGAACACTGTTGAAATTTGAATTTGAACACTGTGAACCACATTAAGATTTTCACGCAAAAATAGAAAAAAAAAAACAATAAATTTTGGGGGTTCCTTATACTTAGAACTGAAACTCAAAAGCTTTTTTCATCAAACTATGGGTAGGGATCTATGGATAGGTTTTCAAAAACGATATTGAGGTTTCTAAGATATATTTTTTTTAAACTGAATAGTTTGCGCGAGAGACAATTCCAAAGTGGTAAAACGTGTCCCCCCTGTAACTTCTAAAACAAAAGAATGAAAAAACTAATAAAATATATGACGTACATTGCAAATTATTGATGCAAACTTCCACAGAAAATTAGTTTGAACGAGATCTAGTAAATAGTTTTTTTAATACGTCACAAATCGTCTTGCTGCTACGGAACCCTTCATAGGCGAGTCTGATTCGCACTTGGCCGCTTTTTTAATAGTATATGAGCAAATACTTT
Source organism: Acleris holmiana (assembly GCA_949316455.1). Classification (NCBI taxonomy): domain Eukaryota; kingdom Metazoa; phylum Arthropoda; class Insecta; order Lepidoptera; family Tortricidae; genus Acleris; species Acleris holmiana. Next base: position 24,811,247 of record OX438763.1, on the reverse strand, counting down.
TAGCAAAAATGCTCGGCAAATATTCCAAAAACCTCAGAAATTAAGGGTGCATAAGATCCATATTTCCCTCAGGCCAGTCATTTTACGGGTTGTTTTACTCTCACACTGGGACACATCAACGTGAACACTGCTCCTTAACGGGCGATGCGAATCTTTTCTAATCGGCCTTAATTTAACAATAATAGGCAAAAAAACCTCCTTGCCCCATAAACCTCGATAAAACCTCGATTGCTTCCCTATCTCTACTCGTCAGTATTGACAGAAAAGAGGGAAAGAGACAGGCCTAATGACTAAAAACGTCGACTTAAAAGACCCAATAACGGGTCTATTGTAAATTAACTTCGCTCTATTATTTTATATTTCGTTCAGTACCAAACCTTGCGAATTCCATAGAAAATGGACCCGTAATGTAGTTGTGTAGCCTTGAATTCATTGAACTAATTAAGCCTGATTAACGGAAGGCTTGCCTAACAACACAAGTTTTAGCTAAGCAAAAAGTGTGCAACCAAAGATGTGTAATTTCCGGACTAGATATTGATTGATAAAGACACTTAGATTGTCATCAGATAACGATCGAAGATTGGAATGGGTTTTGTATTGTTTTTAATAAAAAGCGGAAGAAATTGTAGCAGAGGGGATTGAACGTATTTATGACGTATATCGTGTAACGTTGATGCCACTGTCAAGATCTCTTCTTCTTCCTCTTCTTTTTTAATTAATGGCGGTCCACACAGTGATTTCGCCAATGTCAAGTGAATAGAGTAAATCAGTAAAAAGAATAAATCAAAAGTAAAAGCCGGGCATTTTTCAATCGGTCATCTTCCCTCCCCGAAGGTTACCGGAATCTTTATTACCATTATCGTTGCTATATTACCACTCTGACACAATACATTACAAATATGTGACAGATGGTGTAATTTGTGACGGGGTTGCTATTGATGTATAGAAGTTTGAGCCTGAAATGAATTGTACACATACTAAAATATTACTTTCATATGCTGGTCATTATTTCATCCTTTTTGTTATTAATTTAAGGAAGGAAATCAAAAAAAAACCTTAAAAATGCCGCTGTCCGTGGCAAAAAAGAAAAGATTGCTGAAGCCACAGAACTATAATTATAGTTCCGTGGCTGAAGTCAAATTAAGAGAGTAAGAGACAACATGCCCGCAAAAAGCTTGTCAAAGATACGAGTATGAAAACAGGAGAAAAGAGACAAGAGATCAAATAACTTTTAAATATGAAGTCACAATTTTATGAGTGACTGTCAAGTTTCTCAATTATTTCCTCAAGACCGAATAACTTTCTTTTTACGATTTAAGGTTTTTCTTGTGTTATTATTATTACACGACAAAAATTATATGGTTTAAAATTGTTGATATTAAACATAACATCTACAAAGATAGTAAGCTCTGTGACATGTAGTTAGAACCACGAACAGAAAGCGATGGAAGCGAGCCTTCCTTCCAAAATTAAGACATCCAGGGCTGGGATTCTACACGGTAATAACGATATCGTCTTTGACGTGTTTCCGTATTGACAACGTTTTGATAACTCTTATGATATTTACAATAATTGCGGCTGTGACATAAACAATTCTAAAACACGTCAAACGCGATATCGTTATAACGCAGTAGAATAGAGGCCCTGTAGTCAAGTCAAGATCTAGATCCTATTTAGAAGGCTGTTCGACCTTGGACAGGGTCCATTTGTATTAAAACCTCCATTCTAATATTTAACCAACCGCCAATCAGCCATGTTCGGGTCCTTGTGCTCCGTCGCAGGGAGAAGACCATAGTCCTTAGGGTTTGCAGTTACCAACCTAGAATTGCAAAACTTTAGTGGACTCGGAAGTTTGGCTTCTCCGTAACATAACCATGCTACAATGTTATTATTTATGATCAAATGCAAAAATCAAAGTAATGAATAAATTATCTCAATAGTAACCGGTTGTACTTATCGAAATCATAATTGTAACTTGAACCACATTCCCATTGATGACATAACTGTTACACGACAAAGGAAAGGTGCAATTTGTAATGTAACAATTTAATAGTGTTGTGACAAACCTGCTTAGTAGCATGTGCTCGCAGACCCGTCCCTTTTTTGGAGATTCCTTACCGTAAGTGATCCTTTACTAAGTCTCCGTTGGCCGTCCCTCAGTCCGTAAATCAGTCTGTCAGCGGAATGTACCGCATGAACTGTTATTAGTTATTAGGTAAGTATTACCTATTGGTAAGTGGATTTTTTACAGAGTGTGGGCTTTTATTGCCGCCACTTGACCATGAAGGCACGTATGAGTATAAACTGCGCAATGTAGGCAATGGTATCCCAGAGCTAATGCGATGATAAAGCCTGATCTCCAGCAAGATCTCCGCTGTACTTAACGCGGACCCTAACGAACAAAAACTTATCATATATTTTTCTTTCACGTATAGACACGTTTAAAATTAAAAAAAAGTAAATCATGCTAAACTAATAAAGACTCTCAAAACATCATTAATTACAACTAAAGTGTGCCACTCGTACCATCGCATGCCCATCACGCACTGCGTGGGAACATGGGAACCCGCCGCTTCCGTAAAAACGCTAACTCGGCTAACGCATCCAGTGCCACGTAGCCTTCATTCTCACACGACACTGGCCCGATCTGGCGTCTTAAGCACTGAAGAGATATAGCTAAAACAATAGAAATCGCTTTAGTTGTACAGTTGCATAGGTGTGAGTAAGCAACAATAAGGAAGGTTTACAAATCTGGATGGGTGGACTTTTTTCCATATCTGCCCAATGTTATTTTTTTTTAATTATTATAAAAATACAATTACAGTTAGGACCAAAGCACCTACAATGTTAATTACAATTACAATTGTACCTTACATACTATAGAACAAAGGAATTACAAAAGGAGCATAATTTTATTAGCAACAATTGCCAGCTGTCGGCGAATATATCGGCAACTTGGAACTGCGAAAAGTTGCGTGATTGTATTGGTGTGAAAGTGGATTTCAATCCGCCATTTCGTATTTTTTCTGATTTAAGAGGGCACAATGCTAAAAGTCTGTAGTGTTCCGCGATCACCATTAAGACCTATGTGCTTGCTCTTTTGATATACTCGTATTAAACTTGACCGAATTTCCTTGAAACAGTTAAGCGGGAAAACACGATTAGAAACATAACCGGGCAAGAGCATGTCGGACCATGCTCAGTGTAGGGTTCCGAAGCCGTTAAGTACTACAAACATAAAAATACATACATACATACATAACATCACGCCTTCATTCCCAGAGAGGGGTAGGCAGAGCTACAGAATTACCAACAACTCTAAAAAAACTTGTTGATAATTCTATAACCACATTTTGCAAAATCAGGCAAAGATGTTTACCAGTGTATTAGTGACAGGTTGCATGCCCGTCGCCTAACAGTACTACAAGCCTTTATTCCCTTAGTCGCTTCTTAAGACATCCACGGGAAGACATGGAGTGGCACTATTCTAACCCGGAAACAGTCTTCCGGTAACCTTCGGGGAGGGAAGATGGCCGATTGAAAAATGTCCGGCTTTTGATTTTGATTTATTCTGTTTACTGATTTACTCTACTCACTTGCCATTGGCGAAATCACTGCGTACATCGCGGTGGACCGAAATTAATAAAAAAGAAGAAGAAGAAGTAACCCGGAAACCACACGGACGAACATAAAAATCAACAAGTAATAACTAATTTTCTATTTAAAGTCAATTCAATCGCCTCTATCTCAAGAACCAATGATGTCTACTTAGTCGTGATAGTTTTCCTTTAAAATTCTTTATATGCATGCTCTTTCATTTAAGTTTTTTTTCAAATTTTTAGTAGGTACTTGTAGTTTAGGCTGTAGGGAGTCTAACAAAAAAAAAGTGCTTTAAAGCTTAATATTTCATAAACGGATTACTTAATCGAAAAACTGTTTCACAAACCCATAACATTTTTGAAAGACCTATCCAACAACACCCCACACTATAGGGTAGACGAGAAAAAAAAATCCCCACGTTACGTGTAGGGGCGGTACCCAAAAAAAAACACATTGTACTGTATCACTTTGTTGGCGTGACTAATTATGCATATTCATGCCAAATTACAGCTTCCTAGTACTAAGAGTCTCTGCGCTAGGCTGCGGACGGACGGACATAGCGAAACTATAAGGGTTCCTAGTTTGACTACGGAAGCCTAAAAACGTTGATAGTTTTATTTTGCAAACCTGACACCTTTTTTTGTTTGGTTTTTGATCAATATGTTGAATCAATCCTGGTATACTTAGGTGAAAAACTTAAGTAAAAGGCTTGGGCCTCTATTCAATTGCGTTATAACGATATCGTGTTTGACGTGTTACCGTATTGTCAACGTTTTGAGAACTCTTATGTCATTTACAATAATGGTGACTGTGACATAAACGATTCTGAAACACGTCAAACGCGATATCGTTATAACGCAGTAGAAAAGAAGCCCAGGGCCTATATTCTACTGAGTTATAACGATTCGAGCGTTCGACTCCCTAGCGAGTACGGTAATTGCAACTCATGGTAAGGGTACTGTTTTATGAAGTTGTTACGTACCTATCGTATCGTTCGACATTCCATATTTGAAATTTATCGTTAGTTCCATATAACTTTTGTAACATCTTCAACACCAAGCTTACAAGTTACCATACTAGGTAGACCCTATTTGGAGTACTTGGCTTGTAAGTAGTTAACGGCGTCAGTGCGTGAGTAGGCTAATGCTTAAGTGAAGTCATTATTGAAAAGAAAGTACTTTCCCTTTGTTGTCGGGAAAAGTGATAATGTACTGATGATTTTACATTATATCACAACAAAAACAAGATTACTGATTGCTTTAATAAAATAATAGGCCAAATATTATCTGTACATATGTATACATATTTATAAAAGAAGAAACTGACTTTGACTGTTCGATCAACGCACAGTAAAAACCGCTGGACCTAGGGGACTTGAAATTAGGAGGGAATATCCCTTGGATATCCTACTTAGGGGTGCACCAAAAAGGGATTTTTGGAAATTCATCCCCTAAAGGGTTCAAATTTATAGAGCTGGAAGTAGCGGGAAAGTAATTCTACGCGTACGTAGCCATCCTATGGTAAATTATAAATTTGTAAGTGTCTTTGCATGTTCAATAACTATTCTTAGATCCATGTCTTTCTCTATTTTTTTCGGTGCTTGCAACGACCATGGCTACTCCAAGGCCGGTTTTTGATGTTTGGATAGTAGGTACTGGAGCCATTCTGCTACGTAAAAAAGCTATCTGTTATGGGAATTGTATTGAAAAAGAAACCTTATGTCTAATACACGCCACGCATTGACGACACGCTAGCCTAGTTGGGAGTGACCCTGCCTTCGAAGCTAGGGGTCCTGGGTTCAAATCCCGGTAAGGGCAGATATTTGTGTGATGAGCACGAGTATTTGTTCCTGAGTCTTGGATGTTTTCTATGTATTTAAGTATATATTTCTCTATATAAGTAAGTTTATCGTTGTCTAGTACCCATAGCATAAGCCTAGAGCTTAGTTTGGGACTAGGTCAATTTGTGTGACATTGTCCCGTGATATTACTATTACTATTACTAATAATGCAGCGTTGAGGATGCTTTAATTTTTATAGTGCAAATGAAAGCAGCAGCTGCCTTCTTTCATATGATGGCAGCATTGGACTCGACACGTCCGACACCATCGCGCTTAACTGCAAACTGATTTAAGTGAGCAAGTACCAATTTCATCATACTCGACTCGTTAGATTATATGTTAAGTGATTAACATCGTAAGTTGAAATTGGTATTGGTAGTGTGATCTGCCCCCTATCTTACCATTTTGACAATGGCACGTGACAGGTGACAATTCGATATACATTGCAAAGTTAACACGCTGATACATCACTGGGTTTCATAGAAGCTGCACCATGTGCACTGAAATTTCACCTGTCATCTCTCACTGTCAGGATGGTGAAATGGAGGCAGGAGCTTCCTTATTATCCCCTCCCTTGCAAGCTAGTTAGAACTACTATATTATAGTAGGAATTTTATAAAATGTCGGAATCTACTTGAGAGGATGCTCTAGGGATTCCGACATTTTATAAAATTCCTATTACTTAAGGTATACCTCCATTATTTTTGAAACTTCGTCTGGATGTTTATTCTTACCCTTGACCGTACTTACGGACAAATAAAGAGCATCCACTTACAAACTACTTTCAAACAAATATTGCGGGTTTACGAGTCAGTTTCTTCACCATCATCATGACCAGTTAGTCTATCAGTTATTGTTACAGTAAAAGCAATGTCACAATACAAATTATTTAATTAACTATGTCATAGACACATTAGGACATTCAATTATGTCACAAGCTTAATGATAAACACACAAATGTAAATAAATTCAAACAAAAACCCATTATCAATGACATATTCTCATGCAATTAAAACAACGACCTCGCTATCTCCTAGATCGATCTAGATTAGTAATATTTAGCACCGCCCCAACGTTAGATAGCGGTCATTCACAAAAATAAGAAAAATCCATTGTTTTGAATAGCCAAGACCTAATTCTTACACGTGAAGAAACAAATGGCCTGGGTCGATCTAAGACAATTCCTGTGAAACGTGACATATTATTTTCACATAGTAAGTATACTTTATGAGTACTTAAATAATTATGATACGACTTTGCACATATGCTCAATATTAGTGTTGTTCAAGTGATGGGATAAGGGTTTAATAAATACCGGTTAATACCGGTTTATTTCGCTTTTGCTCCGAACTTTTCTAAGGAACGCGAACGTTTTGAGAACTTTGTTTTAACCTTAATTAACTGGTATAATCCACTTGATTGAATAAAAATACTAAGCGGCGCTTGTTAATCGTGTGTGACGTGCATCTGGATTAAACCCGCGAAATTCGAAAAGAACTTTATATAAAGTTCCTCCAAAAACCGGTAAAACAACCGGTTTATTGTTTTGCGTCAAGTACATAATAACGGTTTGAAAATTTATCGAGCTCTAAAGACAACCGGTGAAATTACTAGCATAGTCTTGGGATTTGAGGTTTGAGAATTTACCATAAGGTGACCTGTGTACACATGCGTTTACCTTCCTATTGCCATAAAAAATACAGATATATTTCTCAGGAAATGATTCTTTTTGGATTTGCAACCACACCTATTACTGCCTTAACTTTATTCTAACGAGTTAACGCTTAAAATTATACTTTAGAACAAGGCTGTTCAAACCCAGGCCCGCGGATGAAGTCTCAATAGCCCACACAAGCAAGTTAGTAAAGTTGAAAAAGTGTTGTGTCCATACGTATCGCGGAAAGAACGAGTATATACTCGTCTAGAAAATACCCCGACGCCTGCTTGGCCCGGCTGTTAAAAAAGTTGAGCAGCTTCTAAAACAATTAGAAGCATCCTATAGTTCTTCAAAATAAAGGCTCTCACCGTTATCAACTTCTTGGTATAGGTGTCACACCACGGCCACAAAGTTGTTGTGGTTAAATAAGCAAACATATTAAATTCTTGCTAAGTAAGCTATTTGATGATTACGAGACAGATCTCAAATTTAAACCATAGAGTGAGAAATAAATTCGACTTTACTCAGGCTCTAGATCTCTCTCAAAGGCGCCAATAGATCGGCGATGTCAATGTTGACCCGTGGTCATATTTCGGCCACCCCGGCTCGCTGGCTGCTCGTGTTACAGCGAGTAGCGTGGGAGTGGCGTCGGGTGCGCGGGCGCAGCATTTAATTTACGAACGTAACCATACACTAATACTGATAAGGATTTGCGTTTAGAGCTTTAGGGCTCTTCCTGTTGTATAATTCCTAATTGTATTAATTCATAATCATTTATTTGCTATAAACATGGTACAACAAAAGAGTGTTTCAGTTTATGGAAGGTTCACCATGTTTAACCAAAAATATAGGCACGCAAATGCTACCTTATTTACTACAACAGATCTAAAAATCGAAACTACTATTGACCATTACTAATGATTAAAGTCTTGTTTTGTAAGTTTAAAAAAGCTCTAGAAATAAATAAGCTTCAGAAACAAAAACTAAAAAACGAAGTACGTATCTATTTTTTTAAATTTTGTATGTCGTTTATGTTTCTTACTTCACGGTTAACCGATTTTATACAAACTTCCACCCCTCTTTTTAACCTTTCTGATTTCTGTATGATGATTTCTACCTTAAGGTCTGGCTGAGCTTTGAGTCAATAAGAAAGGGTCCTCTCTATTACATTAATAAAGATTTAAAAAACCTATGATTAGACAAATTTCAAGACTCCAACCGGACCTGAACTATAAGCGCCCGCGCAGGTCACACTACTAATTATCCACCTGACGCCATGTTTGTCACGACTCATGATACTACTTGTATCTTCTTATTCCTGCAATTTGTGGTAGTCAATCTACCGCAACGTACTCGTTGACAAAAGAAGTTGGTCGATCACTTATTTTAGGTATAATTAATGAGCATTTTGCCCGTGACGTCGGATGTCACGTAAAGTTCGTTAAAGCAGTTTATACGCTAGTGGGAAGCAAGTGAACCAGTGGATCGCCTGATGGAAAGATCACCACACACGGACACCAGCATCTCCAGGAATTGCTGGCCTTCATGAAACGAGGCTCATATCTTCAAGGTCTCTAAATCTTAGCGGTCGAGAATACTACCGCAACAATGTTCCGAAATACTGTCGCGCATGGTAAAAAGTTCCGTAAAAAGATCACAGTAGTGATAAAGATAATGATAAATTATTTATTTCTCAATAATATTACATAAGTTTAACAAAGTCAAATATTATGTACATAAAAACTGAGATCGTCAGATTACAAATTACCTACATTTTACTACACCGCACTATACCGCATACTCAATATCATTATCTCTTTTTAATAATCATTATGCATGTATTCCTTTATACTGTATACTGTTTGTGCAAGAAGCAGTTTTTTGGCTTTTTTGTGAAAAATGTTAACATTGTTTTGGGCTTTGATTTTTCTAGGCAACTTGTTAAATAATTGCTGACTCTTTTTCGCAATATTCAGTCTATGTTCGATTGGTCTTATATTATCTGGATGTCTAGTGAATGCCAAGCATCGAGATGGAGAGACAGTCGTGAACAGTACAGTGAAAGAACCAAGCCACTGGCAGTATGCTGGACAGAGATTCAAGATGCGTTCGCTAAATAGCGTTTCTATTCGTTTTGTTATTAAAATAATCGCGTCACTGGTAGATCACTTGATACGAAATTTCCTCCTCGGAACACTACATGGATGACATTATATGCGGTAATATACGCAAAGTGGCGCAATGTTCTTCCGCATTCCTCTAGATTCAGCCGAAAAGTGGATAGGTGGCGTTAAAAAACCTGTGGTTTCCATACTACAAAAGATTTGCGGGAACTATGACCTCGGACGGAGTTCGGATCGCATCATCTTACCTGTTTTCTTGTTGCTGTTTCCACACTCTTGCGTTTTGGATGAGGTTCCTAGAAGTAAGACAAGCGGCATTCCATCTAAGCCCTCTCGTTAACGCATCTGTAAGATTGTGTATGTCCAAGGGCTTCCAAGCCCATTGCTCGTTGCCTAATCTTTACAATAGAAAAAACTTTTCAACAACAAGTGCTGTTTTAGTACCTACATACCACAAACGTTAGCTCCAGAACTTAAACAAAACATGAAGAGTGTGATTATTATATTACAATAAAATAGTTACATATTTTGTACCTTGTCGTTTTACAGCCATGTAACCAATGCCAAACAAGATTGTCAACTTTTGTTGACTACACAATAACCTTCCATTTTAGATTGGACCATGAATCAGGCAATAAAACCCTTAAATGAGTGGGAAGCTACCGAAACCACAAACAAAACAGTGAATTACAAAACCATAAAATGCGCGTCAATACCAATCGGTCAATCAATTCAACCCACTTGTATGGTGCTAAAGCTTGTTGTCGTGGCATTTCCAAATCAAGGCCCGCCCCCGAAACGACCTTGGAGCCCTTGAGGTGCGCTTGCGCAAGATATTTCATTGGTTTGATATAAAAAGGTTTTAACTCCAAAACATGGTAAACAATTTAAAACTTCAGTGTAATAGCGCAATGATTTTAAGTGCAAGGATATTTTATGGTGAGTTGTCACATTTTGATATTACGTGGTTAAAGGTCACTGGTAGTTGACAAATAAATTATGAAAACGATTCGCATAATTTTACTTGTCAATTAGCGAAGGAATTATTATAAAGCTTATTAATGAGTTTTTAAATGATTTAAAGTCCAATAACTAATTTTAAAAGCGCACCCCTATGAATAATTATTGGTCATACCTTTATTTGGAAATGATAAAGTAGCAGTTTCTAGGTGGTTGCGAACCGGTGGTGGTTGGATAGAGGACTCCATTTTGAAAAACCAAGTTTGAAGTCCCTTTCTTTTGATTGCGTAATCACTCAAGAGTGAGAGGTTTAGGGGTCGGGGGTAACCCCCAGGAAGCCGCTGGACCCGTGCGGCAGGAGACCACTGATTGTAGGGAACCCTCTGTGGACGTTGACAGGCTGATGTGATGATTATGAAGAGTAACCCACGAAAGCCTGTTCCGGAAGTCTCGAAGCGATCGATCGTTGGCAAAATTGAACTATAGTATTATTAACTTATACTATGTACTATACTCGTAGTCCAAATGGGGGGTGTTATAAGTTTGATGTGTAAGTGTGTGTGTGTGTGTGTGTATGTCTGTCTGTGGCACCGTAGTTGTTATTATAATTATTTTATTACCTATTTAACCAAATATAAATCATTATTAATGACTATTTCTGGTCTAATAGTTTCTTTTAGGTTTAGTAGTATACCTACATGGTGGCTCATTTTACCAATGCATTTTAATAATTTTAGTCATTATGTTTCATAGTAACATTTGCTGCTTAAGACCTACACAATCGATATCTAAATAGAAATAGTGTTAGTTTTATTTTTCAAAACATCCGGGTTCGATTCTCGAGCTGAGTACAAGTTTTTTTTTTAATATTTGAATGCAGTTTTTCTTGTTATTAAAATTCGATGACATGTTTTCTAAGGACAAATCTTCGTGTGTCTTGTAGTTTCTGACTTCCCATACTAACCGATCTAAATGAGCCACACTGTATAGGGCATTTCAGACTACAGCCGACATAGGCCTGATGGTTTGTATTAGAACCCAGACTATCAGTTTCTCTTAAGACTTCATACATTACTGAACAAATGCCTGGCAGACTTGGGACTGTAGGTAAACTGTTAAAGTGTGATAAATAAATAAATATCAGGAGGCAATCTGACACAAATTGACCTAGTTCCAAACTAAGCTCTAGTCTTGTATTATGGGTACTAGACAACGCTAAACATACTTATATAGAGAAATATATACTTAAATACGTAGAAAACATCCAAGACTCAGGAGCCCATCTGCCCTTACCGAGATTTGAACCCAGGACCGCTGGCTTCGGAGGCAGGGTCAGTCCCAACTAGACCACCGTGTCGTCAACGACCTTATTGTTGTTGTATTCATGAAACAGAGCTCCGGCCTCTATTCTAGGCGGTAAATCAATATTGCTTTTGACATGCTATCGTATTCGTATCGTATTCGTCCTGGGTTCAAATCCCGGTAAGCGCGGATATCTGTTCCTGAGTCTTGAATGTTTTCTATGTATTTAAGTATGTATTTCTCTATATAAGTATGTTTATCGTTGTCTAGTACTCATAGTACAAGCCTAGGGCTTAGTTTGGGACTAGGTCAATTTGTGTGAGATTGTCTCCTGATATTTATTTATTGTTTTTAACTTGGCCGCCATTACTGTCAAGAGAGAGAAAAATAAGAGCTATCGAAACGTTGACAATACGATTATACATCAAAAACAATAAGGTTTTACCGTATATAATTTCAGCCCTGTTTATTTTCTCTTTATTAGGGACAATAAACATAACACACATATGACACAATGTGACTTAAAGTAAAAATACTACTACTCTTTTGTACTGGGTAAAGTCATTATTGCCTTTGACGTGTTATCGTAGTTTTTCTAACTCGGCCGCCATTATTGTAAATAAGAATCAAAATCAAAATCAAAATGTTTATTCAGTAAATAGGCCCCATGGGGCTCTTTCACACGTCGGTAATATGAAGTGAATTTACTAGCGCTTCAGATAAGACCATCATTGCGGAGAAGAAGCGCCAAGAAACTCCAGCAGGTCATTTTTTGAAACATAAAGTACAGTAATACTTAAAAGTAAGCTACCTTACAAGTACTTAAAAAGAGCTATCGTTACGTGGACAAAATATACCTACGATACGATACGATAATGTGTAAAAGTAATCCTAGTTTAGGAGAAGATTAAAGTGTAATTACAAGCAAATACTTTATATTTATTCTCAATATTATTTCATTCTGCATCCCATATTCGTAAGTATAGTGTAAAAGAACTTTATTAAGAACTTTACATAAGTACTTTATTTTCTAAAACGTTAGATTTAATCTCTGATTATATGCTGCGAGCATCTCCGTGAACTGCCGTCCATTTCACCGAAATCGGGCCAGCCGTGGGCGCCGCCCACCGCCGAGGTCGAAGGGAAAGGCTGACGTACTGTTATAAGACATTATACTACGAATCGTGCATAATAGTACGTTTCAACACGAAATAGGTGCAGTCACCAGAATTAATGTATACCCAACATTGAGCTCAAAAATATCAGACACGTAACGTATATATTACCTAACTATAGGAATATTTTTAAAAGCAAAGGTGTGATCTTAGACCAGGAGACATGAATTCTCAAGACTTCAATCTTAAGACTTAAATCCGAAGACTCAGTTTCCGGTTGTCTTTTCTTCACAGCGGAAGACAACAATGCGAACACTACTGTTTGACGGTAAGATCTAGGTCCTACCAACATAACATTAGAAAAAAAAAGTATAATTATTGTGTACCCATTGTTTATGTGTATATTGTGGTCTGGAGGCGTGTATACTTACATTATTTTTGACATCTTGGAAACATTATGTATTATTTACCACTTTGACTATACTTAGGGAATGATCAGGTGGCGCTGTCATCATCACTGTTTCTTGTATACAATAAGTATCATTTTTGTTCGTCCTGTAACATTATGGGGAATTTACCTTATTCTTTGGTTCGTGATTGATATATAGTATTTAGTAGCAGATACCTATGTACATATAGCGTACTAGTATGTATGTATGTAAACACGTTATTGTACACAACATAGAACCTCAAATACAATATTTATAGGATAGGAATGTACAAAAGTGAACTTATCCCTTTAAGGGATCTCTTCCAGCTAAGCTTTATGTGATTGATTAAAATAAGAAACTAGTAAAGGGGATTAGTTTTGAACAAACAATTTTTTTTTCGTTTTCTCTAAAGCAACCTATTGCAGCATTTGGATTTAAACCTATTAGGTACAAATATTATTATTTACCACATGCAATTTATACACTATTGACAATCCAAAAGAAATAAGTTAATGTATTTCTTTAGCCATAACTTCTACAGGGTGGAAAAAACAAACGCAACATGGACGGCAACTAGGTACCTTAAATATTGGAAATATTAAATTCTACGAAAAGGAAACTTACATGCATACAACATGGATTTTTTGAAAAATAGTCTGCCTTAACCAGGAATCGAACTGATCAAATATGACAAAACAGTATAAAGACCGTTAAATACCACGACTTTATTGTTTTGCCATATTTGACTAGATCGATTCCCGGTTACGGAAGACAAATTTTTAAAAATCCATAAATGCAGTATTTATTTTTTTCAAAATTAAAAAAGTCTCCTTTGCGTAGAATTCGCTATTTCCAATATTTAAAGTAGTTGCCGTCAAAGTGGCGTTTCTTTTCTCTACCCTGTATATCAATACGAAATACTTAGATAAGTTAACATCTTATCCATTAAGTACATAGTATTACGTTTCATTACGAACATGATCATTGCACTAATCGAACAGATTGAACGAACTTACAAAATATGTGTACCTCATTAGTAAAATGAATTATTTTAAATTACATTCGGCTTTTTATAAGCCTTATCACAGATCAAGGTGTGGGTGGCTCATGACAGACACCCGACATTGATGGCAATAGGCCGGCCCTTCGCCCTATAAGGCCTGCGAGCATATGGCCTAATACGGCCTTTTGAAATCCGCCCACGCCGGCGTGGGCGGGCGGCAGGTTCTAATCAATTAGATACTCGATTTGTAAATTATCAATGAATTCATTTGAATTTTAAAAGACTGATCATAGTAAAGAAGGAGTTAATAATGCGATTTAACATATTCGTATTTATTTATTGATTTACGATAGTGAAAATAGTAATAAATATGGACCAATGATGGACGCTTGATTTTTATTTTACAGACGATAAATTTTGTTTTGCAACAGTCAATTTATGATTGTATGATCTTTGAATTGAGAATAAAGTGTTATTTATTGGTTCCTGTTAGCTTTACGTGTCCAACACTCGTGCCATCACTCTAGTTCTGTGTTTCTAATTGGTAGAATCATTGTCAGCAATGCTAAGTAATTGAAACTAACACAGTTCTGTCAAAGTCTTATAGCATTTGTGTTACAATACGTCATGTCCTGCCTCAGAAAGGCGTACAATATTTTAGCTCAATTCTAAGTCTACCTACCTATATGAAATAAAAATAAAAATTGGGGAATAAGAAACATATTAATAGTACTCATGATGCAGGTTGTGATTTTGGACATAGGTACAACATCGTATTCATATTTGGATTGCAATCCTAGGCTTGGGTTTCTACCCCTAAACAATCTTATTTTTTTACAAACAAGCTGATCTTGTATAATATAATATTGTATAATGCAGGGAATGTGAGTATCCTGTTATTAAGAAACAGTGGTCGACATGACTCATTTTGATTCAGGCCATATTATACAGTACGAAGGCATCTCTTCTGCTAGGTATCTATAAAGTTGGTCTTTATTGCCAACATTACCCCATACAATAATGCCATAGCGTAGATTTGACATAACATAGAAGTGAAATGCTAGAAGAGCTGTTTTTTCAGATGAGACCTCCCGTGTCTGATATGTCTTTCTTGAAAATAACTTTCTTCTGTTAAACTAAACCTGATTTTCTATGTTCCGTCATGTTCTAAAATTAACAATCGAGTTAGAAAACAAAGGCAAGTGTAACTTGTAGGTAAACAAAATAAGTATTTAATCTTTTGTCTTTAATTCTCTGAAAAGAACAAAGTTGTTTTAAAACGCGGTAATTTGTTTTCAAACATTGCTCTAAGTAGTTAAGAGATGAGAGTTTACACCACTTGTTTTCCGAGACCACCCAAAGAGGGCAATCAATTAAGAACTGCCACGTTTCCATGAAGATTGGGGATTAATGAGCAAGGTTGAAGGTTTGTTGAATAGATAGCAGTTTTAGTGGTGGTAGGACCTTATCCATTAACCACCCGCCAAGCAACAGTGTTCGCATTGTTGTGTCCCGGTGTGGGGATAAGACAACCGGTGAAATTACTAGCATAGAGGCATTCCATCTTAGACTTAGGGTTGGCAACGCATTTGTAGTCTTGAGAATTCAAATGTCTATGGGTCTCAGATTCCACTTACCATTAGGTGGCCTGCTCGGGTGCCTACTCCTTAACATTAAAAAAAAAAAAAAAAAGTGAACCTGACCAACATTAACATAGTTTGAGGACGGCTTTTGTAACCTGTTAATTCTTACACCAGTGTTATTGCATACATAACAATATTTGTGAAAAATGGGTCATATAAAAGGTCAAATAAAAACCATGACTATAAAAATCAAGTATCAAAAATGAAGCAGAGATCCGTCAAGCTATCACTTCCTCGTAAGACCCAGTGTGCCATAGGAAGTACATAATCCAGGCAATTTAATTTAAATGTTATGTCAAGGAGCATAAAGTTTATATTTATTTGTTTCAAAATTGAAAATGGCATTTAAGAGTAAAGGAAATTGAACTTTATTTCCTTGCTAGTAGATTCAAATTCCCACTTACAAGTATCTGCGTTTGTTGTATGGCGGGCCTCAAGCGGATATCCAACTGGTGATTCTTCTTTTTAACCGACTTCAAGAAATGGTTATCTGTTTCACCCGTATTTATATATGAATGTATGTATGTATCTCCATGATTATCATAAAAAATACATTGCTGCTTTGGATTATTATTTTGAAAATGTAACCTCCATTCCATTCTGGCATTATACTAAGTTCCTATTTAAATTTAGGCAACTTTCCAATATTAATATCAGAGGGGCGATTGTTGAAGCTAACCGACGAAAAATGACTAACTTTGAAATCAATTTGTTCAGCGATTTAATCTTTGCGCGGACCCAACTTTTGGATTTGATATCGTCATGCAATTTTCATAAAAAATCCTAAAGGTGGTTGGGAGGCACAAATTGATTTTGAAGTTAGTCATTTTTTTTTCTGAGCTTCACAAATTACCCTCCTGATTCCATCCAATCCTTTTTCGGGACTAATATACTGGTAACAGCCGCACAAACTGCCAGTACTTAACGTTCCAAAAATAAATCAGCCACAAATTACAAACGAGGTACAAATGGTTCCCCGAAACATTGTTGCGCTTCCTGCGCAGACGCAGTTTCCGGCGCGGGAATAGACAATGTCAAGTTCGCGCCGAAGGGTACTGAAAGGGTAAACAGTGCAACGGATGTGCATTTACATTACCTACTGTAAATAGATTTGCGTTTAATATGGACTGAGTGAAACACTGGTGCCGATCCGATGCAGCGGCCAAACGGGGTGCGTTTTTTGGTTTTTTTGGGGGTTCGTTTGGCACAGATAAGATAATTGATAATTATACAACATATTTTCAAGACTTACTGTCAAGCAATGCAGTGTTAGTTTATCTTGTGGCCACCTGGGGCGCTGTCTGTTGTGACATGTAGTTATTTTTTAGTTTTATTTAATTAATTTTTGTTTAAATGTAAGTACCGAGATGTCTGTATGGCCTTCCGTGTCTTCACCGAGCGGTCCCAACGGAAGATCAGCGTTGGCTTCACAGCCAGCATATGCTGAGTTGGGTCCGTTTCGCAACTTTAACGCGACATGTCGTCTCTTTTCTTTTTTTTTCTTTTATTTTTGTTACTTTTTATTTTTTGTCTGCGTGTTTTTGTTGTGAATAAATGATTTACTTACTTACTTACTTACTTATTGTAAAAGTTTTAAAATATGGGTTTCGCCATGTCTGTCTGTCCCCAGATTATCTTAGAGACTCTTAGTACTTGAAGTTAAATGGGAACATGCGAAAAATCTAAAAAAAAATGATATTATAAATACTTTTTTACTTTTTGTCATTGCAAGTGTCTACATATTTCGTCAATGCGATATTCTATGCTAGCAAAATAATCGTTAAAATCATATTTTAATAACATTTCTGAATTAAACACAAACTTAACACTGCGAATGTAATCCCGGGGTTACAAGCTATATCCATACTAAACTTACGCACCGAAGTCTCGCGAAATTGCACTACCTATTCCGATCACTGGTTATTTGGCAATTATTATAATATTAATTATTAATTGGTCATTTGGCTTGGAGATTATCTACATCTGTACATCTACAGGAATGTGGATAAAACTTGCGACATCAAAACTTGCTCTCGAAGGGAGGTTAAAACAAAAGTTAAAAGATGGTTGACCACTTTAAATTACAAAGAAACAGAAAAATACTTTCAGCGCTTTAAATAATTTAATACCTACTGACTAACCCACGCACACTCACATACACACACACTCACTCACACACACACGAACACACACACACACACACACACACACACACACACACACACACACACACACACACACACACACACACACACACACGCACGCACGCACGCACACTCACATGTCCATCCATGCCTTCTTTCTTTCCTTCTCCAGACTAATTTATATCTCTAAACGGTAATCATATAAATTACATATAAAATTTAATATAATATTGTGAAATTCTTTGACGTCGGATAAACATTTTCTGGTAACTATGTATAGTGCCACTCTACGAGACAGGCCGAGCCTAGTGTAGGTGACACAGGAAAAGTTTATATACTTGTAAATTTTGTGCAGTGTTTAGTACTTAACTACTTGTGTTTCAATTTAAATATGTAAACTGAGTCACTGTAATTTATTTATTTATTTATTTATTTAAGAAACAAACAGTCGTTTACAAAAAAAGCTTACAAACTATTGCTTAAAATTAGACCTGGAGTTTCCTTAAAGTACAATAAATACAGTCTGTGACCAACGAAGATACAAAAAACGAAATTAAGATATTTTGAATTTTGATAGATATATTTTAGTAGATATATGTTAACGAAAAGCATTTTTAAGAGCAATGATAGTGCAGTTAAATATATCAATGTTTTCAAGTTTCTTGTTGTCGTTAAATAGCTTGCAGGCACGCCTCATGAATATATTTTGTGCATAACGTGTTCTCCGACGGGGAATAGAGAACAAATCTTTTTTTCGACATTGGCGCAGACGTCTACTTGGTACTCTAAAATGGATTTGATGAAGTAGTGAGGGGACATTTAATTTATTATTTAAAATTTTGTATAGCAAAACTGAATCCACACAGTCTCGGCGGTCACTGAGCGTTTGGAGTTTATGATGAGTCAGTGAATCCCTATAGCTAGTGTGAGCATGTCCAGTTCTGAAATCGAGAGCTTTAACAAACCTTTTTTGTAAACTTTCTATTCTTTGAATATGAATAGCATGATAAGGTTTCCAAACAGCACTGGCAAATTCAAGATTGCTGCGAACAAAACTGTTAAAAAGAATTTTGTAAGTGAGACTATTTTTGAAAGGTTTTCCAACTCGCAAGATAAAACCAAGTTGCTTATATGCCTTTTTTAAAATATAATCAAAATGGGGTTTAAATGATAGCTTGGTATAATAATACCAAGGTCACGAATTTGTGTTACTCTACTAAGATGACTGTTACATAGGGTGTATTTAAAGTTAAAGCTATGTTTTTTTTTTGAAAAATTAATTACAAAACATTTGTTTAAATTTAAAAATAACTTATTCTCTTTACAGAAAAGTTCAAAATTTACTAAATCTTCTTGCAATAAATAACAATCTTCGACAGAACTGATAGTTTTAAAAATTTTCGTGTCATCTGCATAGAGCAACACGTTACAATTTTTAATATATTTATCTATATCATTTATAAAAAGCGTAAACAATAGGGGACCTAGATGAGAGCCTTGGGGTACTCCGGAACTAATGGACTTGAATTGTGAGGTGTGACCAGATAGGACTACACATTGGCTTCGATTTTCAATATATGACTTGATCCAGCGGAACAGATCGCCATGTATACCTAGGCGCCAAAGCTTAAGAAGGAGCGTGTTGTGGCAGATTTTGTCGAATGCCTTGGCGAAATCTGTGTACACGGCTTCTACAGAAGCACCTTCGTCCATCGCGAATAGGATCTCATTACAAAAAGTCAATAAATTACTGTCCACCGAACGACCTCTGTAGAAGCCATGTTGGTTAGGGCTAATGTGATTTTTAAAAACTTCAGAAATTTGGTCTGTAACAATCGTTTCGAAAATTTTATTAAATTGGCATAGTTTAGAAATAGGCCTGTATTGCTCAATGTCCCGACTAAAACTGTAATAATAAATATATATATATTTTTTTGATTTGATTTGTTTTTCTGTGATAGCTTAGCTTAACAAAAAATCTATGTATGAACAATTTTACAAGTCGGCAAAATGAGAGTGAGTTTTGTAACTATTTGGAGCGGTGTGGAGGAAGTCCTGGTGCATTATTAAAAAATGTTGTTAATGAAAATTCAAATTCATTTATTTGCTTAAAAATATGGTACAATTGGCAAGGATTGGCAAGTTGAAGTGGTAGTGGGCTGGTCACATCTGCCGAAGAACCGATGGTCGATGGGGAAGGAGGGTTCTTGAGTGGAGACCACGATCTGGCAGACGCAGCGTGGGACGCCCGCCGGCCCGCTGGACCGACGACCTGAAACGAGTCGCCGGTAGCGGATGGATGAGGATGGCCGAGGATAGAACTCTGTGGCGTGCTCTTGGAGAGGCCTATGTCCATGATGGCTATGGCTGATGATGATGATGATGATGGTACAATTAGGTGGTGTTTGTTTATTATTCCTGTACGACGCCATATCTTGCTAGATACTAGCATGCAAATTTAGTTTTAAGTATCTTAATTAACTATAAACCTTGGTTTATCTTTATGGTTAAGGATAAATACCTAAGTTAACTTTGTAGTAGTATTTTTTTTTATCTCCCGCTCTGTCACCAAAATTTAGGGTACTTAGGTTTTTTGCCTTTTTCAGGATAATAACCGTGAACCTATTACACTGGACATGCTCTTGCCCGGTTATTTATTTTGTTACATATTATATTGTGTGTATGTACGTATCAGGCATGTGGGGCTCAAGTTATAATGATGATGGTGACATACTTCATTTAAAATTTTATTTTTAACTAAGCATCCGTGGCTTAACGACTTCGTACAGATTATTATAGTAAAGGACAAGGGACTAAAGTAAGCCTTGATGACACGAGATATTTATCCACCCGAGCTAAGCGTGGGTGAATGAAGTTCGAGTGTCCTCATGGCATTTTAGTCTCGAGTTAAACACTCTGCTTTTCACTTCGATTGCGAGAAAAATAAATCTTAAATTATAATGTTGTTATTACAAAAACTTAAACAACTGTTGAAATTTGGTTTTGTACATATCAATTCATAAAAAAAAAACACTTCATACATGTCTATGGTATGTCAAAGATTTTGTAAAAACAGCGTGATATAGTTTTAACATATACACCTTAAAAAATACAATTTAATAGCGCTATCATTTTTACGGTATCTTACCGAATTTCTCTTCATCGAATGAATCATTTCATCAAACGCTATTTTCTGCTGAAACCGTAGTGATTTCAGGATATCTTAAACGTAGGTAGGTTAGGTTAGGTTCTAACCTAACCTGTTTAAGATACTCTGGAAACATTATGGTTTCAGCAGAAAACGGCGTTCGATGAAATGATACATCCGATGACAGGTGTTTCGATGAAATGATAGACACCCCATTTTTACTCTAAACCCGTAACTGTAATGCAGAACGAGACAGCATCAAGGTTGTTTTGGGGTTAGAATTAGAACATTACCTATAAATAATCCATAGACAATATTTTCTAAACGAAGACTGAGTAGTGGAGGTCGGATGCCCAGCCCCAGCCTGCCCTGCCCTGCACCGGCTCCACCGCGATCTCCAACGTCAAGGGCAACATCATCAAATGGCAACAATGTATCTGGCTGTTTGTGGTTTTCCAAGGCCTTTATTTTTAACAGGAAATTAAAAAGAAAAAGTACTTTAGTCCCTAGGTATTAAAATGTCACTTTAATCCCTAGGGATTAAATGCTTCACTTTAGCCCGCCTATACACGGCTATTATGAGTAATTTTAGAGCGAGAGAAGTGAAATAAATATTTCATTCTTTATACATTGTTTTTCTTCAGGTACTAGGAAACTCGTAACGTGTTCCATATAGACGGAGTACTAATAATGACTACTTTAACAATAGCAGATTCAAAGATCCACTTCTCGTACCCCGTGTGCAAATCTTTCATATTATTCTCACGATCGCTTCATTCCGATCCGAATGGGTCTATCTGTAGCCAGCTTCACCCTGATTTAATAGAGTAGAGGATATAATAGACCAGATGCCTCAGATCCGGTGGGATTTAAGAGCGCCACGCGCATCTGTCCTCGATTCCCACACCCGCCACTTTTTCATATATTCGAATTTCGAAGATTTGTTTTTTATATCGGAACAGACTCGGAAGCGTTTTTTAAAAACGGAACTTGTGCGAGTACTGGGTACCTACTTTTTTTCTAAGCGATACAGATAAAAAATGCTTAAAGAGGTGCATTCAAAAGATTAAGTAGTAGGTACGTAAATAAAGCAGCAAAGCCAAGTCAAGTATTTCAATACAATATTGCCAAATACAATTATTGATAGATTGGTGGAATGTCAATTTTAATATAAAATGCAGACATAAAAATAAATTAATATCGACACTGTCACAACTAATCAAATCGATTACATTACACCAAACCACAAAACAAATCTGTGCCGTGCCCATTATTAATATTTTTTCTAAAGCAAAACCGCAATTTTGCGTGTCGAGAGAACCCGCACCGTATGGGACAGACAGGTGTTAAATCTCTAGTTCCCACAGCACAATGGCGTTTTTGCTGGAATCTGAACAAGTGGCATCACCGGCTCTCATAGACATAGCGAAAAAAAATAATGAGGCTAGAGACGGGATGTGCCGCGTGGGTCTAATCGGTAAATCGATGAAAAGAGGTTTTATTATTTTTCAACCTTATTACAAATATAGATTTATTAAGATTTTCGGGATTATCATGTTGAACTACGAGTAGATAGGTTGTTAACACTGAAATACCTATCCCTATATGTATGTGAGTAAGAGCGAAATCGTCCGTTTGTTTGAGGCAGACTCTCTGTACTTATTTGAGTGACTAAAACAATACTTGATCACAGAAAATGCTGTTTTAGCCATTACGTTAGTTTATTTTTAGTTTCAGTTTTTAGATACAAGGTTAATGCTGAAGTTTTTGCAATACTACCAACAGCTAACCAAACTTTTTTTACCGTGTATCGACTCGACTCATCGACTGGCGACATCACTGCGCGCTCGTAACGCCATCTTCCGGTACTCATGCATTACACGCTACCGTATCTTGTTCGACATAATGAGCGGGAACTAGGAACCCAGAAATCAGAGAATGTTTCATTAATCTAGCATATGCTAATCTCTTCCTAACCCCTTGTCCTCTAGTATTGTTTTGCGTCTCATTTGAATAAAATGTACAATACGAAACAACTAATTACGGAGCCCAGGCCTAAATGTAGATAATTTTCCTTCTTATGTAGAAAGCTTACTTGCGATTAAACTAAGCTCTAGGCTTGTACTATGGGTACTATACAACGATAAATATACTTCGATAGAGAAATAAATACTTAAATACATATAAAACATCCAAGACTCAGGAACAACTACTCGTGCTCATCACACAAATATCTGCCCTTACCGGGATTTGAACCCGGGACCACTGGCTTCGGAGGCAGGGTCACTCCCAACTAGGCCAACATGTCGTCAATTTTTGTCGTGTTGTCGATTTAGAGTCAGTACAGTACTAACGCGACAGCACTGTCATAAGTTGGTGGTGGTGCATTAGGGCATCAGGGGTCAGGTCACTTGAGTCACTTCGCGTCGACTTAGGCCGCTTCCTGACTTGTCGGCATGCTTGCAATGAAAAGTACAGGCAGCGTAAACACTGCGCATTGATTAGTATTATACCTAGACGCCACTGGTTGCCTAGAAACCCTTGCCGATTCCGTGTTTTACTGCAAGCACACCGACAAGTCAGGCCTATATTAAAATGGCCCGCTAGTCTTTGGCACTAGTTTTTTGTGGACGCGTAGTTGAAAGATTCAGTACCTACTCATTTTGCCTAGTACGACTCACCTCTAGTGGTCACCACTAACTAATAATTTTAGGGGTCCACTGAAACCAGCAACCATCAACAAGTAACTTCTCGGTGATTCACTGGCTTCCTTGAAAGTTCATTGTAATTCGAGAGTGCATTGTTTGTATCCATTGAGGACGTTCCTGGCAGTGCATTAGCGGTGGTTGTTGCACTTAGTGGGGCTCTCACGGTCGCAGCCGTTAAGAATTTAAGGTTAATTTGAGAATGAACTCATTAATAATCGTCATTTTAAAGATACCCGGAAAGTATAAATAGTTTACGTTTACACTTGATAGGGACCTATCAATCGAGTCGGCCTAATAAGTAATTCTACTTTTAATTAACGGCTTTCACTGCTGTTAAGGTCTATTTTGCCAATGTAGAGTTATTAATAGGCACTCTAGGCCAAAATCCATGGCCTTATTAGAGAAATAAGTCCATGGATGTCGGTTGATTAGGCCATTTTAGAGAGTGCAATATAACCTAAACCCCAGTTTTTAACTATGTAATCTTCAAGCTTTCTGCGTTCTGAATATGGGCAACATTAAAAAAAACCGTCAAGTGCGAGTCAGACTCGCGCACTAAGGGTTCCGTGCCATTATGTATACAACATTAAACACTATATTTTTAGTTTTTTAGTTTCAACAGCCCCGGTGTCTGTCCCGTGGGAGCCCTCCTGAAATATTTATTTATTTTTATAATAAAGTGAATATACACTTGACTATTTCAAGCGTCTAGGTATCTGTAGCCGTAATTAATCTAAAAACGAAAAAGTAAGCTAAAAACGGCATAAAAATCACGTTTGTTGTATGTGAGCTCCACTTAAATATTTACTTTGTTCTCCTTTTAGTTTTTTTATTTTAGTGGCAACAGAAATGAATTATAGGTATCTGTGGAAATATCAACTGTCTCGCTACCACGGGTTATGAGATACAACCTGGGCTGGAATTCTACAAGGTAATAACGAATCGTGTTTGACGTGTTTTCGTATTGTAAACGTTTTGATAACTCTTATGTCATTTACAATAATGGCGACTGTGACATAAACGATTCTTAAACGTGTCAAACACGATATCGTTTTAACGCACCTGAATACAGGCCCTGGTGACATACAGACAGTGGTCTTAGTAATAGGGTCCTGTTTTTACCGGGTACAATACATAATTCCGAAGAGTCATAACTGCATGCATTTTTTTATAGGAGACTTAATTTTTTATATCGCTTATAAATCAAACCTAACCTTCGTATAGCAATTATTATGCAATTTATTTAAAATAGCTCCAACGTAATATAGCGTTCGGAAAAATGAAAATGTCGGACAAATGAATATCGGAAAAACATAGTTCGGAATTTTAAGGTGTTCCCGTTTTTACCCTTTCGGTACGGAATCCTGAAAATTATTCGAATGACACGCCACTTACAATTATGGCTAGAAGTGAACCCAGCAATTGAATGTTCTAGGTCTTTGACCACTCAAGATCTCGCTCGGTACCTGAGTAGGAGACAACCGACGCCAGTTAGCGACTTCCTTATTGAAGATAGTTCTAGAAGCCGGGCGGGCCTTCCTGTTAGTACAAAGTAATACGTTGTCACAATACGAGTACCTATTGTAAACGGGTACATAGTCACCAGCAATATATTAACCAACATTGGGCATAAACAAAATAAAATGTTTTAAAAAACTTCAAACCGTCTTCAAAAAACAAGAAATAAGTTTTTTTTACAGAATTATCAACAAGTTTAAAGTTGATGGTATTTCTGTAGCTCTGCCTACCCCACTCTGGGAATGAAGGCTTGAAGTTATGTGTGTATGTAAGTTATTTTTAACTGACTTCAAAAAAGGAGGAAGTTTTCGATTCATCGGGTTTTTTTTAATGTAGGTATGTTCCCCGATTACACAAAGACCGCTACCTATATTTGAAAGTTTTTTTTGTTCGATTGGGTATACTTTCTTGTTGGTTCCATTTCCAGCGCGTCAAGATCTGATGATGGGATCTTGGAGCAATCGAGAGAACTCCTTAAATATAATAGGAATAAATGTACGTGGATGACATGACAGTATTATTATGATCACTAAAAGGTATTCAAAATAGTAAAAACTGTCATCAAAAAGGAAGAAATAGCTTCTTTTAAAATTATAGGCCATCCATAGTCGGCATCCCACTAGCTTATAACCAAAACCCGAATTCAACTGGAGTGACCTATTACCTATCATTTTAAAACAAGTTATAAGTAGTCAGTCCAACTGAATTTGGCTTTTGGTTAAAAATATTGTAGGACGCCGACTTCAGTAGGACTGGCCTATTAACTATCATTTTAAAACCCATAGTTCAGACCCCCTGCAAAAACACTCCATACAAAATAGACGACAATACCAAAAATCTGAAAAAATCTTAAATGAAAGGGCATATAACGAATTTTAAAGGAAAACTATCGCGACTAAGTAGACATAATTTTTTCTTGAGATACAGGGGATTAAAGTGTTTATACCTACTAAAATCATCTCTAAGACGGCACCAATTGGCTTTTAATAGAAAATTAGTTATTACTTGTTGATTTTTATGTTTGTATGTAGTAGGTACTTAACACCTTCGGAACCCTACACTGAGCATGGTCCGACATGATCTTGCCCGATTGTTTTTTACATTTTCTCCTAATTTGTATCAATGTAACTCAATTCTGATTTTCATGCATGTTCTCTATTGAACTGGACAATTGTACTTTGAAAATCGAAGTGTGAAATTACGTTAGCTCCATCCTTTTCTCAATTTAGATTTGAGTAATGAGGTACCCGAAGTTTCAAATTTAGTGTTGAGTGGTTACCATCCAGATTCCTGCCTCGAGTCTTCACGCAAATAGTCACTAGCTACTGTAATTGCTACACGAATTGTAAGGCGCCCTATGTTTTAAGGGTCTTAAACTCTTAATACATAGGGTGATAGAACGAGTAAATGGACAAGAACCAAAGATATCTATATATACCTAAGGTAAAGACACCAGTACTCGACAAAGGACCAATGTTCGACACTGACTCTTATTCAAAGAAGATAAGAGTTATTCATTCGTTTTGCAACAATCAAAAAAATCTTATGATCTTAGAATTAAAAGCTTCTGTCGATTATTGGTGCATGTCAGCTAAAAGTGTCGAACATTGGTGTTGTTACCTTACATGATCCTAATTCTACCGGTGATAAAATATTACTAGTGTTTTTATATTTTAACCTTAAAAGCAGCAGTGTTCGCATTGCTGTGTTTCGGTGTGGGGCTTAGACAAATTGTAAAATTACTAGCATAGAAGCATCCTATCTTAGTCCTCCTATGGCAACGCATTTGCGATCTTAGGTTTGCCGTCTTGTGGAGTTTTAGAAAGTACATTCTCAGCTTTTTGCATTTGTCATTAGTTATTTTTCTATCCAAGGTTGTCTGGAAGAGATCGCTATTTAGCGGTAAGACCGCCTGTGGTATGCCTATGATTAAAATGTTCCGTGTTCTGTTTTTTTTTGTGTTCAATAAAGAGTATTGTATTGTATTAATAAAACTCAACATATATAAAAACTGATTTTAATATTTTTTCTAATACATAACATAGCTACATAGTAACTTAATACAAATAAAACAAAAAATATTACATTCAAATGCCTGAAGTAAGTATCCTTATTCTAATCACAAAAACCAAAACAACATTATACATTATTTGTACTATTTTAAAATAAGGTTTATCATCACAGTGTTGTCAACAATAATATCTACAAAATAGTTGTGTTCAACACAATTTTTAAGAGTTACACCTGAATCTGCTGCTCTCTCTGCCTAGGACTTTTTCAGTAAAGGTTATTATCAGTGGGCTTATACAAGGCGCAGTCTATGAACGTAAGTGGCTTTCAAAATAAATAAAAACGTATAGGATTGACGCTTAGAATCAGGGCTCGGAAACCGGTTAAAATTTCAAATAAATAACCGGTTTTTGGAGAAACCTTTATATAAAGTTCTTTACGAATTAACCGGTATGGAACTATAAAAACCGGTTTACCTAGTCGCACGTCACGTACCATAAACAAGCGCCATTTTATTCAGTGCAAAACTTTTGGTTTCTCGAATCGCCGGTCGTGCATTAAACCGGTTAATTGAGGTTAAAATAAAGTTCTCAAAACGTTCGCGGTCCCTGAAAAAGTTCGGAGCAAAACTGAAATGAACCGGTACCAACCGGTATTTTTTAAATCTAGTTTATGCACCAATGTGATGCCACTAAACTATAGTCAAGAGCAACGAAAACGGGTCACTTAGTACAAAACTTCCAAAGAAAGTGACCCGTTTTCATTGGTCCTGAGCGTGTCGCCGCCCGAACGTTGCTTTACGGTGGGTACGAATTAGAGCAGCCTCGGGTTGAGGCACGCACGGCTCACCTATTTTGCTCAAATTCGTACGCGCTCACGCGCTGTGCGCGAGCAGCGGTCGAACGAAAGTCGGTCTTTTGACCGCGCTCAAAGGCGCCTCGGTGAGCGTGCCTCGCGTAATTTGAACGTGTATCCGAGCGTACCACGGGCAGAAAGACAAGTTCTAACTTGGAGGCGCGTACAAATTTGATAGAGTTGCTGTGCCGTTTCTCCACCGAGGCGATATCTTCTTCTTTTTGTTAAAAATTCGGTGAATTATGATAAACGCAGCCGCGGCTGTCATCGTGTTTGACGCCATTTTGAAATGTCAGCTTGGAGCGAGCATGCTGCCTTACCCACGCGTGTTTATTTGCAAAAATTTGGGTCGCGAGCAGCTCGCTGTGCGGGGCGAGCATGCCTCAGGTTGAGCCGCTCAGATTCGTACCCAGCTTTAGGTTTGACGTGTCCGCTGTATGAAAATATCTTTTTACATACATACATAACATCACGCCTTCATTCCCAGAGTGGGGTAGGCAGAGCTACAGAAATACCAACAACTCTAAAAAGACTTGTTGATAATTCTGTAACCACATTTTGCACAATCAGGCCAAGAAGTTTACTAGTGTATTAGTGACAGGTTGCAAGCCCATCGCCTAACAATACTACAAGCCCTTATTCCCTTAGTCGCCTCTTACGACATCCACGGGAAGACATGGAGTGGCACTATTCTAACCCGGCAACCACACGGGCTGATATCATTTTATATGTTAGGTAATATCCTATAGATTGACGTTGCAGCTTTACGTGAATCTATATCAATGTTATAAATATTGTTAGATTTGTCATTAGCGCTAGCAAAATGAAACTTCTGAAAATTGATGAAATCCCTGCGGCATCTTCTTAGTCCTTGTTCTTTGGTATCTATAATTGTTAGCTAAAATGTCTATCTTTCTTTATGCATGTCATAGAGCACAGTCCCGAGCCGGTACAGCGGGAGCCCCACAACCGTGAAATAGTCCCCCTCGACGCGCTCCACGAACGTGCCGCCCACGCCTTGGATGCCATAGCCGCCCGCCTTGTCCCTGTTGGAATGTATGGTGGTCAGATATGAAAAAAATAAAACCATGAGTTTTGAATGTGACTGTCGCTTAAAGGTTTACTGGAAGAGATCCCTTAAAGTGATAATTTCGCCTATGTACATACCTTCTGTGTTCCTGTTTCTTTTTTAATTTCTTATTTTTTGTTTGTGCAGTAAATAGTTTACAAACATAAACATACATACATATTATCTGTGTATGTTACTTAAATTGCTTATTGGTAGATGTAGCAGGTAAGAAGGTACCAATTAAACTAAATTAAAGTTGATAGTTTGAGATTGCTCTAGTTTTAAACATTATGTCTATTTAGGTATTTAGAACGCAGGTTTACATTTAAATCTTTAGTTCAGACAAAGGGACAGACACTGTTGTTTTTGCAACAAATAAAAAAAAACAGGCAGAATAATATTGTAGTCATTATTTTCTGCACAAGCTGTTTTAAGTCATAGTGCCCCATGCCGTAAGGAATATTTCACTGATAGTTGATCAACAGTGACAAGATATACTTAGGTTAGTATACAAGGCTTAGGGGGTCAACCGAGTTTGTACCTCCGCGGTCACCATGTACCAATGAGTAACTTAAGTGCTTTACCCAATGCTCCTACGGTGAAGGAAAAGCATAGTGAGGAAACCTGCACATATGAACAGCTGAGTGTGTAAGAGGGTAATTGCACAAAAGATCCTAAATGACTTGAAATGTTGAAATGGGCACATCTGCAAGATAAGATATACTCCAACAGATGTGAATCAATTAAAATGTTGTCAGCTTACATAGGTTCTCCAGTAGCAATGTATCCCTTTATCTGGTCCTCAGTCATCTTGCCAAATATAACATTAGTCTTTTCAGTGAATTTCACAACTTTGTCTAGTGCCTTCACAACTACTCCGGTGTAAACTGTGTGCCCTCTCCCAGACAACCTGCAACAAATGTAAAAGTGGGTACGAATTAGAGCAGCCTCCGTTTGACGGCACGCATGGCTCACCTATTTTGCTCAAATTCGTGCGTGAGATCAGTCTTTTAACCGTGCTCAAAAGCACCTTGTTGTGCATGGCTCTCATAATTTGGATGTGTACCCGAGCGTACCGCGGGCAGAACGACAAGTTCTAACTTGTCTGTGGGTAAGGCGTGTACAAATTTGATAAAGTTGCTGAGCCGTTCCACCACCAAGGCAGTTTCTTCTTTTTGTTAACAATTTGGTGAATTATGATAAAACGCAGCCACGGCAATCACCGTGTCCGACACCATTTTGAAATGTCGGCTCGCGGCTAGCAAGCTGACTCACCCGCGCATCTTTATGTGCCGCGCGAGGCGAGCCACTCGAGATTCATACCCGGCTTTAAATGTTCTAGTTGGGTCAATCAAGGATAATCACTATCCTCATATAAACACATAACTACACTTGTTTCTTAAGTTTTCATAAATACTATGTTGTAGTTAAATAGGACTTGACTGCATTCCATAATCATCATGACCTCAACATCTTGGTGCAGGTATTTCGGAAAACTTGCACCACCCACGAGATTGATGCCCACCTCTATAGTCTTCTTGTGACTTTTTATCCTCCAGTTCTATACATAGAAAGTATCTTAAAAACAAACCTTGATAACATTTGAAATGCATCTGCTTCAGATGTAGGCTTTCCAAACATCTCTCCGTCCAGGGTAACCATGGTGTCTGCTCCAATGACTATGTCTGGGGCTCGACCCTGACTCCTCAGTCTTTGCTCCACTTCCAAAACTTTTTGTAAAGCAGTCTCCTCTACAAATGCTGAGAAGTTTTCGAAATCTTTATGATCAAGATTTTCTTCAAATAATGATGGACATAACTCTACTTTTAACCCCTAAAATTAAAAATAAATAGAAATTTTAGTTACTGAAACATATTATCTTATCAGGCATATCAGTGTCATCTGCCCATCTGCCTAGAATAGTTAAATAAATTACATCCAATTTATCATTAATATAAGTGACCAACTATATTATTTATTAGTTCCTTTCGCCTGGGCGAGCCTGAAGCTAAAATAATATTTTTCTGCTTTAAAACATGCATCACAGGCTGCAACATCGTGATAACCTAATAATATAAGGAGAACAAGGGCTTCCTAGATAAATTAAGCTGCAATTTATTAATATGGATTTTTATCTTATTCTCGTTTACTTTCAATCACTTCAGCGTAATAATTATTTTTGAATTTTCGAAAACTACTACAATCCCGTCAATCTATCTACATTACACGTGAATATGACATAATAAAGACGTTTTGTATAATTTGGATTGCATTTCTAACAGGATCGCATTTAACCCTTCGTATGCCTAGTGCCGTATCCGGCCCAGCGCAGTAGAGTGCCTAGTACCGTATCCGTCCACAAGGGATTTAATCTTGTTATTTTAAATTGGACTATACCTCCTTTAAGATAGGGTTCTAATTTGCTTGTGGTAAAATCTAAAAATCAATCTTCCATAGATTAGATTTAGTAGTTCGAAAAGTGGAACCAATTGAGAGCCAGGATTTTTTAAACTCTGTCACGTGACACCGATGACGTCATAGCCCGGCATACGACGGGTACAAGTGTGGGAGCCCCTCCGGCATACGAAAGGTTAAGACTTACGAAAGCCGAAACTACAGAAAAAAAAAAAAGACATCCGACAGAGTTTCTTACAGGTTCTTCTCTGATCGGTCGCGATTTTTTTTTTTTTTTTTTTTTCTCTTCTTTGGCATGGCGCGGATTGCGTATTGCCACAAACAAAACGGGGAAACGTTATTCGCGTTAAATTAAATCAAGGGCAACGGAAATTTGGATAGGAAAAAAGACAGGATCAGTTAGGATAATATTTATAAGAAGAGATGAGTAAACTTAAATACGAATATCATTGAAAATAATAAAAGAAGATATGGATCGGTAAACAGAGGGGTGATTAGTAGCAAGAAGGACAGGAATGGATGTTGGAAAAGGAATTTTTAATTGAATTAAATCATTATAGAAAGAAACATGGCAGTGGAGAGGGCAAGACAAAAATATGTGATTTACGTCTCCTATCGCCCCACAATCACACAAATTGTTTCCAGTAATATTTATTTTACTTAGATGAGCAGGCGTGCACGCATGACCCAATCTCATTCGGATGATAATACTGGAGGCACGTTTGCCAAGTCCCAGCTTATTGAACCAGGGCTTGGGGGGGATATTACTTTAGATATTAAAATAAAATTTACCCTTAACCTGAGCACTCTTCACCCACATATCACTCCAAGAATCCCGAAGATAACATGCAGGCAGAGAAGTCAAGTCATGGCTAAAATTTGTATAAGGAAAACTATCTCCACACTCGACAGCCTCGTTTGCCAAATGGTCTGCTCTAACATTGCCGTGGATTCCGCTGTGACCCGGAACCCAGGCAAAGGATACTAAAAGATCCTTCGTAGAACAATCTTTTAGTAACATTCGGGTGCTCATAATTATAGGAAAGATAATTTTACAATTAAAGGGATATTTAGACAAAGCTTGTAAGGCACTCATTGAATCGGTAATTATAACTGATTTTCTAAGTTTTGCTAACCGAACATATTCAACAGCTTTAAATAGTCCAAAACATTCCCCTGTAAATACGGATGACTCCGCAGGTAGTTTTATTTGTTGAACAATTTTATACTGAGAATGATACACACCTACTCCCACACGGCCTAAAGAAGAATGTTTTGAAGCATCTGTATATATAGTGTGACAGCCTTTCCAAAGACTATCCTTTACAAAATGGAAAGACCTATTGATATTAAGATCATCTTTAGTAATACCTAGATTTAAAACAACGTCAGGAGTATAAGTTAATGATTCAAAAGTAGTACAAAACAAAGGGTATGTTGTAGAGGTATGGGTTGGAGCTTGGATAGAGGTATACTTTCGGAAGCTATTTATAAGGCATGGGACAGACTTATGTGACCAATAACTAGAAGAAACTATGAGATCAGAAAGAGACTGCAGTTTATAATGAAGTGGATGGTTAGAGACTTGGAGGGATCGAAACAAAAATTTGTCAGCAAGGTATTGACGGCGTAATTGTAAAGGAGGTTCACAACATTCTGTCTGTAGTGCATTAATTGGACTGGATTTCATAGCACCCGTTATCAACCTTAAAGATTTCGACTGAATATTTTCCAACTTTTTAAAAGCAGTAACACTACCAGGCTCCAATAAAAAAGTACCATAGTCTAACACGCTACGTATTAGGGCATTATAAATCAGTTTCATACAAAATGGATGAGCGCCCCACCAAACACCAGAGAGGCATCTGAGCATATTTAGCAAACGCTCGCACCGAGCGTAAATATATTCACAATGTGGGATCCCTGTTAATTTAGAATCAAGAATAATACCTAAAAACTTTGTTTGGTTTGTTACAGGAATTTCACAGTTATTATAATATACCGATACAGGTGGAGGTAGTCGCATTCGAGAAAACAATATTACTGAACTTTTAGATGGAGACAAATCGAGCCCATTTTTATCTAACCATCTCCTAAGTAGATTCAAGGAGGCAGTCAGAGAATGACTAGCGTTTTCAATGGATCGATTAGTACAGTACAACAAAAGATAATCTGCATATTGGAGGACACTGACATTCTTATCTAAAGATGATTCTAGGTCATAAGTATAGATATTGTATAGGATTGGACTTAGCACAGAGCCTTGTGGAAGACCTTTCCACACTAACCTTGATTCCTCGCTTTCGTCGTCTAAAATTAAATGAATACGCCTTTCCGATAAGACGTTAATTATAAAGTTACTCAGAAGAATCGGGACATTCAAGGTTTGAAGCTTATTTTTAAGGATACTTAAAACAACATTATCATAAGCGGAACTGATGTCAAGGAACGATGCAACTATAGAATGATTATTAGAGAAAGCTAATATTATATCAGTAATAACTACTGATATAATATTAGCTACTATCTAATGATACTATCAATGGTACTTTTACCTCGCCTAAATCCAAACTGAGTTTTACTCAATAAGTTGTTAGACTCAATGAACCATTCTAACCTGTTTTTAACTAGCCGTTCACCAATTTTCATTAAAATAGAAGAAAGTGCTATTGGCCTATATGAAGAAGGATCAGATGAAACTTTGTTAGGTTTTAAAATCGGAAGTATCTCCTGAGACTTCCAGGAAGTAGGAACAATGCCAGAAACAATAATGGAATTAATGAGGTTAAGGAGGTATGAAAGTGTATTATCACTAAGATTAGAGACAAAAGAATAAGGTATACCGTCCAACCCAGGGGCAGAGTCCTTGACATTAGATAAGACACCCTTAAGTTCAGCAAAAGAAAATGGACTATTAAGACCTTCAGGGTCGTTTGTAAATGAAGATGGGATAGAGCAAGGCAAAAGCACATCCTCTGGAACTGACGGAGGGGCTAATTTATTTAAAAAACTATGAGCTAATGATGAAGGAAAATGACGCGACGTGGATTCTCGGAATGCTGATCGAAACCTACGAATATTGCGCCAGACTTCAGATGGATGGATATCAGGAGATAAAGACAAACAGAAAGTTTTCCAACTTTCAAACTTTTTTTTTAAATAGTTTATTAGTATCCTTAATACAAGCAATAAGTAACTCAAAATTTTCAACAGAACCGCACTCATTGTACCTAAGTTCATTTTTTTTCCTGTTTCTTACCGCATCTGTGCATTCTTTATCCCACCAAGGGGGTGAAGGAATGACGTTTGGACACAGACTACTAAGAGATACTACGTATTGGATACCTACCTTTTAAAGGAAACGCAGCGTCAGCTGCTTCAATAAAAATATCAGCTAAAACCGATGCACAGAGTGGTTCTGATCCCTGACAAACACTAGGGAGCAAAGAGATCTTACTCTCTATATATTTACTGAACGAGTCCCAGTCTGCATTCTTTAAGTTGTATTTTAAACGAGGGCGCGGGGACTGTTTTCGCATTGGACCAGCGATGAAAGGGAATGTAATTAATAATGGAAAATGATCACTTCCATATGTTGATGGCAGTGTATCCCAAGAAAGTGTAGAGGCTAGGCCAGGTGTACATAGTGAGAGATCAGGAACACTAAGACCCTCATTAGGGGCCGTTCGACGAGTTGGCTTTCCAGTGTTAAGTATACAAATATTATGACTATCTAATAAGTCTAGTAGTGCAGATCTATACCAGTTTGAGGAAGCGCTGCCCCATGATTGATGCTGAGAGTTAAAGTCACCAAGTATCACAAATGGTCTAGGAAGTGAGGAAAGAATGTTATCGATTTCATCAAAAATAATAGTAAGTAGAAGGGTGAGGAATATATATAGATACAAAGCATATGTCCTTAACTAAAGCTGCAATAATAGAAAAATCTTTATTAAGGTGGGAAGTAGGAAAATATGTAAATGTGAAAGAATGTTTGATGAGCAGGGCTGTACCCCCATACCCATCAGATCTATCTTCTCTGAGACAAGCATAACCAGGAATCCTAAACGAGAAACCTGGTTTAAGCCAAGTCTCTTGCAATGAAACAATAAATAGGTTATATTTATTAATTAAATAGATCAAATCATTTTTCTTGGGAATTACACTCCGACAATTCCACTGAATTATCTTTGCGTTGTCCATTGTAAGTAGAGATTTGAGTGATGGCATCAATCAATGGGGCAGCGTTGGTCGGTGTTAAAATATTGGATTGGGACAAAGTGTTTATTAGTGCAATTATTAAGTCTGTTACAGAAGAATTATTAGGTAAATTATTATTACTGTTATTCTTAAGAGCACATCCATTACAGGACTGTGGGATATTAAAATCTTTTAAGATGGCATTATGGGCTACCCGATCATAACCTTTTTCAAGTTTTGGAGGGGATTTTGCTTTCATAAATACAGTTTTCTTGTAGGATGAGACTTGAGGGCGCTTAGGCGAGGAATACTCAGGCTGAGGGCCTGTTGCAAGAGATGAAAGGTTAGGAGTAGCTAACAAAGCATCTGCATATGATATTCTGAGTATTGGGGAATGAAGTTTAGAGGCTTCAGCATAGGAAACACAGCTTTTTGCCATGGATTCCTTAATAGCTTTTTGTCGACTGAATTCAAGACAAGATTTACTTGTTGCCAAATGAGCTCCTTTACATAGACAACATGAAACATCATCATCTTCAACTGTACAACTTTCACCAGAGTGACCCTGACCACACTTGAAGCACCTTGGCATAGCCGCTCTGCAATTAACTTTAACATGCCCAAATCGACAACACCTATAACATTGTATAGTTGGAAAAATATAAGTATCCACCAGTAGAGCTGAATAACACATAAAAATGCGTTTTGGTAGCACTTGGCCATCAAAGGTTATTACAACAGATTCAGTTGGTTTTAGTTGTTCTGACAATATTTTTCTGTTAATCCGTCTAATCTTCAAAATCGGCCCACATCCAATGGGAACAGAAATATTTTCTTTAACTTCCTCATCTGACCATTCCGAGGGAATGCCTCGTACAATGCCCATGCGAGTCACAGAGAAAGTTGGAATAAAAGCCTTATAATTTTCACTGTCCAGATTTGGGTTGCTCCAGAAATGGTTGGCGTCTTGGTAATTTGAAAAGGAGAGGGACATTTTATTTCTACCTATCCGTTTCAAGCTGCCATTAACAATTCCATTTATCAAATTTTTTTTCAAGAATCTACCAAAATTTATTGGGTGTAAAGTTACACCATCGTTAGGAGATGCTTGTTGTCTCTGCACATGCACATTGTATGGGGCTGCGTCCGAGGACTGGTATGCAGGCCGACCAATAGGAGATTTGTGAGGGGCAGCGGGCCCAATATTATTTAAATTAATGGGAGGAGATTGAGAGTCACCACTAGGATTAGCAGTGACACGACTACCTTTAACAATTATCACACGAGACTGTGGAGGAGGCATAGATTCCGGTTTGTTATTGTCATATTTTGAACTTTCCCTAATTACAGCCTGTTCATCTATGTTGCACTGACATTCGTGATCCTTAACAGTACTATCGGTATAACTATCCTTGCCCACACGATGCCTACGTTTTTTATTGCAGTGTTTACAAACGCGACAAGATAATTTACGTTTATTTTTGCGCTGATTTTGAGTCCAAGATCCATCTGTATCTACACCACTTATAGATTCATTATTAGAGACGGTTACCTCTTGAGCAACATCCATACTAAAATCTACTGGGGGAATTGGAGGATCCTTTCCAGAACCCCCAGGATCAGGGGGTTCCGCCATGTAGGCGGCAAAAAATAAAGTTTACTTACCAATAATTATGTACAATTATTTACACTAATTTCTACACAAATATATACAAAACTACTAATTACATAGGGAAATATACAAAACTGATCCTATCTACTAGATTATCAGCGTAAAACAAATTTAAAGCAAAGAAGCCGAAAAAACACAACCGAAAAGGAGGACGTTTCCCGCGCTTTTTGAGATCGGTCGCGATTTGAACCTGCAGTCAATTTAGGCTAAGTCGCTACTATGACGTTTCAAAAGAGTTTATTATTTGTAAACTTACTTGAATAAAGATTATTCTGATTCTGATTCAGAAACCGCATCTCTTTCACTCGTCACTCATGACTGCTTACATCGAAAGAGAGAAGTGACAACTTCGATTAGGACCGAAGTAGGAAGCATGTAGGACGTCAGGCTGTTGCTTTAAAAACGCCTTTGCAAATGAACTGTTCCAGACACTGTTTTAAGCACGGTTAGAAAAACCGATAATCGATATCGGTTGATGTCGGTTTTCGACGAAATAGTAATAAGCGTCAACGAAACGAATCGGTATCGGTACCCTTGTGCATTTCGTTTTTGTAGAACGTCGCTTTGCATTTTAAACAGAAAATACAACCTACAAAAGGTGATGGAAACTTAATTACTGTAAAATGAAGTCCATTGTGGCTTATGTGCGCAACCTTCTCGGTTGGTGTGATGAAGACGATCCGGCCATTAAATCGAGCTTCAAACGAGACAGGTACCTATGACACTTGTTTACAACGTTTCGGATATGGCGGCAAAGACCTTTTTTACCAGACGTTTATAAATGTCCATAATCATTCCTATTAATTGCAATA
Source organism: Acleris holmiana (assembly GCA_949316455.1). NCBI lineage: Eukaryota > Metazoa > Arthropoda > Insecta > Lepidoptera > Tortricidae > Acleris > Acleris holmiana. Next base: position 24,773,022 of record OX438763.1, on the reverse strand, counting down.
CAGAAGTAAATATGTACAAAATACCTTTAAAAGTTGCGTCGAGTTTTTGGAAGTAAGTTAACTAGCAGTGAAAGTGGTTTGCGCACTTGAAACAGTGTTGATATAGTTTTTCCTTTCAGAACGGATGACGATGTTTTCTGTGACGAGGCGCCGGCTTTCAAGAGGCTTAAACAGTTGAAAAGAAGCAGTTTCCCCAGCTCTATATCTTCCAATGGTATTGTAATTTCCAGTCTGCAAAATTTACTTAAAACTACTAGTTATAACCATGCTATTTGTTTTTAGATATTTGGGACAATGAGGAGAGCAAAAATGTTCGCTATGTGCCAATACAGCTAGAGAAAGGCCACCCAAGCACCTCAACACCTATTGAGATGACTCATTCGCACAACCGTTTGAAGACTAGGCCGGTGAAGCTGGTGGATTTGTCGGAAAATGGTCCATCGACTCCTGCTAGGAGTCATCCAAAGCCCCGTATGAATGTCCCCAAACGTCCTATACTCCATGAGGTGGTAGATGATGATGATGATGATGAGGTAATGTGAATATTCATATTGCTAAAGTTTATGTATGTCAGCCAGTTTTTGAGCTCTGCCTGTGCACCGCCATGCTGTGTGATAGATAATATTGTAATAAGAAAGTTGTATTTGATGTCAATAACCACTTTCTTATCAGATTGACATTTAATTGGTTTGTCTTCTACTTCTGTATTTGATAAAATAAGTCTACCTGGGTACGAATCTGAGTGGCTCAGCCTGAGCCATGCGTGCTCGCCGCGAGCCGACATTGTGCCTCGTTCAAAATGGCGTCGGACACAATGAGAGGAGCGGCTGCGTTTATCATAAGTCACCAAATTCGGTATTAACAAAAATAAGAAAAATTGCAAATTACGCGAGGCACGCACACTGAAGCACCTTTGAGCACGGTTAAAAGACGGACCGGGCGGCTCGCCGCGCGCCGCTCGACCGCTGCTCGTGCCTCAACTAGAGGCTGCTTTAATTTATACCCACATTATAACCCTAAAAGTTACAAAATTGTTCTGTACCATCATGCAAGTGTTCAGTACCATCATACAATTTTTAATAGGTTTATCGTATGGCGCCGTCCCCCCCTTTTTTTATTCTTTGTTAGTGCGAGAAGAGCGCAGCTCGTCCAATTTTTAACTAGACAGCTAGTACAGTACAGTAGCTACAAGAAGAAGCTTCGATTAGTAATATAAAAACAAATAATTGTGCATGTTTGGTCTTGTTGCAGCGCTTAGTACCAAACCAATTGTTATACTAATATTTTTGTTTATTTTCCTTGTGTTTCTTGCAATCAGTCAACATAGACATATCTTTTATCAAGTCAAGACCTATGGTAATTGGATTTTCTCTTGGAAAAGTGTTGAGGCAGCCCTTGAAAAATAGTGATATATCTAAAGAGATTATAGACTAAGTTTATTTACTGTTTTTTTGTATGGTTGTGTTAGGTTTTTTGGTGCTTAGGCTCATTCTGACTTTGAAAAATCTAGTGGACTAACACTGAATCATTGAATGTGCAAAATATTTAGATTATGTCAACTTGAAAGCAGTGTCTATATTTCTGAAAACCTGTGATTTTATTTGGTGTTGTTGTGTTGCATGAGTAAAATAAAATTGAATATGACGTGCACAAAAACTAAAAACAGCCTGAGTACTGGATTACTTTTCTTCCATTTGCTCTGAAGTAGACGAAAACTAAAATCTACTTGTAGGCATTTTGCTAGTTTTCAGACGGTAAAATAATTTAAATATATAATTTTTTTTACTGTCAAACAACTTGGTTTGTTAAGTAATAATAAAGTAAATATTAAATTTAGTAGCTGAGCAGTATTTTTACTACTCTGTAGCTTATCTTCAAAATGGTTGAAAACTAAATGTTATGTGGCCGAAAACCGAAATTTGCAGACGAAAACTAGCAAAATTCATACTTTGAAGTTAGGAATGTTAAAAAGATTATATCTTCCTTATTGTCATGTAATCAGTGTTCTTTGACTTGCAAATAAAACAAATAGTAAGCTATTGTATATTGCTGTTTCAGGTGACATGGGTGGCAAGTAAGCCATTAAAACCAAATAAACCTGCAAAGCTATACGTAGATCTGAATGATGAAGACCCAGACCAAGAGGAGCACGAGAGTGACGTCATTTACGTAAAGCAGGTCCCCGGGCCGGCCAAGCCCTTCAAGCTCTACACAACCCAAAATGATCAGCAAGACTTGGTTGAAGACGATGGTCCATATTACAGATTAAGTAGAAACCTAAATGACACAAAATCCAATCTGTCACCCAGGAGTTACACCAGATTCAAAGCCCCTGCTGGAATTATGAAAACATACAAAAAATCATCAATACCACGATTTCTGCAACCCCAGAAACCACCAACCTCTGCATCACGAAGTAGATTATTAAATATGAATGGTTCAAATATTAGGTCCACACTCTCTGAAGTGTTTAATTTAGATGAGAAGAAGAATTACCAGGAGTTGATTAGAAGAGTAGCGGGAACCACCAAACCAGTTTCATTTGGGAAGCCAATTGATATAATAAATATAGCCGATGACTCTGCATCATTCCGGAATACTCAAAGGTCGCAGAAAAGATCCCTTAATGAGATAAGACTGGTGGAAAAAGGACTGATAGCAGAAAGAGAAAGTGAGGCATCCAAGGAATATGATCCTATAACTGTTGCATCTATTAACTCTTCTGATTCTGAAGTGGAGGTGGTGCCTTCAGAGTCTTCAACATCATCTTCAGTTAAAATTGACCCTATTAACACGTTGAAGGACTCTTACAGAGGTAGAGCCATTACATCAACAGATTGGGTTGCAAAGTTGGAATCAAAATACAAAAAGCGGCAGCAGGACACACAAGCAAAGTTAAAGGAGGCTCGGAGAGAGTCTGATATTATATCTAAAGTTAACTACGAGCAGAACATAGCTTATGTGGAGCATAAGCTCAAATATGAGCTCAGTATTCCAGAGTGCCTCATCGAGGAGGCTCAACCAGCAGTAGAGCTACCAGAACTTACCCCCGAACAAGAGAAGCTCATTAACAGAGCTTTGGGGCCTGGTCCACCAGGGCAGCTTATTGTGGAGAAGTTCAATTTAAGAATACACAGGTAAGAAATAAAATAAATATTATGATGTTTGTGTAAACTTATGTTATCTTGGTATTTCTTTTAATTAAATTTTTATGGCATTTAATTTAGACCATATTCAATTCATAACAGGGCTGGGATTCTACACGGTAATAACGATATCGTATTTGACCTGTTTCCGTATTGTCAACGTTTTCATAAGTCTTATGTCATTTACAATAATAGCGACTGTGACATAAACAATTCTTAAACGTGTCAAACTCGATATCGTTTTAACGCACCTGAATAGAGGCCCTGAAAACATTAATTTAAGAGTAGATTTTCAATTATTTTCCTTATTCCTAGTTAGTTGATTAATTTTATGAATGATTCTGGACAGTACAATCGTAACTTGGTGTGTAACGTTACGTAATTCTAAAACAGAGTTCCTCAGAAAACATTATTGCCTTAAACAACACAAACTAACTGGAAGAGATCCCTTTCCTTTTCAACGCCTTACGTCAAATAAAAGTGCGTCACTCACACGCCAAACATAAGTTATGCAAAATTTTACTTGATCCATACGAAATAACGTCTCTTTTAAACTGTTTCTGTGACAACTAATGATTGGTGGCGTAGGCACGACAGCTCATGACCACTTTAGGCGTCGATGGCGTTCAAAGCGTTTAAGGTATAAGTTCGCCTTCATACCTTTGTGTTGTTGTCTGTTTTGTTGTTTATTTTCCTTTTTACACAATAAAGTATTTAAATTCAAATTGATCTGTGCTGGTATCTCTTTGAATAGCAAAGCACTCCCCTCCTTTTCGCCAGTTGGTTTATTTTAATTATTTTTAATATTTTCAGACGCGACCTACAGACCTTAGCTGGTCTGAACTGGCTGAATGACGAAGTCATCAACTTCTACATGAATCTGCTGATGCAGCGCTCTCAGGAACGCAAGGACCTGCCGAAGGTGTACGCGACCAACACCTTCTTCTATCCCAAGCTCATGCAGAGTGGACAGGCGGGTTTGAGGCGGTGGACCAGAAAGGTAAAATGCTTTGATTTGGATTATTTTACTCAGTCAGAGAGTTAACTTGATACAGAGAGCAGGGCAGCTAGAACACCTTGTATTTTCTCGCTTGTCGCTCAGTGCACCTCTATCGTTAAGAGGATTGTGAAGCAATGCTTAAATCGAGTAGCTGTTAAAAATAATCATTACAAATTTAGCTCCGGGCGATAACATTTCTCACCCCCTAAATCTAATCCAATTTCCACGATTTTTGAATATGTTGTAGATATTATGGAAAACTAGGTCTGTATGTTTCCGCTTTTGTTTTTTTATTTTATTTTCATTCCAATAAATATTTTATAGAAAAGGAAAACGTACAGACATAGTTATTCATAACATCTATAACATATTCAAAAATCTTAAAAATCGGACAACGTTGAAGAGGAGAAAAACGCTTCACAGTCCTCTCAAAGACGAGTTAAAATTAGTGCCCAGCTCCAGTTTAAAGTATGAGTATACTTATCCAGGTAATCTTTGTTTTCATCATAACGTTTGATATTCATTATTTTGTTTTGCTGCGAAGGCTAGTTTAGTTTATTTATTCATCAATGCAATATTACAATATTAGTGGCATTGCATGTCAACATAAATACTAATAATCAAAAAATAAATAATAACAATCAAATAATAAAAACAAAAACAATTAAATATCTAATAAATGGTCACCTATCCGATGTCAATACACAAAGATTAATAAATGTCAAAAACTAATGATTTTACAAAGCTCCATAATATATTCATCCACAGAGTACAATGGATTATGCAATAAAAGGGTTTCTCAGCTGATGTTTAAATGCTTCGTAGGATTGTACATTTTTAAGTTTGGCACACTGTGATCACGATCTGCTGATCCTGATAAAGATAGACCAGTCTGCTGACAGCTGACGAGTTTGTGAAATGTTTTTCATCTCACGAGTCATGCGTCTTTTTTGTGGTACTAAATAAAAAAATGTAAATCGCATTTCATTTATAGAATGAACATACAGGATGCCATAAAAACTAACTTTGTTTGTCATAAAAACACGCGTTAAAGATGAATTATTACAGATTTGCTAGTTAAAGTCTGTAAATAATGATGTATTTATATATTTCAGGTAGACATATTTGCGCACGATCTAATGGTTGCTCCAGTGCATCTTGGGGTACATTGGTGCATGAGTATGGTCGACTTCCGGAACAAGAAGATCCAGTATCTGGATAGTATGGGTGGCCGGAATCAGGGCTGTCTTGAGGCGCTGATGCAATACCTTCATGATGAACACCAGGATAAAAAAGGAGCCCCGTTTGATGATAAAGGCTGGCAGCTCGAGACTTTGAGTAAGGTAAATACGTCAATTTTTTTTCTTATTTGTTTGACTATGCAGCAACTGAAAGCTATAATATAATTTACAATGTTCTCGTTACCTAGGCCTCTCGATTAACAACATATGTAACACACGAAATTACCTAATTGTTTACACTTCACTAGCGTTTCTATTTCCATTCAAATGGAAACAGTCAATGAAACTATCCAGTCAGAATTGCTTAAGATACAAGCTACGACTAGGTAAACATAAGAATGTGCTGGCACATCGTCTAACACACACCAACAATACAACTCTTAACATTTTTGTTCATAGGACATCCCGCAGCAAATGAACGGCAGCGACTGCGGCATGTTCTCGTGCACGTTCGCAGAGTTCGCCGCGCGCAACGCGCCCTATACCTTCACCCAGTCTCACATGCCTTACTTACGGCGTAAGGCAGCGCTAGAAATTATGACCGGGAAGCTCCTGCTCTAGACAACCAGTGACTGTAATGTCAAGTGAAGTGAAAGTGATGTGTGCAGTTTGTCTTTACAGTGATTGTCTTTAGGTAAGTGAAGTCCATTTTCTCAATGATTGTGTGTTCTCCAAAAGATACTTTAACAAGTTTGTACATTTGGACAACAGGCTTCACTCGTACTGTACTTACCGTGACAGAATGACCCCACAGACATTGTCCTGTCACTTACTTTAACAGAGGCATGTTTAGTATTAACCTGTGGAAGTGCGTTGGGCGCTATGCACATTACATTGGTATGATAATGTTTAAATTTTAAATCTGATGGCAGTTCCCTGCCTGTCTGACATTCTAAAGTGCTCTGTTGAATATATGAGTGTATGAATTGATTATTTATTTAACTGACAAGACTTTGAAACATGTTAAGTGGAAAAATGGTAATTTAATATTGTATAATCTTATATATTAAGGTTTCGTGAATATAATTTCATAATAATTTGTTTTTCTTTGTAGCTGTCATAAATATTCACCATTTGATATTTGTAATGAACTCACAATATTCATCACCTATTTTCATTGCGTATGTATTTAAAAATACGGGACACATAGATGATACAACAACACTAAAATCCAGCTAATAAGTAGTAAGTTACAAGACCTAATTGGCTGACTCAAAACACAACACTATGTTATAATATTAATATTACGTCCCTTAGTTGAATGTCCTAGGATTGCTGCAACAATTTTTGAGTAAAACATGCATTATTTGATTACGTCATAGTTCAATACTAAATGTGTACTAAATGTGTAGTGCTAAGATTAAGGCATCTAAGGTTCCATTCACAAAGTATGTGATATGTGTCTTCTATATTTATTTATGTACCTAATGAAATGACACAACTTTAATTAGCATGTCAGTTGGCCAGATTTGTTAGCGTCTGATGCGACACTGGCAACGAAATATCTAGTGTGAACATGAAGCCAGTTTATTAATGATTGTGCTGTCTGTATCAACAATTATAGGTGGTCACTGACAGTCACTTCACCCCATCAATTGGTGAAGCAACTTGCCAATTTTTATCGCGTATGTCTATTTTTATAGTTCAGATTCAGCTTCTTTATCCTTAATAAATATGTACAACTGGTCTCAAATTTAATCACATGATCCGAAATTTTTACCCATGCATGCAATGCAAAAGCATGAACTCATACTATCTAATATTTAGATATCGAGTCATTTTATAGCATAATTAGGTCTTAATTTTTGTTTTTTTAAATTGAGACACATTAATTAGTCCGTTTTGTTTGTTGCCATTAAGTAGATATTCAACCTTTCTTAACAGGTGAAAAAGTAAAGTTAAGATTCCTGAGAAAGTTGTGGGTGTTGCCTGTAATAGGAGCAATAAATTTAGGGATCGTTTTCCACACCACAAACGTAACAACACTTATTCTACAACTTTTGAAAATAACTTGTTGTTTACTAAATATGAATGAATTTAGATTTTCCAAGCCAGCAATGTATTGCGAAAACTACGAAGTTTGTAGGCTGACAGTAGACTATTGGATGAAGTACATTGAAAATGTTATTTAGTTTGTTCGAAAAAATCCCAAAAAATAAATTACATATTTTGTAAAAGTTGTAGAACAAATGTTGCTACGTTTATACAGTAGAAACGATCCCCCAATTTATTCCTCCTATTACAGGCAACACCCAGTATACATACATATTAAAACCGACATTGCATAGGTAACAGTTCTAGGACTGACCGTCAGTGCAGGGCCGGTTTTAGCACTACCAGCGCCCAGCGCGAGATTTATAGGGCGCCCCCAATTGCTATTCAAAATCATAAGAAAAGAAAGAACGGATAGAATGACATAACCAGCCGCAGGTGCCCCTCTATATCTAGCGCCCTGGGCGGTCGCCCAACCGCGCCCTTCCCTAACGCCGCTACTGCATCAGTGACCATCTTTACTTCGACCTAGCGTCGCGCTCTGCTGTCATCGAGCCAGTATTGAGTATAGGCTGTAATTACAAATTTTGTGGTAAACAGTGAAACTTTTTAAAGTAACATGGCGACGTTTTTTCTTTGTCACCCTTTGAGGACGGGACCACCCTTTTCTTAATACAAAGTCCTGCCGAGGTCTGATAGATAGTCACGTCACCATATCTTCCAATTCTTCCATTACCATAAAAAAGTAATTAAACACTGTACAATGAAAAATTCCTGTTTGCTTTAAGTATCTGTATATTATGGCTTTTGTGGGAAGGAAGATTCCTATGATTGACTGCTTTTAGTCTAGTTTATACCATAAACTTAAGGTATTCATTGAAGAAATGATGGTTATCAAGACGGGATGAAGTCAGGTGAAATAGTAATCATTGCTATTTATAAGTGGCAAAGATTCAGGGGATTTGGTGTATGTGTGTAAGTTAGAATATTGAAATTTGTACGAGGTTTTGAACATAGGAGAGTTGTAATGAGTATAGGTAAATTGTATTATCTTTGGACAAGAATGTGCTTTGATGACGTTATTAATTGCATAATCACGGGTGCATCTGCATCATAGGTTCATGGTCAGCGACGGATAAAGATACCCTTGCAGCAGAGACCTTGTTACTTTAATGTAACATTATACGGTTGAGTGCGAAGAAAATGTATACATATATGAACCTAATTTCATTGGATTTGCTCCAATTAGTGTCCTGCATCTGGTAATCAAAAAATCATATCTTTGGAAATCAAATTAAATGAAATTTCTAAGGAAGGCTAAAATAAACTGTGTGACAGTTTAAACAACTTGTAAATATTCTGGATTGTTCCAAGGTAATAATTGCCAAAGGTATTACTTTATGTGATATTACACCGCAAATATACACCCCTGTCTCTTTGTCAAAGTACTAGGCTTACCTTCCTAATGTAAGATATCGTATTTTGTAATATCAGTAACAGAATTTTATCACTAAGTTGAAAAAACACACATTTCTCAGTCTGAAAGTTTTTGAAATAATTAATATCTAGAAATAAATGAGAAGAAATGATATACTATTTTTTTATTTATATCTGTAATTCTTAAAGAATTTACATTAAAAAAATCCAATCTTACCTAATGTTACAATTATAAAATTGATTCTAAAAAGCAGCATAAAATAATATTAAATTGAATATTATTATAATAAAATAATATTAATATTAAATTGAATATTATTATTTCTGTTCAGTGGAATGATATAGTTTTTTTTTTATGTACAATAGAGTTAACCCTTAGCCAGGCAGAGGTCACATAGAGACCACATAGCACATATTAATATAAAAAAGCGGCCAAGTGCGAGTCGGACTCGCCCATGAAGGGTTCCGTAGCAGCAAGTAACATAATATAAAAGTTCGTTGTAGCTTTGATCAATGTTTTTATGACGTATTAAAAAAAAACTACTTACTAGATCTCGTTCAAACCAATTTTCGGTGGAAGTTTGCATGGTAATGTACATCATATATTATTTTTACATTTATCATTTCCTTATTTTAGAAGTTACGGGGGGGGGAACACACATTTTTCCACTTTGGAAGCGTCTCTCGCGCAAACTATTCAGTTTAGAAAAAAATTATAATAGAAACCTCAATATCATTTTTGAATACCTATCCATAGATACCCCACACGTATGAGTTTGATGAAAAAAAAATTTTTGAGTTTCAGTTCTAAGTATGGGGAACCCCAAAAATTTATTGTTTTTTTTCTATTTTTGTATGAAAATCTTAATGCGGTTCACCGAATACATCTACTTACCAAGTTTCCACAGTATAGCTCTTATAGTTACGGAATAAAGTGGCTGTAACATACGGACGGACAGACGGACAGACATGACGAATCTATAAGGGTTCCGTTTTTTGCCATTTGGCTACGGAACCCTAAAAAAGAGTTATCTTTTTTATAACACTTTGATTGATGGGTTTGATCTACCAAAATCCATATTCAATAGAAAAAAAATCTAGTCCTGGCTAATAATAATGTGTACCTACCATTGTTTACTAAGTTTATAAAGAGTAAAAATGTGACTTTCTAACTTTCATTAAATCAAGAAATTGACGAAAAAGAAGAATGACGGTTTGTTAGTGATGAAAAAATTGATGATGACACGCATGTCAAACCAGCTACTATCCAAAATGAGAGAACAAGACTATGTTTGTTTGGGAGCCTGCCGTTTGGCCAAAATATTTATGTCCCATATTTTTGATTTACCAAACCAATGTTTTTTAAATTTTTCACAATTTATTTTAGTACCATCGTTTAGAACCCTATAGGTTAGGTAAGGTTAGCTTTTATCAAATCCTGAAATATTTACGGTTACAGAAAACAAAGCAGGTTGGCAAATGAAACATTTGACCGAAAACTTTGACGAAACAAAGGTATTTAACCCTTTTACTTTTATTAAGCAAACTGGGTAATTAATGGTTTTCCTGTATTTAACGGTGTTATTTTCTGTTTTCGTGAAATAATTCCGGACCAACGTCGAGAATCGACATCCCTACTTTAATTGATTGAAGGAGCTTAGAAGGTGCTACAAATAGCACCGGCTTTGATTTATCCGATTGTCTATCAGCATCGACTCGTTTTTTTTTGCATAAAAGGGAAGAGGTATCTTTTGGTGGCTTTTTGGAAAAGTTCAGATTTTGGCTGCGTTTATAAAGAGCTTCTTCGAACTACACTAATGAGCGAGTGTCCTTGTCGCTTGCTTGTAATATTTGATTATTTTAAAACAACGCGATATAGGTCGAAGTTTTTTTTTTTTTTTTTTATTGCATTGAGAAGGCAAACGAGCACACAGGCCACTTGATGGTAAGTGGAAACTGAGACCCATAGACATTCGCATTCACAAGACTGCAATCCTAAGACTGCAAATGCGTTGCCAACCCTGAGGACTAAGATGGAATGCCTCTATGCTAGTTATTTCACCGGCTGTTAAATCGCATAATTTTAATCATATTCGATATTTTTACATGCGTTTATATGAAACAAGTTCGGAAACAAAGGGCGACACTATGAGGACCACTACGAGGCCGCGAGGTACTCATTTCAAAAAATCGAATGTCCTATCCCTTCACTCGTTACTCGATAGAAAGACATAGAGCTAACGTAACTTCGAACTGTACGTAACTGTGAACCGTGTCGTATTTTAATTCCCTAAAGTCCTAATCTATTAATTTACTAGCGACCCGCCAGCGGCTCCGCCCGCTGCAATTTTTTTTTTCATGTCACTTAGGGGGATGAAAAATAGATGTTGGCCGATTCTCAGACCTACTCAATACGCTCACAAAATTTCATGAGAATCGGTCAAGCCGTTTCGGAGGAGTATGGGAACGAAAACTGTGACACGAGAATTTTATATATAAGATTTAAACTTTTGCCTTAAGGTATTCTTTACCAGTCAACCTACAAACACAAACAATTTTATGTTGCGAGGGAACCAATCTATAAACCTAATGAATTATGTAATGAGATTCTTGTGTTCTACATGTACCTTTTCGTGGTATTTAATCCACTTAGACTCACTCCAGAATTGTCTTAAATATTGACATATCACGACAATTCCACAAGGTGGCGAGCACAAATATTCTGTCATTTTGTTCGTCATTCAGATAACTTTTAGTAATTTGTTACGACAAAGGGAGAAAGTAGGATGTGCTAGCCGCTCGCAGCGTGAGTGCGATAGATGTTACTCTGTGTTAATGCGTAGGAGTCGAAGCTTGCCGTCCTCGAGTAGCGCGACGCCCGAGTCGTTAGTTCCGCCGCAGTAGTGCGAAGACGAGAACACCGAGATCAACCGGCCCCGCAGCTGGCACTGCAAGCATTCCTTTAATTATTAACCTTTTGAACACCAGTCGGCTGTAGCCGTCAACGGAAAATCGTGCCCTGGACGCCAGTGACGGCTGTCAGTGAAATAGCGACCTACGTGCATTCGCATAACATTCAAAATCGAGTTTGACGTCAAGATGGCTTGTGGTCTTAGTTGCAACTTTTGCATTTTGGCTCTGGCGGCCAAAAGGTTAAGCGGCTCTAACTTGGCGGTACGAGTACGATATCAGTGTGCAGAATTTTTTGCTCGAGATACGGGGCAGTAAAGAACCTTTACTGCGCGTGTCCTGATGTTCGCTGCTATACCCCCAATTCAGGTGGCGCCCCCAAAGCCGATGGTTGTCTGACTGAAGAGCAGCCTGCAGGATGGCAGCCGTTGGCGGGGACGAAGCACCTAAATTAGGGGTGGCATTACCATAGGACCAACGGGGAGGCAGCTGCTGGCGCCAAGTCCTAAAAGTGCCCTTAGTGTTAATAAAACCGGCGAGGTGCGAGTATGTTGTATGGAACCCCTTAAACATTAATTTTATTGTTTTTTAGTATTTGTTGTTATAGCGGCAACAGAAATACATCTGTAAAAATTTCGACTGTAACTATCACGGTTCATGAGATACAGCCTGGTGACAGACGGACAGACAGACGGACGGACGGACAACGGAGTCTTAGTAGTAGGGTTCCCGTTTTACCCTTTGGGTCCGGAACCCTAAAAACTAGGATATATTAGAGGTAAACAAGCGAGGGTGAATCTTGCTCCGTCATAAAACTGGCCTCAGTCAGGCAGTGGGTGGGCTAAAGTAGGGTAGGGAAGCGAACGCACCTGCGCGGCATTTGCCTACTTACAGTCACCTAGCATCCCTCAACGTCTGTTACTCCGCGGGATTGTCACGGACAAAATTGATAAGAGTTAAAGGCGTATGACGATGACACGAGCCGTCAAAATATGAATAGGACTTGGTTCCACTCGTTATTCGTAAGGCCCGTAACAATGTGAAGTGAACCCCACAGTGAAATGCCATAATGCAAACACTGCTGGCGGTAGATCAAAGGTAATTGGAGAATGTTTTAATCAGAGCTTCGGGCGAACCAACTACGTAGATATTGACTTGTTGCAAACTTGGGGTCCAAACTTGGACTTCAAAATAACTGAATACCATTGTGACCTAAGACGTTAATGATTTTTTAACCAACTTCAAAAAAGGACGAGGTTATATGTTTACTCACATTAACTAGTCTTGGCTAAATCATCTTGTGTGATCATGATGCATGTTGTGTATATCTTGAAGGTTATTGCAAAAATCTTATCTTCAATGAGCGAGCCCTAAAGGCTATGAAGGATATCAGAAAGGGTTCTCTGCCTATTTGCCAACAAATCTTTGACAAATGCATCGTTTCGCAACCTATTCACTTGCCAAACCGCTTTTTTTCTGGAACTGCAAGTATTTCAGGATTTTTATAAAACTAACCTTACGTAACCTATTGGGTTCTACACGATGGTCCTGAAATAAATCCAGAATTATTTACAGTTTCGGAAAAAACGCGGGGTGTCGAATGATATGTTTGTGAAATGAATCATTTGTGAAATGTTGGTTATGAAATGATAGGATCCCATCAGAAAGACATTACCACCATCACCACAATGGTGACCATGGACTGACCATGAATCCGGCCTGGTGCAGCTCATGCGCGCGCAGCACGTGCGACAGCTGGTTGGCGAGCAGGAACCGGTCCAGCGCGCTCTGATCGAACACGTGGCCTGTCCCGCGCTTCGAGTTCGCCGCGAACCCCTCGTTCGCAGCCAGCTCAAGGGCCAACGTCGCTGTGGTCTTGTTGGGTCTGGAATTAAAGCTCATTATTTGGACCCAAGACTTTAATCCTTACTGAAGTGCAATAGTTTTTTTTTCATGTTATCTTCTCGGTTTTACGCCTCCATCGATATTAAATCCAAGTGACGGGCATAAGGTACATACCTACTTTTATCCCGGACTGCTTCCCAATATAAAAAAAATAAAATTGAATGTATTTTTTTATAGTAAAAATCATTTTCTGTGTCGTGTGGACTGAGTTGCGGGCAAAAGCTGTGTTATTTTATTTGGATAAGCTTCTTAGGAAAGTAATAAATGCTTTTGAGGCTTATCTTAACTGAAATTCTATGACTGTCAGGGTTTTTTTTCTATGGGGGAAGCGAATGAGGACACAGTAGGCCACCTGATCCTGAATAATCCTGATGGGAAGTAGGGCCTGCGACCCATAGACATTTGCTTTCTCAAGACTATATACAATCTTAAGACTGCAATCCTAAGAATTCAATTTGCCAATCTTGAGGTCTAAGATGGAATGCGGCGATAGGAACCTAAATTCAGGATTTAATGTATCTAATAAAGTGGTATCCCAGTTCTGCAAAGGAATTCTGCTGCTCTGTTGGTGCTTGGACTGTAAATCTAAAATTCCAAGTTTCACCTTCAAACACTAATAATAATAATAATAATATCACACGACAATGTCACACAAATTGGCCTAGTCCCAAACTAAGCTCTAGGCTTGTACTATGGGTACTAGACAACGATAAACATACTTAGATAGAGAAATAAATACTTAAATACATAGAAAACATCCAAGACTCGGGAACAAATACTCGTGCTCATCACACAAATATCTGCCCTTACCAGGATTTGAACCCGGGACCGCTGGCTTCAGAGGCAGGGTCACTCCCAACTAGGCCAACGTGTCGTCCTGTCGACACTAAGAGGCTAACTGCAGATTCTGCAGAATAATCTGACGTCCTTACTTGACAGGGTCGTTCCACAGCAGCTCCCAGGCTATTGAGCTCTGTTCCGCTGGCTTCGGCAGTGGCACCGGCACCTTGTCTATGGCTGAGATTAGCGGACACACCCAGGGAGGAGGGATTCCTCCGTGGCAACAGAACACCTGGACAAATATAAAAATAGCGCATCCTGACAATAAATAAATATATATCGTAGCTCTGCCTACGCGACTCTGGGAATGAAGGCGTGATGTAATGTATGTATGTAAAAATATTTTAAAAATATATATTTAGGATATTTAGCATATCAAATGATTTACTTTTTTTACATTAAATATGACTATCAGCCACTTGCACGTAATTCCAGTGCTTCATTAATCATGAGGGCAGTCGAACTTATCCAGTACTCAGGGAAGTTATTATGGCATGGCTTTGAAGTTCATGTTACGGAGCGTAAGGACAGAGCTATAGCAGTTATATAGCTCTTTCCTTTGCTGTCAGCGTAAACTGAACTGCATAGCAATTTCCTAATCACCCCCAAGAGGCTGTTGGTACTGCCTCGCACTTTACTCATTACTCATTAACGAGGCAACTCGGTGTAATAACAATAAAGCCTTTTATTTCTTGCAAGTTTTTTTTTTTTTTTTTATGTAATGAGAAGGCACACGAGCACTCAGGCCACCTGATGGTAAGTGGAATCTGAGACCCATAGACATTTGAATTCTCAAGACTATAATCCTAAAACCTCAAATGCGTTGCCAACCCTGAGAACTAAGATGGAATGCCTCTATGCTAGTAATTTCACCGGTTGTCTTATCCCCACACCGGAACACAACAATGTGAACACTGTTGCTTGGCGGGTGGTTAATGGATAAGATGGTGGTAGCGATCCGGACGGACCCTGCACAGGGTCCTACCACCACTAACTACCACCACTAGTAAGTTACAGAGTTTAAAAAGAAAGTATTAGGAAATCTATATGTTAATAGTATTTTGTTTACAATATTTTTGTTTTTGCAAGAACCCCACCTCTGGCGAAGGTGAAGGCCTCCTCTAAAGAATGCCATTTCTCTCTATCTTGGGCTATTTGCGGCCAGCCGGTGCCAGCTATTTTTGATATTTCGTCTACCCATCCCGTATAATGTCTGCCTTTGGGCCGCTTGCCATGTGGACCCTTCCACTTTGTAACCCTGCTAGTCCACCTCTCATCCTTCAGCCTTGCTACGTGCCCTGCCCACTTCCATTTTAGTTTACTTACCTGACGTAGGCGACACCGTAATCAGAACTCGGTGTAATGCTGCTTGCTAAATATTTGTGTTTATTTATTCATGAATATCAAAACTAGTTGAAACTCTTATGTTCACCATTCTTGTAGTTCTAAATGACTTAAACCGGTTTGGAAAAGTCATCTACTTTAAACTCAGCGACGCATAATTATTTCAGTTTCGTGAGCAGCATTGTAGGTATAGTTAATATCTTTCCAGTCTTTCCACAATATGGCAAAGGGTAGGTACAAGTGGCCCTTTCGGATATACTCTGATCCTGTAGGATCTTTTGCGCAATTAACTCTTTTACACACTCAGCTGGTCGAATGTGCAAGCTTCCTGACGACGTTTTTCTTCACCGTAAGAGGTATTATGTGTTTGAATCACTAGTTAATAGCCAAAGACCCAAAGCCTAGAAACGAGTTAGTACTAGAAAATTGAGAAAGCACGTAGTTGGTCAGCGATGAACGGCAATGCACCTGTATAGCATGAGCTTAAATGGCTGTAACACCAACCTTACCTTTGCCCTTTAATTTGCATACACAATTGCAAAAGAGAGAACGCCATACTAACTCGTTTCCGTGGACAGGCCACCAAGGCTCTTACCTTATCATCAACTAAAGCAGCGAGTGGCATCGCGTCGAACACCTGGTTGATTGCTGTCCATATTTTATTGCCCTCCGTCTCACCGTATTTAGTTATGCACTCTCTGTTAAATGAGAAAACGGGTCGATATAATTTGTGCCTTTATTGTGCTTGTTACGTTGTACGTATTTTTTGTTGGAGGAATCGAACTCACCTGACGGAAAAAAATAATAACCAAAAGTACTTAGCTCTGTTGTTATTTTAAGGTTGCGAAGTCGAAACGGTCCGTAAATACCACCAGAATTAGCTGGTTTTACAAAAGTACCTTGTATAGTTAAAAAGTGCACTTTGGTAATCATCCGAAGGTAAGTGGCTACCTATAATGTCACCCTTGGGGCGCCTAATGCCATATCTGGTACGAGCCGATCGAACGCTGTTTCCCATATACGGGACACAAGGGTATACAGGACACAATGGCATTATTTGTGTTATTTTAAATCGGACTTTACTATGTTAAAGATAGGGTATTAATTTGCTTGAAAAAACAAAAAAAAACTTTTTTTTTCATAATATCATTAAGTTGATCGAAAAGTGATATAAACACTTGAGCGCGCGGAGCTGTCAAAACTGACGACGTCACAGTCGGCAGTGCCTCCGGCTTTTAGGCTTTTAAGCGCCCCAAAGGTTTATCGAGATGATGCGCGGAGAATGACAGTTGTATGCGAGGCCTCGGTGACTGAAGCGACTGACTCACGTATAAAACGTGAACATCTTCTGTATATCCCTGGTCTCGTGGTTCCCCCTGATCATCAGCACCGCATTTGGCCTTTGCAGCTTGGCTGCCAGCAGGTACGCGAGCAGTTCCGTGCCGTGCGGGCCGCGGTCCACATAGTCTCCCAGGAATAGGAAGTGGGTCGGAGCCAAGGCGGTCCCCGTAGGCCAGAGGGCAGCCTCGATAGCCAAGAGAGCGGCTAGATTGCCGTGGAGATCTCCTGTGGAATAGCGGAACTGGATACGTAGAAAATATTTGAGATTCAAAATAGGAGCCAATGTACTTACTTACTCGTACTTATAGCAGGGGCCAGTATCTCGAAACTCACTATAATAATAATATTAGTTCACTCGCATGGACTAATATTATCAGTCTAGTAAGTTTCGAGGAATGGGCCCCAGTTAAATAGATCAGATTTCATTACACTACTTTTCCACTTGCACAAAATCCAGCCAAATCCCTTAGTAATCCCTCCTACAACGACTTCACTTAATTTATGTACTTAATTGAATACTAATACTCATTTATTCATATATTTTTTTAACTTAAACTTCAAAAGTTAATAAGACTGCTTTACGATAAATCCTAAAGGTTTGTACAAGCTTTTTATTAACTTGCAATGTATGTATGTAAATATGTATGTTCGGGTCAAATCTTGCAAGGAAGATTTGAACCACTCCCCGGGGACCGATTGAGCTAAAATTTGATATGTATTATGGTCATTATGGATGATTAACTTCTTTGTTTTTATGGCAATGGGATGGCGCACGAGCACTTAGGCCACCTTATGGTAGGTGGTATCTGAGACCCATTGACATTTGAAGTCACTATTGACTATAATCTCAAGACTGCAATTCAAGATGGAATGCCTCTTTGCTAGCAATTACACCGGTTGAATTGATTTGTAACTTCGATGACAATACAATAATATGGCACCATCGAGCTGGTCGGACATCGGAAGGTGGCGACAGGATTTATTTTACAATGTAAAGTATAGCGAAAGATCCTGTTGCCACACGTCACATAGCCTCATCGTGTTGGGACTCATTAGTTTGATCTTAATAAGCAGATAAAGACTTCAAAAAATATTACGCCGGCAACCAAAACTTGCTCCACACATGTTTTTTTTTGTCAGACATTTATTTTATACCCCGTGTTTGCCGGGTCGTAACAGGCGACTAAGGGAATAAGGGCTTGTAGTACTTTTAGGTGATGGGCTTGCAACCTGTCAATACACTACTAAACTTCTTGGCCTAATTGTGCAAAATGTGGTTACAGAATTATAGACAAGTCTTTCTAGAGTTGATGGTATTTCTGTAGCTCTGCCTACCCCACTCTGGGAATGAGGGCGTGATGTATGTATGTATGTAAATTTATTTTATGACAAGGAGAAGGCAAACGTTCATGACCGCTATGGATCTGCTCCTGGGAGAGCTCTCTCTATGGAGAAACCATCTTCATGTATACTCTTCTACTTAGCAACAGGTGCCTTACCAACGACGTAAATAGGCGAGTTGATCCTGAGGAGTCGTGGCTCGTTGGCGCAGATGGGACGCACGGCTTCGGCCAGCCTTAGGATCAGGCTTCCCATGACGGCCTCTTCGTTGGCGTTCGCCCACGCCCACGCCGCCTTCTCAACCACCGGCTGGGTGCTAGAGATGCGCCGCTACACAGTAAACGCGTGTCAAGATAATTCAAGCCTTGTTAGAAGAGCTATAGCTGCTGTTTTTTAGTGATCCGTAGTCAGACTAGGAACCCTTATTACAGTTTCGCCATGTCCGCCCGTCCGTCCGACCGTCCGCATCTTAGCTCAGAGACTCTTAGTACTAGAAAGCATGAATATACATATTAGTCACGCCAACAAAGTGGTAAAATAATATCGTGAAAAAAAACTTTTTGCGTATCTCCCCTACACGTAACGTGGCGATTTTTTCCCCATACCCCGTCTCGTCTACCCCATAGTTTGGGGTGTTGTTGGACAGTTCTTTCAAAAATATTGTGGGTTTATGAAAACTATTTTTCGATTCGGGATGCGTTTATGAAATATTAAGCTTTAAAGTGCAAACTACAAATACTAAAAATCTGCAAGAATCTTAAAAGAAAGCGCATATTAACGAATTTATTTATTTATTAAAGGCTTGCCAACAGATATAACAAAACACATGAGAAAAATATCATGGCTGCAAAAAAACACTGTGTGCTATCCAATAACAGGCAAACAGCATGAGTAGGTACAACAGTCGTTTAAGTGTGAAGCGACTAAAAGTTACTAATTAAGCTACACAATACTTACATTTTAAAAGTTAATGGCAAAAAAAAAAACAATTATAAACATTTAAGAGTTCTTAAATATCAAAAATGTACAAAAAGGGAACAAAATGTGACTAAATAAAAACCAGTACAAAATCACTCACTAAATAGGAACTTCTTATATTTATTTAAAAGGAAAAATATCACGACTAAGTACGAGTAGACATCATTGGTTCTCGAGATACAGGCGATTAAAGTGTTTATACCTCTTACTAAAATCATCTAAGACGGGACCAATTGACTTTAAATAGAAAATTAGTTCTTACTTGTTGATTTTTATGTTTGTAGTACTTAACGGGTTTGGAACCCTACACTAAGCATGGTCCGACATGCTCATGCCCGGTTTTTATTATAGAGTTAGGCAGCAAACATTTTTAATTTTAAGAGATCTAATTCTTTTCTCGTTTTTTTTTTTATGTTAAGGACACACGAGCACTCGGGCCACCTGATGGTAAGTGGAATCTGAGACCCATAGACATTTGAATTCTCAAGACTATAATCCCAAGACCTCAAATGCGTTGCCAACCCTGAGGACTAAGATGGAATGCTAGTAATTTAGCTTACGCATGCTGTGCAGGCGTGCGACTAAGATGTTCAGACAGCTGATAGCCATAAATTCTAGAACCACTACAAACTTTACAAGAGATCTAGGGTAAAATATAAGATCTTTTCTCCTGCAGCATTGCATTTGAACATAGTATTTGAATGCCTTCTGTTAGGTATATACTATATACCTCTTCAAGTTTCTTCCAATTTATTAGGGATTAAGGAGTTATATCAAACAACGGGTAGCGAAAGCCGCAAAAGAAAGGGGTATTCACTCACAGGTTTCGGTTTACTAAATGACAACCCGTACACCACCTGCAAAAACCGCCGGGATCTATCTGACTACCTTTCGCTGTTGTCCTGGGGCGTGCAATGTTACTTACATTGCACGCCCCAGGACAACAGCGACAACACCCTAAGACTAGCGAAAAAACCGAAGTCTACGCTGTTGCTATTGGAGACAGTAACTCACGTTGCTCCTCTCTATAGGTGTGGCGAAGTACCGCACAGCTGCAAGAGCCTCGACAGGCGCGGCCGCTGGCCCCAGCACCTCTATGGACTTAGCTGCGCTTGTGATAAGCTTCGCCGTCGACGCAGTCACGGCGTCTTCTGAAACCACGAAAATGAGAGGGCAAAAGTTTATCTACCTGACATCTTCCCTAATATAGGTTCTGTATTACAGTCTGCCACTACCTACCACTACCACTAACGCTCTACCCCATTACAAAATGCGAAATAATTCCTCTCCACACACTCTACGCAACCCATTTATTGTCTCAACTTTCTATACATCTTATTATTTTCTAAAAACGATCTGCTTGCAATGGCAAGCAATGGCTCAACAGAGGTGGTATTGTAAATTGGTGTTGTTACCACTTACCACTAGTCCACTACCATGCAGTTTCTAATTTCAAAATTGTTTCGGAAAATTGGCCACATGAGGTGTAAAAAGTAGTCGATATACAGTTGAGAATCAAACGGACGGCCTTATTAACAACCAACCTACATTTTAATGTTTAATTTCCCTAACTGTATTATCTATCAGTGTAGTCTAAGTACCGTCAAAGTGGCTGAGCTCGATCATCTCATTAGGTGCACAGCGCCGCAGGCGCACCGTGTAAGCGGCCATGTTGTAATCGACGGAGCGCGCAGCGGCAAGCGGGGCGCGCCGCGACGCGCTCAACACGCACGTCTTCGTTGTGTCGCTCGCACGCACCGGTGCCACGCCAGATGCTTAAAGTTAAGAAACACAGAACCACATGTTGGAAAACTCAAAATCAATCCAGTCAAAAGTAGTAGGTACATACTGCCCCGTGAATAACTGTCGAAAACATGCTACTAACTTACAACTCTGTGTTTTTGGTACAGTTGCCAACGCCGACGACGCGGTATTATCACGTTCCCTGCAAGATGAATCCAGTGTAGATTATCTTAGTAGGTATAAATACATTGTATGCATTTATTATAATGTGGTGACCTTGTGACCGTTGCAGATGAAAGAAAGTCGGACGAGTTTATGCGCGAACTTCTCGCGCAGTAGGTAGGTATAAATTAGTCATAAGGACGCGGGTGTATGTAGGGGGAGCGAGCTGAGTAGTGGGGGTTTCAACGTCTGCTACGGGATAATTTCGTTGGAACAATTCTATTGGGATGAATTTGTTTGGTAAGAGAAAAAACCGTGGGTAGGCTAGCGGGTGGTTTGCGGTTACACTGACAGGATTTTTTGATTTGGTAGGAAGGCCGAACATCCTTGCTTTACTCCACCTCCTTTCCAACCAATTAGACGGTCAATAGCGAGTGTGAAAGTAAAATGGGCCTTACTGCAGGTCCACCAGGTAACTAGCGATGCTACGCGGCGCGCGCAGCAGGCCGCTAGTCCCACGTAAGCGCATCTCGCCCACCCCTCGCAAGAACTCCGACATTGGAAGCGGCGCATTCTGTTGGATGCCCAGTTGCCTACCGAAATACGAAAGTCTTCAGTGATTCACCACGCAGTACAAGTTTCCGGAGTATATTAGGAATATCCCAGCCCAGGCTTATTAGAACTTGACATAAATACTAGGAACCCAGAAGCTGAGTGGCAATATCTATCACAGAAAATTCTGTTCCGCCTGAATACTTGCTACAAAAGTAACGGGTAGGTTCCATAACCTAAAGCTGAGGCATGGGGCCAGAGTGCCTGGTCACACTAACGGCGTTTTTCACCGGTTTGAGTTTACGAAGTTTCCATCACAGCCAATGCTTCTACGTGGTTCTACACAGCTTACGAAAGATGGGTACCTACTGGGAGTCGAGGATGTGAGATCAGCACTGGCACCTATCTGAAGGCGTATTTCTATTGGCTACCTAGCAGCAACGCACTGTCACAGTAACCTACGTGAGAGAGAGCCAAAAATCTACGCAGCTAACATGTCAATAATCTACTACGCGATCAGAACCTGCAGCAGGTTATATCTAGGGATTAGATTTCCACATTTTTCTGTGTAGGTACTTTACTGTTTGAATTTCAGCTAAGAACTCAGGTTTGAGGCAGGCCTTCATTCACTAGCTAGATGCGAGAGTTCTACCTAAGTGGACGAGTTACTACCTAAGGCCCGTATTATTAAACTGATCTCGGTTTAAATGCCCGTCTCAAGATACGTCAAAAATGACAGTTTTTATGGTTTGAGGATTACTTTGACGTATCTTGAGCATTTAAATCGAGACGAATTTATTAATAAGGCCATAAGAGAGCAGAACTTGAGGCAGGCGTCAGCATCCCTGGCGACGCTAAGGGCGTCCACGGGCAGCTGGCGGGCGGCGCGCGCTGCAGCCACCAGCTCCTTGAACTCCACATACTCCAGCATCTGATCGCGGTTGCTGTCGAAGAATCTGCCAACAGATACGTTAAGGTGAACCGGAATATCTGTGACTCTTATTGGTTTTAATCTAAGGGTGATCTAAGCTTACTTAGTAAATTCTATCCCTGATAGATTGATAGCTGTTAAAGCAATGGGCGTTAGAAATGCCTTAAACCTGCAGCCCTCTTGGGTGTTATGAATGAAAGTTTACTGTAAAATCCAATAAAGAGGAAGGTACCTGAATATATATTTACAGCGGACTTCTGCCGTGATCCCGCTGTGCGCAGTAGCAGGCTCTTGAGCCGCCATCCACACTAACAGCTCCGAAAATGATAGCCCGCCGCGGCTGCTTAGGTCAGCAGCTCTAAAGATACCCAGAAAAAGCAGCCGGTAAACTTATTTTTAATTAATAACACTTCAAAAATAAAACTAATAAAGAAACAGAAAACTTTTAACTAAGAATTAAAACCCTGTTAAGCCACAGACGCACTGAAAGCGGAGGCGGCGCGTCGCGGGCTTTGCGGGGCGGATTCATACTAAAAATGCCTGCGGGACGCTTTTTAGTATGTGTACTGCCTCTGCTCTTAGTGCGGTTGTGACTTTAATGCGAGAGTGTGCCTTGGAGCCAAAATTCCTAGCGATCCCGGCTCCTGAACACGGCCCTGGATATAAATAAGAGCTAACAACACATGTCCCCCAAGTAACTTCTCGCGCCAAGGGTCGAAAATCACACTACTTCAATTCACCGAACGATTACAGTCGACCGCACCGAGGCTATCGCCCACAGCTTACTCAACCAATAAAAGCAAGCACAAGGAGAAGATGTTCTCTCAAAAGTATCGCTCTCAAAGGCAAGCAGGGCTAAAATACCAAATTTTATGTAGATAAACTGAAAATCGTCAGCCAAGGGCGCAAAAAGACCATCATACATCCTCTCGCTTTACCCTGATTAAAGCTAGGACCGGCGCTGGCTGTCAAGGGCTGGCTGGAAGGTAACTTTCAGTTGGAGTATCTAAGTTTAGTCACAAATTGCATCTCCGAAGCAACTCGGCCAAAGTGCAAGTAAGTATAGCATACCAACTCCGCCTTAAATTGTTTATGACTAAAAGCCATCGATCCAAATTACTATTTTAAATCGTTGATAAAAGCACGTGATACATTTTAAGCAACGGTTGACAATTCAGAGACATGCTCCTGTCACCTGTGTCCTACCTCAATTCCATGAAACCACTACTTCATACATGTGATCGTACCTAAAGAGACCAGGGCACTGCGCCCGCTGCCAGCCGAGGTCCATCATGAACTGGTAGAAATGGTGCGGACCCATGTATGTAGCGGGATACACCATCTGAGTAAACTCGCGGTACATGCGGAGCTGATCTGCAACATGGTATTCATCACGAATTTCCTAAATGAAAACAAAATAAATACACGAGAGTAGTTCAACTTCGGCCCTTTCGTTGCGTTTGAAATTGGAGTCAGGTGTAGGGTTGTCCAAAATTTATCTTTTGGTTACACTGCCGAATGCATCAACGGTACATCGCCGAATGGCTCAATCACCGGCTTTTGCTTATACATACGAGCCGCTCGATGTAGGTATCTTTATTTAAAAAGGATCAGCTGTTTTTTTATACTAGGGTCCATTCGCGTTTACAAACTATAGGTAACCGCTAGTACCGCTTTCTGGACGAGTCAGTGATGATGATGACTGCACGTTTAACTCCATAAAGTAAATAGAAATTACACTTATTGCAAAAAATTGCACAATCGTGAAACTTACAATGCTTCTGCAGCTGAGTGTACTCGTAATACTTACTAAACTTTTCGCAGTCAGATAACGAAAAGGGTACCTAACTATACTGTCGAAAGTATCC
Organism: Acleris holmiana; assembly: GCA_949316455.1. Lineage (NCBI taxonomy): Eukaryota > Metazoa > Arthropoda > Insecta > Lepidoptera > Tortricidae > Acleris > Acleris holmiana. The sequence goes on along the minus strand of OX438763.1, from coordinate 24,748,291 downwards.
AGACTAAACTACGACATCTCTTGTATTGTTTTAGACTACCGGCACTCATACCTCATGCACCAAGTAATCTACAAGTACCGTCTTTGTTGTAGTTAGCAGCCACAAGCAGCTGGCAGTTTGAAGAGGCGAGCCCGACGGCGCCGCCGCACTGCGCGCCCACCAGGGTGCTCTCTTCGTACATCTCGATCAGCACGCCCGTCTCCAAGCCTAGCTGTTGCCAATACAAAGGACGACATGGAACTATAAACCGGTACTTGGATTCAGCATATGTTACGGAATCCTAAACTATCATACCTCGTCATTCCCCCATAACTTCGTTTACCGGTGCTTATATTCTGATTAAAAAATGTATAATGCCTCATATCATGAGGCAATAAATCAAAAATCGTCGAAGAAACGTATAAACATATGCGAATCCCAAATCAGTTTACTCTTCACTACGTTCACCTATTAGTTTGTTGTAATTTCCTCCTCTTTCTAACCACCTAAATCTAAAATCTGAACTCAACATCTCTGGCAATCCAGACAGAAACACTTAGAGCCCCGAGAGAGTATGATGGCAGTATTCCTTTGATGTCTTCAGCAGGGTCTGGTCTCACGGTCAGAGTCAGTTAATAACAAAGTCGTTCCTTACTGACGAGTTTTCATATAAAATTTGAAAAACGAAAAAGTATATTTGGTTTCATCTCACAGCCTCAAACTCCCTGACACTTTCGCCGACGGCCATTGCAGCTAGCAGGGAGACTTCGGGGCTTCGCAGCGCGTAGTGCGCGCGCAGGCGCTCCATCTCCACTCCGGTGAACCACTGCAGCCGGCTGCGGACACCCTGCCGACCCGACCAGCTTGTCAAATGGGTGATGATCAACGGTAGTTCTACCACATTGTAAACGTGGTGTGTTTAACAGGTTGCTGAAGAGCTTAAAACACCTTCCTAAATTAGTCACTAGATTCGTCTGGAGATACCTCCATCTCATTCCAACGTATTGCAGCGTCCCTCTTGTTAGTGACTTATTCAGGAAGGTGTAATAAGCTCTTTAGTGTCTGGTCCACTGCCACGAAGACACACCTAACAACCACTTTGTCTTTTACTTTACTGCTTTAAATTTTTGTGTCCTGTTGCGTTTAGTGAATAAATGTTTTTTCTTTTTCTTTTCTTCGTTTTCTTTAAGGAGATGGGCTAACCACCTACTACATTTCTAAAATTGCCATCTTTTAAACTAAACAATTACAAAACATTCCGCATTCAACATACCTACGCCTAACAAAAATGATGAACTAGATCCGAATGAAGTTATTTAATGTCATTCGTGCTTGGCCTGTAGGTACTTGGCCATACATCGACATAGGTCGCGATTAGTTTACCAACTGCATAAAAGTTTGCAATCGTAAAATCGTAAAATGCGTATCTAAAAAATTACGGTTTTCGCAAGTTTTCCTGTATTTGTGCTATAAGACGTTGCTTCGTACCAAATTTCAAGAGTCTAGATCGACTGGAAGTAAGTACTGATTCCCTTGAAAGTTTCGAAAATTTGCGTAAGTAAATTTGCGGCATAAACGGCTGTATCTTTGGATTTCGTTGGCTTAGAAGTTTGATTTTTTCACAGCTCCAAGGGACAGTAGACCTGAGTATTTGATATAAATTTCAGCTTGATACCTCCACGCGTTCCTGAGAAAAAAGGTCTTGACAAACGGACGGACAACAAAGTGATCGTACAAGGGTTAATAAATAGGTCAGTAAGGCACAACTTGGCAACTTATTGAATTTGTTAGTTACGCGGTATGGCAGTTTCATCGACGCTATCCTAAAACCCGATAGTCTAAACTGATACTACGTTCTCCACAGGAATCTTTAAATACCTACTTATACCAATAACCAGTACTTACAACCTTCATCTTGGTCTGTTTCTTGATCTCAGGCCTGACGGAGACCTTGTAAACGGCATGGTACACGCAGGCTAACTCGTGGCCGGGCAGCCAGATCTTGTACACTCGCAGTGGCTGGCAAGGACCTGTCTCATTGCTAAACAACTAAAAAAAAATTGGAGTGTCATCTATTTCAAATAACGGTAACAGCTGGAGCATACACAGTTTATAAATGTTACCTGAACACGCTACTACCGATAACACAGTTGAGTTAACAATAAAACGGTTGAGACCAGATATTTTTGAGCAGGTATTATAGTTTCCGACAAATTTGATGGCGACTGTAACTTCGTCAAGCTTACCGAGCAAGAAAATGTCTAAGCTGTTCCTGTGGTCAACCTGGTCAAGTTAGTCGGAGAGTTAAATATATCAACATTTTTTGGTGTTTTACTGTTGAACACCGCGCTAGTAAAGTAGAAAAGCGTTAACATAGTGCACTAGCTAGGCTGACTTTGTTGGCCTGATCAATCTAGTTTGGTAGTTGCAATTTTTGACATGTTCAACTAAGCCCTTGCCTACATTTAGATAGATTGGTCTTGAGGATGGATCGTTAATAGTTAGTCGTAACGCAAACAAAGCGGATTTAGACAGGGTAAGTAACCTCTCTCTTCGTGGAAAAACCTGCGAACGCTATATGTCCCCGATGAGGGATAACAAAAAGACATCATCATCACGGGTCAATAACAGGCGTCACTGCTGGCGCCGCGGACTGACCACACTGTTAACATGGAGTCAGTAGTCGTGGCAATTTCTTCACGGTGGACACACGTTATTGAAGTCAGTGGAGAAAACTAAATTCGCAGAAAGGGCAGTTTACGATTGAATATTTGACCGCGATGTCACCCTAAAACGCAGCGCCGGCGACTAACCAAGTCCCTACAGACTCGGTCGTACATGCTGGTTCCACACGGAGGCAGAAAAGTGGAAAGCAGAGTACTGCTACTCGTACTGGTGAACGCACAAAACAGTATAGTCCCTTATATTATAGTGTCGCTACACCCGCACGCACTTGTGGTTATTGTAATAAAATACGAATTTAATTCGAAGTAAACTGCTAAATTCACTTGCGGGTACGCAGCTCGCATTCTTTGTTTACGCGGCGGTATGCTTCGAGAAAAGGCGGCTCGTGCCAAGGCGGCGCGATACAAAAGCGACGACCAAGTCGAAGCGAATTGACTTTACTGTTCTGTCTCGGTGGTGTGTGCGTTTAAACAGTAGCAGTACCCTGCTGTCCACTGTTATGGCTTCATGTGAAACCACCATAAGACACGGCCCAGTACTGCTGGGAAGTTGCCTTACTTCAAAACATTCAGGCGGGAATATTGAAGTCGGCACTGAAGCGATTTGGAGTCAGTAACTGACCCTATGTAAATGTGCCTTGAAACGTCACATTTTCTTAGGTACTCGTAGTTACTCATTAGCATGGCTTCAGACTTACTCCGGGAACTGTATACTTAACTATTATTTAAAGTAACTACTTAGGTACCACCATTACACATGCTTTTGGGTTTATTGTTCAGCAAAAATAAAATTCAAAAACGTTATTTAGTAAATTGGCACAAGAGGGCTCTTTTACACGTCGTTACAGCGAATGCCTATGAAGGATTAATTCAATAGATGGTACCTACGGAATAGATTGCTAACCTAGTCTATAGCAAAGTGTACAATTAGGTTTGTGACGACACCCGCACTTAAACTTAAACGCGAACCATCTGACGAAATGTGTAGGCGCCGGCTTAAAAATCTTTTGTTGGATAACCCATTATATTCGGTAAATGAGTATATGGAACTTGACTTGTAAATTAGTTTGACTTTTAATTATTATTATTTTATTTTATTTTATTCTATTTTATTCAATTTTGTAATGTACTTTGTTTTTTGTGTTGACTTTTAATATTTTTACTATTATAATTTAATTCTATTTCTGACGATCTCAATGTAACTGCATATAATTTGACATGTAATGTAATTTATACTGTGTTATATTGAGAAATAAAATCTGAATCTGAATCTGAATCATTCTGTTTCTAGTATAGTAAGTGCAGACTGCCATGAAAAAAGTACGTTTAAGTTTTCGCGGGCCGTCTGTGAAGATAGCATAATCTTTCCTAGAAATTATCCATAGAGATAAGCCAGTAACGCAGAAACAAAACGTTTATACTTTTGAAATAAACCAGGAAAGTAAATCGATTGCGCTACCTCCAAATTCATTTTCTCAGCGGTAATTTTCCAGCAGTTCTTTACACTCTTATTCGACGGGATCCAATATTCGCCGCTGGTTTCTTTAGTCAGCAAGTAAGATCGTTCAAAGGGACAATACACCAGTAACGAAACAACATCGCAAAGATCTTTATAGCACTTAAACATTTTGCTTATATACCTTATATAAAATAGATCTAATTTGTTAAAAATGTTTATTTTGTTCAATATGCATTTACATTTATAATTTGACAGTGTCCCGATAAAAGTCACTTAAATTGACCAACATATTGTCTTAAAAACTGACAGGCAAATTATTCTGCTGATACGTAGTATCCCTCAGTAGTCTATGTTCTGTGTCTCATCTCATATTTTTAAAGTTACATGTCCCCTATTCGTTTTATACAAGCGTTAAAATAAACATACCTAAATAATTACCTAATTTCTTTTTTATATCTGGCTGGGGGCAACCAAACTTATGGGATTGACGAAACGCTTCCAAGTCGAGTAGTTATAAAAGTCCTCAATAGATGTCGCTATATCGTACCTATTATTTCATACAGTAATACAGCTTCTTATTCTACACAAAATAAGTCAGAATACAGTCAATTGTAGGATTTTATAGAAACCCAAATAAATTATTACGGGATAAAACCGGCTTAAAATTGTAATTTCGGGTTATTGATTAGAAGTTGTTCTTGTTCTATACAACTTTCCTATGTATATTGTGACGTAGCGATCACGCCACCTTTCTCGGATCAGTTACTGAGCTGTGATTGGCTGTAGTTACTACCCATCCCCTCTACGAATCAAAATACGGGACATTCAACATGTCTAGTGATGTACCGTTCGATTCGATTGCTTAAGCTGTACGATTTTGCCATCGAATAACTACTCGATTCTGAATACATTATTTAGGAGTGAAAGAGAAGAACTGATAAAAAAGTATGCAAATGTTTACTTAATTTAACTGTTTACCATTACATCTCTGAATCTACGCGTACACAGATTTTATAACGACGTACAAAGCATCTAAGTTTTAGAGTTGAGTATCGACTAATTCGACTATTTGGTCCATAAAGTCGAACAAGGTCAGACCTAAATAAAATAAAAAAAAACTTTAAAATGACAACAAGAAAAACACATCACTAGTATGTACGGAATCGCAGAACGTTAGTGTTTATTTCACGTTTATTTCAAATTTGGTGTTAATTTACAAGTGAAATATTACATACAAGCGCACATATACCTAAGGTACGTATTTTTAATTCAAGTTTGATTTTTATAAGATTTTAAAGAGCTTCTTAAGCGTATCGTGTATAACCTATAAGAAAAAACCGCTCTTCACCACCCTCGTATTTCCTTGTTTGAAAACCTTTGCCTTATTTATTTTTGCGTGTATATTCATAAAAACTTAACAGGTGTCTACCGTTAGGACTTTAAGAATTGGCACACACTATTTCATTTAACATTTGGTTCTTTTCTATACTGCTACCTACACTTTGATCTTTTTGAGGTTGAATTTGTTGTGCATAGAAATTCGTGTCGCATGACTACCTATCTAATGTTTTGGTCACGGCAATACCTAGCCAAAACGTAGTACATTTTAAAACAACACCACCAAACATAAAATGACTCTTTTTACTCATGACATGATTTCAGTGTTTACTATTCACATTTAGAATCAAGTGTAGTGAGTTTATTTAACTTTATGTCGCACGGGTAGAATTAAAACTGCAAGGTCCTGGTGTAAACCACAACCTCATTGACACCATTGGTTTGTTTTATAATTTCATTTTAAAGGTGAATGACAATAAACAAAATGCAAGTTGAATGACAAACTTTAGATGTTATATTTCAAATAGTTTATAGTTATTTACATTTATTGTGATCCTACCTGGATCAATCTAGGATGACCCCTGTCAACACTAGCGGGTGATCCTTAGTTGAGGTATTCTCAGTGTCCACAATAAAAAAGCATAATTGCATATTCTATAAAATGTTTCAAAAATAATAGGTACTATAATCTCATAATACACAACATCTCCTACATAGGCAGGCAATTTTATAATTGAATTATTTTTAGGTTTGTCATAATCTAACCTCAATAATGCAAAATGTCTTTTCCCTGGCTTGTCTATTCCAATTTTTTGACAGTTACCCAAAAACTTTTAATAGACCTAAATCCTAATTCTTAAACTAATATAAATAATCATTGTAATCTATTAAGAAATAACTTAAATTCACAATGTATTTTGATTCCCAGATTTTATCTCCCCTGGCATTTTGTAACCCAAAAAATAGTGCATCTGTGAGCTTGATTGTCATGAATTTAAACCTGATTGCCATATGTTTCACTTGAACTTAGCAGCATGCTGACTAGAGAATGTAAATAACCGGTTAAAACTGGGTATTAACCGTCTTTTGCATACTAAATTCGGTTATTTGCATTTCTTAGCGCTGTCACACAAGGCAATTATTTGCTAATTGGTGGTCATTTTTATCATGTCATCCATAGTTATAGATGGGGAGCCTGCCGTTTGGCCAAAATATTTTTGGACTAATGTATCATTTCCCAAAATTTTCATTGTTATATGAATTTTTCAGAATTTATTTTAGTACCATTGTGTAGGACCCTATAGCTTAGGTTAGGTTAGCTTTTATAAAATCCTGAAATATTTACAGTTACAGAAAACACAGCAGGTTGGGAAATGAAACATTTGTTAAAAAATTGTTTGGCCTAACGAAATAGACCCTTATAGATGCTTGGTGGTGAATGTTGCTAGTTTTATTTGGTTTATTATGTATGTAAACACTGATTTGTGGATAGATAATGATGCTGCATCGTGATTTATTTACGATAAATACTTTTATAATTATGTCTGGTTTTTTATAAAAATGTCTTTCCCCTGGCATCTTTCCACTGTTATATAAATCACCAAGATAGAGAAAACATTACTCCTATAAGTACTAGTATTCTGAAATTTGCTACTACTTGCATATCTAAGATAATCTGTCAATCATCAATTTTTTATTGTTTTAGTTTACATCAGGGTAAAGGCAGCTGAACTAGTAGAATATTACTTGAACTGGTGACTATCCACTATTTCACAGTGATTAGTATGCCACTGATCTGAACTAATAGATCCCTATCACTGTAAATTAATGAATACTCACTGAAATAAGTTTTTTTTCATAAATTTATTTTTATTGGTGTCTTTCCATGGAATAAAATAAATGAGTTGTCTCAATAACAATTAAGATTTATATTCTGACATTTATGTAGTGCTTTGCTTCGTAACAAACAAGTACCTCTTAACTAAGAATGATCCAAGTAATGAACTTATTCTCTCGACTTTTCATAATCATATTGTTACAGTGCAATATCTCTTCAAACAGCCTTCGTGTTTAAACTTCTTTCTCACTTGCTCTCATACACTTGTATGCTAGTCTAACCACCTTTACGTGAATCCAAAGACTGCAACAATATTCAGAAAATCAAACAATTAATCACCTCTTTTTATATGCCTTGCTTATGAATATAGTATTGACATAACAAGATATGACTGCCACAGGGATGATAGATGACAGATTTTTTATTTTTATAGTCTCATTCAACTTTGATCTAAAACTATCACCTGCACTTTTGATAAATAAGGGTAAATATTATTTTGTTAGTTGTTATGTTGACTATTTATTCTATTTACCAATGATTGGTCAGAATGATATCAAACTATTACCTTGAACTCTTACAAGGTGCGTGATAAGGATAAGATACTGAGCCGTAAAATATCGTGAAATCTGTTGTGTTTTGTAATATTAATATATTTAATAATCAAAATTTTATGGAATTAAGTCTAATGAGGCTTCTTAACTAGAAAACAAATTTCAAGCTTATCATGACTCAAGTGCGTGTAAACTTTCTAAGACAACAATAGATGCGACGGACACACATGCTGTGAAATGTTTATTTTGGTATAAATATTGCAAATATGAAAATTATCATTTACAAAAGTCTAGATTTGAATAGGCACCTCCTATATCATATCAACATAGGTATTAAGGTTGTAAAAATATCCTCACAATTGTCAATTCCTTAATATAGTAAATTGACTACCAGGTGTGGATACACGAGGGGGTAAACGGGTGCGATTGATAGGTATTTTGTCTTGGTCTTAGGTTGCACTAACATTTATTTTGTCATTTATACATTTGTTTTTTTTTTACTATATGTGTGCCAAATTTCATTCAAATCCTTTCATGCGGTATTGCACATGATGACAAACTATATAGATAAGCGAGTGTATATCGGCCGGGCTTCAAAAATGGAAGTGCCAGGGGAGAGCGATACTGGTTCAAGAAAAACAATGATAATATACACGCGCTTTCTCTTAACAGTGACAACATGTCGACTTCCTCAGACAACGAGGCCGAGGACATAGAAGACCCGATGTATGAAATAAGAAATATTCAAAGTATAATAAACGTCACGCGAGAAAACATAGATGCCTTAAATGCCAAATTTGCTGGTATACAGCACCCACCGTCTTTATATTTGGCAGAATATCAGGAACTGACGTCTAAGTTGCACAATTTAGAGATGAGAGAGCGCGCGTTAACAGAGCTACTGCATACCGATTCGCCGGAGCGCGGTGACAAGTGCTCGTTGGAGCGCGAAAATACGAAAAAGTTTGACACAATAACGCGTCAGCCTAAGGTTTTTCTGAGAGCTCATCTGCCCAACCAACAGCGCACCAGCGTGCAAGTAAAGGCTGGCGTAACGCTAAGAGACGCTCTGTCTAAAGCACTGAAACTTCGAAACTTAACTTGTGAGATTTGTGAAGTTATTCGGACAGGAAACAATAATGTGATACCCTGGGACGTCGATATAACCATGATCGAGGCGGAGGAGGTGACAGTGCGCACGCTGGACCAGCTGCCGATCATGTCCCACATCTCCCACCAGTTCAGCCGGAAGACGTTCTTCACCCTGGCCTTCTGCGAATGCTGTCGGCGGCTGTTGTTCAACGGCTTCTACTGCTCGCAGTGCAACTTCAAGTTCCACCAGCGTTGTGCGAGCAAAGTACCCAGCATATGCCATCAGGTTCGAATGACAGACACGTACTACGCAGCCCTGCTAGCCAAGAATCCTGAAACCCAGGCCGGCATCCTACACTTCCCACCCCACTTCAGTTATCACCACATGATATCCAACGAGAACGACAAGCAGCAGCACCCGCGCTCCCTCAACCAGCAAGACCGGTCCAACTCGGCGCCCAACGTGTGCATCAACATGGTCCAGCGGCCGCTCACGCTCACTGAGCACCAGAGAAAGAACCAGAGCGTGACCAGCTCCCACCACATGCAGGCACCCACCAACAACCACCTCACATTGACTTCCGGCCGGCAACGGGAGGCCAATGACAAGGAGGACCAGCTACAGAGCAAGAGCACGCAGAACTCGCCGACGGGCAAACGCCGGCCGCGACGTGTGCGCGCGCGATCCGCCGACGAATCGTGGAAGCACGCGCTGTCACCACGAGAAAGTTACGATGAATGGATTATACACGCTGACGAGATTCTCATCGGGGCCAGGATTGGGTCCGGCAGTTTCGGCACAGTATACAAAGCTCACTGGCATGGACCCGTGGCTGTCAAAACGCTCAACGTCAAGACTCCGACTCCTGCGCAGCTGCAGGCGTTCAAGAACGAGGTGGCCGTTCTCCGCAAGACGCGTCACTGCAATATCCTCCTGTTCATGGGCTGTGTGTCACAGCCGTCGCTAGCGATCGTGACGCAGTGGTGCGAAGGCTCGTCGCTGTACCAACTCCTACACGTCTTGGAGACTCCGCTGCCGATGCTGTACCTCATTGACGTAGCGCGCCAAGCGGCGCAGGGTATGGACTATCTCCACGCCAAGAACATCATACACAGGGACTTAAAATCGAACAACATCTTTCTCCGTGACGACTGGTCAGTCAAAATCGGCGATTTCGGACTCGCGACCGCCAAGACGCGGTGGTCAGACACGCAATCCACTGGCGGCGTGCAATGGCAGCAACCGACCGGTTCTATCCTCTGGATGGCGCCAGAAATCATACGCATGGAAGAACCAGCACCGTACACATTCCGCTCCGATGTCTACGCATTCGGCATTGTTCTGTACGAGCTGATGGCGCAGACGCTACCTTATAGCAGCCTTAATAACAAGGATCAGATCCTCTGGATGGTCGGACGCGGGCTCCTCAGGCCGGACCCTCGCTTCCTGCGCAGTGACTCCCCCCAAGCCCTCACTCGCCTCTTTAACGACTGCATCAACTTCCACCGCGAACAACGCCCCCTCTTCCGTCAGATCCTAGCCTCTCTGGAGGCCATGCTGAGAGCTATGCCAAAGATTACCAGAAGTGCTTCGGAACCGAACCTCAACAGGCAACTGCATACCTCTGACGATTATTTCAACTACAGTTGCGCTTCGCCAAAAACTCCGGTCAATTTTCAGTTCAGCAATGACACCAACTTCCCTGCTTTTTACGGCATTCCAGTGCCTAGCCAACGGCATACCTAGGGGTTGCTTCTGGGCTTTGAATAGCCCTGGCGGCGGGACAGCCTTGCGGCGCTCCCCGACCGCGGTTGTCCTGAGTGCTGACAAGTCATCGCGACAAGTGGGGCAGCACTGGACAAGTGTCGGTTTAGTGGACGATGCCAAATGGACAAATAGGTACAGTGTTACAGTGTACAGGTAAGTTAGTCGGACAAGTGGACAAAAAAGACCATGTTATGTTATTACAATAAATCGGCTATATGATGAATATGATGATATAAAATGACGAACTTTTATGTGATAGGGGCCCGATAAACTATCAATATTATAAAACGATCCATGCATATCACGATAAGTATAACAGAAATATTATATATTAATTCGTATCACAGTATCATGAGAGTGAATCTGTATATTTTGTAGTACATTCTCTGTTCTCGTTGTTATGGTTAAATAAAGTTTATTTGCATAATAATAATACAGATTTTAAAGTTAAAATAACAATAAATTATATTTAACAAAGAACCAATTTGCACTAAAAAACAGTTAATTACCTAATATTACAACTAAACGAACTCGTTTAACTATATTAACTTAAATTACTAAACTAACGATGGTTAAATTGGGTGTGTCATTTTTTGAATTGTTAATGGGTTCAAAGTGCTAGGCTTAGTATGTAATAAGCCTTTGCATCATCTTGATTTTCTAGGGTACGAAGTTATGCTCAAAATGATATAAACACGACGTATTCTTTTGATTATAGAGTCGAGCGCAGATCATTTTGAGCTCTTCAGTTGCGTAGCTACTTCTGACCCACCCATTTTTCCATAAATGTAAAATTAAAATTTCATTTTTTCTCCAAATTAATTAGTTATATATTTATAAAACTCAACTACCCAACTGTCGGAAGTTTTTGATTGTAAAACCAAATAATTATTACTTATTATTATTAAACATTTTGAATTTTGAACATTTATTTATTTATGTTTAGCTTACAATACAACATAGAAATTGTATTACAATAGATTAGAGATGGGCCGAATACGGACTTAGCCGAATACGAATATTCGGTTCAGCTCTTATGGAACCGAATATTCGGCCGAATATAAGGTTGCGCTGAATCGCTATAAAAATTAAAACCACGGTTTTGCTTATTTAAGCTCCGGTTTTTTTGCAAAATAATTGTATTTATATTTTGACGCATATTTATCTCTTTTTGGTAGTTGCTTTGAATGCTGAAATAAGATGTCAATCCGACGATTAACAAAATAACCTACGCTCGTTATTTACTTTGTTTATTTGGTAAATATTCGGCAATAAAACCAAAGTATTCGGCCGAATACGAACATTGAAAAACTTCTCTACAATAGATAGAGATAAAGGCACGTCGCACAACACAAAGAGAACAACCACATCTGCGCGAATAAACTATTTTACAACAAGAGAGATATTTTGCAAAAAGTGAGTAACAAAAACACACAAGTGTTTACATACAAAGAAATGTTGACCGAGTAACCGCTTAAACATATTAAGGTGGGGTACAAATTAGAGTAGCCTCGGGTCGAGGCACGCACGGGGCCGGGGCTCACCTATTTTGCTCAAATTCGTACGCGCTCACGCGCTGTGCGCGAGCAGCGGGCGAGCGGCGCGCGGCGAGCTGTCGAGAGTCGGTCTTTTGACCGTGCTCAAAGGCGCCTCGGTGTGCGTGCCTCGCGTAACTTTGACGTGTATCTGAGCGTGCCGCGGGCAGAACGACAAGTTCTAACTTGTCTGTGGGCGAGGCGCGTACAAATTTGATAAAGTTGCTGTGCCGATCCACTACCGACGCGATTTCTTCTTCTTTTTGTTAATAATTCGGTGAAAAACGCGGCTGTCATCGTGTAAGACGCCATTTTGAAATGACGGCTCGCGTCAAGTACGCTGCCTCACCCGCGCATGTTTATGTGCAACAATTTGGGTCGCGAGCAGTTCGCCGCGCAGGGCGAGCATGCCTCAGGCTGAGCCGCTCAGATTCGTACCCAGCTTTAAGAGCTCGGAATGTTCCACTGCGAGGCAATGGCCTCCGTCACATCTTTCTACGTATCTTGCTTAGGACAATCTCCCGCCAACCCAGCTGATGTACCTAAATTTTTACACATAGTTGAGATCTTAAATATGTATACCCTTTTGCACCTTATTTCAATAAGAATAAGGTCCATAAGCGTATACATAAACAAAAACGCTTTTCACGCCTGTTTATATCCGCAACTCCTAAACCGCGCAACGGATTTTGCTGCAGTTTTAATCATCAGTTATATAAATTTTCACGGAAGGTTTTTATTATTTATCTATACTAATATTATGAATGTGAAAGTAAGTCTGTCCGTCTGTCTGTTTGTTACGCTTTCACAGATAAATCGCTGAACCGATTAAGGTGAAATTTGGTTTAGAGATGGTTTAAGTTCCGGGAAGGACATGGGGTACTATTTCCCCGAATAATTGGACGGTTCATGGGGGAATAGCGATAAACGACTTCTTCGCGGACGGAGTTGCGCGAAACAGCTAGTGTATAATGAATTCTGGTGTATGTACGGTTGTTACGGATATAATATAATACCGACTGCTTTCAGAGCTAATGCTGCTCTTAAACGGCTTGACCGATTTTCATGTAATCTAGCTATGAACCTTCCGGATTAAACTAGCTTTCCTTGAAAACTTAATAATATTAATGCCAACCTTATAAGTCCAAACTCGGTGGGTCGACGTCAGGTATAGCGGAGATCCTGTCGCCACCTTTTGACTCCCAGATCAGATCGATGGCGCCATATTATTGTATTGTCATCGAAGTTAGGCCAAATTTCAGCTCAATAGGTCCCCGGGAAGTGGTTGAAATATTCCTTGCAAGACCCGAACACACATACTTACTTTGCAAGTTAATAAACTTGTAAAAAAGAAGTCACATATAGACACAAATACAGTTATACTTATGTCCTTATTCGTCGAATTAAAACCTCACAATGACAAATAAGGACATGGCGCATCTTAGCTAGCGTCATATCTCAATTGTTTATGGGATATGGAAATGCTCATCACATTTTTTTTCATACGTCACTAGGTCACCACCAACTACATACTACTGCCCTTATTACGTGGAGTAACTGTGGAGGAGTTAAGCCACGCTTTGTCCTTATTCGTCGAATTCAAACTTCATAATGACAGACATCTCAATTGTTTATGGCATATGGAAAACAAGCGGGCATTCAGGCTACCTGATGGTTAGTTTAATCACCTATTGGCATTTGTAATCCCAAAACTACAATCACGAGACTGCAAACTTGAGCCATCTTAAGATCGCACACTATAACGCACCGGCACCAGATCAGCTGAAAGTGAAACATTAAAACCGGGCAAGAGCATGTCAGTGTAGGGCTCCGAAGCCGTTAAGTGCTGCGAACATAAAAATCAGCAAGTAATAACTAATTTTCTATTTAAACTCTTTTGGTGCCGTCTTAGATGATTTTAGTAGGTATAAACTAATGATGTCTTCTTGGTCGTGCTAGTTTTCCTTTTAAATTCGTTATATGTGCTTTCATTTCAGATCTTTTTCAGATTTTTAGTATTTTTGGCTGTAGGGACGACGACGACGACGACGACACTTGACTATAGCAAAAATTTGCGCTTTAAAGCTTAATATTTTATAAACGGATCCCTTATTCGAAAAATTGCTTGGAGAGGAGAGTGTAGGAGAGGTAACTAAAAAAATAATGTTTTTAAGATTTTATTTTACCACTTTGTTGGCGTGACGCGCTTTGTTGTTGAGTGTATATTCATGCCAAATTACAGCTTTCTAGTACTAAGAGTCTCTGCGCTAGGCTGCAGACGGACGGACATGGCGAAACTATAGAGTTCCTAGTTTGACTACGGAACCCTAAAAATGAGCTTTGATTTGTCGTTGTATGTGTATCGTACTAAAACAAGTTAAAGCTCACTTATCAATGTTTCACTTTGAGCTGATCTGATGCTGCGGCGTTGTATGCATGGCATGGCATGCCTCTATTCTGGCTATTTCACTAGTTGTGTCATCCCCATTCTGGAACACGATCGAACACTGCTTGGCGGTAGACGCTGGTAGCGATCCGGACGGACCCTGCACTAGGTCCTACCACCACTACCAGCGGACCAGGATAGAATCCCCCTATGTTAGTTATTCCACTGTCTATCTTACCCCTACCGGAACAAAATAGTCTACCATCCCAGCTACCAGCTAAAGGAATTAGAATAACTTAATACTCGTGTGGTTGCCGGGTCAGAATAGTGCCACTCCGTGTCTTCCCGTGGATGTCGTAAGAGGCGAATAACCGAATAAAGGCTTGTAGGCGATGGGATTAGAACCTGTCACTGTTACCAGTCAACAGTAACATAAACATCGTAGCCTAATTGTGCAAAATGTGGTTACATGTTTAGAGTTGTTGGTATTCTGTAGCTCTGCCTAGCTTACTCTGGGAATGAAGGCTTGACGTTATATATGTATGTAATAACCTAATAACTTATTCCTTATCCAATTCTGCTAGTTAGTAGGGGACCGTGGGAGGGGACGTAATTGAGTCAAGAGTCAGGAAGTCCAAAGTGCGCGTCCTTGCTGCTACCTGGCTACCGACTATTTTTAAGTTTCACTAGTTTTTGGCGTGCCTCCGTGTACAGCTTAGCCTTGTGAAAGTTTAACAAACAGCCAAAAAGATCACCAAAAATAATTTAGCATTTACTACATGTTAGTAATGTTTATGTAAGCTAGGCCGCCGCCGTTCTGTTTTTGAATGTTATTTATTTCCAAGATTGTAATATTTGTAGTTCGTGACTGAAATGTTTTTCTTTTTAGCGTAATAGTAAAGTTTCCTCATTTAAACTGTTGCTTATCAAATTAGGATGAGCCATAAATAAACAAAGCTCTTTGTCAAGATAACTGACACATCTCTTTATCGGTATCCTAAGAATTCCTGTGACTGTTTTTGTCAAAGTCCACTGATCAGGCGATGGATGACCCACTTTATGAGAGATAATGCGTCCAACAAAACACGAGATATACTTATCTTCTGACGTTAAGAATAACGCGTTTTGTATAAAAAATACATTTGAAACTAGCTTGTGAGATCACTTCCGGAGTATTTTTAAGATCTATTCACTCGTTCAGGTTTTAGATGACTGATGAACAGATATAACAGGGCTGGAGATTATAACACCAAACAAGTTTGGCGACTATACAGGATATTTTTTTAATAGGTGCACACATTTTAATATTTGCTTCGCTATTGTTAATCTATAACACATGTTGTGTTATTTTTACTGTAGCTTAAAAAATATTAGAGTTATTGCCGATTCAATGATTCCACTAACTTAACGATATTCATGGACCCTCTAATGCAGGGGTGCGAGGAGAGGGGAGTGTTGTTAAGTAAGTTAATAAATGAAAGGGTGATGGGCAATTTTGTATGGACCCCGTCCCCCCCCTCCAACAGTAACGGGCTGCAGGTCTATATGTTCATTAGGACCCAATAAAAGACAAAATACTTATCTTCGTAGCAAAATCAATGGGATTTTTTTAATGAAAACAAAGGGCCAGGCAAGGCAAATCATCTACATACGTGTTCATTTTCAAACAAATTCCATAGTTCCATACGATAAGATTATGATTTTTCAAGAAAACCCCATACATATGGTGATCGTCGCCATAGAAAAAATACATCATATTGCCAAGATCTATAAACTGGCACATGTTTCATCACTGTTGGTGGGTGGGGACATTTTTACCCATCGTCCTTTCACATTTAGAATATCAGTAGGAGAGGGGCTTGTTGTCTGATAAGCTGTACATGAAATTTCAAATTTCGAATATCAATACAGTGTATCGCATACCTACAGCTTGACAACCCATGTCATCATTTCTAGTGTGACTTTGTGTCCACACGAGAAGGTAAAAGAGAGATAATTTGCAACAAAAAAAATTTTTTTTAACTCGTTTTATTGTTGTAATATATTATACTAACGATACAAAATCATATGTTAAAATTTGTGCACTGATAATAAAATTTCCCTGTCTATCCGTGCCTCTGTAACACTCAAACCGATGCACCGGTTGCTATACTTGTTTTATAGAAAGCTGGTTTAAATGACCACATGATGATGCCATGCCCACTCAAGATTCATAAGGGATGTCTTTATGTGTTTCCGCGCGAACAACGTGAAATGGGGATAGATTGCGCGCGCTTTAATTGCGGCGTCGAATTCAAATTTTGCTGTTTACTTTAAAACCACAACTTTTATTGACGACACGTTAGTCTAGTTTTTAGTGACCCTGCCTACGAAGCTAGTGGTCCCGGGTTCAAATCCCGGTAAGGGCAGACATTTGTGGGATGAGCACGAGTATTTTGTTCCTGAGTCTTGGATGTTTTCTATGTATTTAAGTATATATTAATCTATATAAGTAAGTTTATCGTTGTTTAGTACCCATAGTACAAGCCTAGAGCTTAGTTTGGGACTAGGTCAATTTGTGTGACATTGTCCGGTGATATTAATTTATTTATTTTAAAATGGTTTACCAGGATTAAGAAGTTATAAGTGCTCGACTATTGAATCAAATAACATCGTTAAAGATCGTGGGGATTCGTAGATTCAACCAAATACATGCGAAAAAGGTGCTATGTTCGAAAATAAAACGATCGAGGATTTTGCTTCTATTCGTGTTTTTACGTTTAACAGTTTCGAGAAGATATAACCAAGTTTAATATATCAAAAGAACAGACACATAGGCTAGGTTATAGTTATCGAGATTCAGATCGCAGAACACCACCGACTTTGTCATAATGTGGCCTCAACTAGTGCGGTTATGAAAATCGGTTAGGCCTTTTAAAAGGCGACGTTTATGAAAGTCGGGGATATTATTTATTTACATACATACATAACATCACGCCTTCATTCCCAGAGTGGGGTAGGCAGAGCTACAGAAATAACAAACAACTTTAAAAAGACTTGTTGATAATTTTGTAACCACATTTTGCACAATCAGGCCAAGAAGTTTACTAGTGTATTAGTGATAGGTTGCAAACCCATCGCCTAAAAATACTACAACCCCAAGCTATATTTATTTAAATAGAATAATAGTCATAAATAATGAAAAACAATCGCGGGACAATATCACACAAGTTTAATTGAAACATAATATTTTTCGTTTGTGTAACGAAAATTAGTCATACTTATTGTAAGGTTAATCTTCATTATACAAAATATTTTGTTTCAATTAAACATTGACATCAATTAGGGCCTTAACTATGTGCAATATTTTTGCAATTCACCCACAAATTGGCCTAGACCCGAACTAAACTCATATTTATATCAAGGGGCCTTTATATATATTTAATTTATATAAAGTTGTTCCAAAGTAGCTTAATGAAATTAACCTGATTTGACTGAAACAAAGGCAAAGGCTTTTTTTATTATTTATAGGCGTGCCCTAGAACAGCGTTTGGAGCACGTTCTGTCAATAACGTCGATGTTGTGTCCTCTTTGATAAACACGAATGACAAGGCAGTGAACAATACGTATAACTATTTAATAGATAAAATCCCCTTGCATAACATACATTGAATGCAGAACATCACGACACATTGCTGATTTTTGTCAGGAATTACCGCCTGGAAGTGTTTGATACTCAGACGAATAAATAGCCAATGTATATACCCCAGGGACCGGCCCGCTATCCCATTCAAGGTGTTTCGAATAGGTTTTTATAAGGGTTTGACTTAGAAAAGCCGTATCGCTTGAAAGCCGTTCGATTTGCTTTTAAAACCCGCTATCCCATTCAAGGGGTTTCGAATGGATTTTATAAGTCTTACTTGGAAAAGCCGTTTTTAAAGCGCTATTTATAAGGGTTATGCTGTGCTTTAGCTGTTAAGGTTTCCCTTATAGTGAATGGTTAGTGTAATAAATAACTTAGTCATATATTTCGTTCCAAGAGGTTATTCTTTTAGTGGGATATTGAGAGGTTTGTCTTTCAAAGGCTTTTATCGGTGGGCGGGCCTATCTATTTGAAAAAGATCTGGTGATGTCGCTTCTTCACTCACAACCATATTTTTTATTGTTTTTTTTTTTACAATAACCAGTATTAAGAATTATAATAAAAACATTATTTCAAAATTTTAAACAAATTGTTTGAACTAATCTCGAAAAAACAATGCTTTATAAATTCATAAGTCAAAAACTGTCATAATAGGGATGTTGATACTCCACATAAATGAAATATGCCTCATAATGGTACTCACGAAAAATCCATAATCAATTTGATGTAAGGGTAATTTACTATGAAGAGCCGACTATAACCTATATTTTTTTCCCGCATTCCGCGCTTCCCCTTGCCATCTTTCGACGCCCCCTTTGGGAGACGCGCCTTCTGGTTGGAAAACCTTGCCATAGACAGACACAGCTAGGTACACATGTTTAACTTATATCCTCCCGTTTGCGTCGGGGATTAGAAAGTTCGGGACTAAGGGCTCTTTTGCTTAACAAAAGTCGTATCTGGGCTGAGATTCTGCACGGTAAAAACGATATTACCTTTGGCGTGTTTCCGTATTGTTAACGTTTTGATAACTCTTATTTACTTGACTTTAATGGCCGAGTTAAAATGAATTTAAAACACGTCAAATTCCATGGCACAGAGTAACGTAAGTATAACCAATTTCTAGCATTCTGGTTTTATTTGTTCTATTGCAAAATGGAATTCATTTATATATACGTGTTTAAATATATAAATAATAATAAATCACTGGACAATGTCACACAAATTGACCTAGTCCCAAACTAAGCTCTAGGCTTGAACTGTAGGTACTAGACAACGATAAACATACTTATATAGAGAAATATATACTTAAATACATAGAAAACGTCCAAGACTCGGGAACAAATGCTCTTGCTCATCACACTAATATCTGCCCTTACCGGGATTTTCAAATCAAGGACCCCTAGCATCGAAGGCAGGGTCACTACCAACAAGGCTAGCGTGTCGTCGAATTGAGAGAAATATATGCATTGACAGTTAAAAACGTGCATTTGAATTGAAACTTTCGTTACTGTCTTCTTCTTCAGCCTGTTGCCACCCAATGCTGAGTATAGGCCTCTTCCATTGCACTCCGTTCTCTACGGTCTTGGGTCTTCCTTATCCAGTTCTTACCGACTATTTTGACCAGATCGTCCGTTCATCTCATGGGCTGCCTGCCCACATTTCGGCGCCCAGAATGGGGTCTCCATTGAAGCACTTTTTTTTGCCCCATCTTCCATCTTCTTCCACTTTCGTTACATTATCGTGGAATTACCCGATATCGCTTGAACCTAGTAGAATAGAGACCCTGTTCAAATAAGGACCTTACTTAAGGTGTTTTTAACCCTCAACAAAACAGTAATGTTATAAGATTAACGTGTGTGTTTGTGTGTCTGTTTGTGGCGTCGTAGCTCGCAAACGTATGGACCGATTTGGACCCGGTTTAATTCAAAAGAAAGCTAGTGTAATCGGGATAGTTCTTAGCTAGGTTTCATGATCATTGATTGGGCCGTTTAACAGGGTTACCTATCTAAAACACTAAAATAAAAATTAAAAAACAACATACCTTAAGGGCTTTAATTAAAAAAAAACTTGATTCGAGTCCGTTTTGTAATGAAAGTTACCCATATAGCTTGTATGATATGACTTAACTTTCAGTCGCGATCGTTTTTTTTTTTTCATTAAGCCTTTTTACTATGTTTTTTTTTTAAACGAACAAAAAAGGGTTTGCCCGCTGTTTTGTTTGTCAGAATTTTCATAAGTTAGATAATCTTTTTTTGCATTAGAATCTTGTATTGACAAGATTATAAGTGCGTTCCGATTAACACCGTTTACTTTTATTTAATACAGTATGATTATCGTGATAATTCTTACGTGGGCTGGTCCGAATTTTTTTAGTAAAACAAAAAATATAAGGAATATAATAAAACTTTATTTACAACTTATCAAAGTATTCCCCTGCTACATCTATGCACTTATGCATTCGACTAAACCAACTTTCAAAACAGGAAAAATACCGTTCTTGCGGAACGTCAAAAAAAGTCGCCTGAATTCGTCCACTGCTTCATCCGCCGTCAAAAATATTCGTCCACGTAATGATTTTTTTACCGTTGGGAATAAAAGCCCTGACCTGGCTCCGTGTGTTTTTTACACACGGAGCCAGGTCAGGGCTATAGGGAGGATGTGGTAGCAGTTGCACTCCTGATTTGTTAAAAGAATCCATGGTTCTGGCAGCCGTATGAGCAGGAGCGTTATCTTGATCAAAAATTATGTCCCGGGTTCCACTACTTGGACGACGAACGCTGAGCTCCTGGAATGCTTGTGGCAAACAAACTTCGCTATACCATTGGCTGGTAACCGTTTTCCGATCTTCTAGTGAATTACGGCAACAGGCCCACTTCGTCGAAAAAAAACAGCAACCATCTTTTTGTTGACGCTTCGGCCGCGAACTACTTTAGTGGGTAAATCATCTTCTTCAAAGACCCATACTGTCGATTGCTGTTTTGTAAATGGGTCGTAGCTCTATATCCAAGATTCATCGGATGTCACAATCTAGGTCACTTGTTGTGAATTGCCTCCTTCGAATTTATTTAGCATAAATTTGCACCAATCGACACGTCTATCTTTTTGCTCCTGTGTGAGAGAATGTGGTATCCATCGAGACGCAACCTTCCGAACTTTAAGGTGATCATGCAAAATGGTTGAAACTGCCTGTGATCCAACCTTCAGTTCGTTCTGAATCTCACGCTTGGAAATATTTCGAGATTGCTTGATTAGCCACTCCATCCTGATGACGTTTTCTGGAGTGACTGCCGTTGGCGGTCGCCCCGGTCTAGGATCATCTTTGACGTCGCTCCGCCCACGCTTAAATTCACGGAACCAGTAACTGACAGTGGCGAGAGATGGGGATAATGCCCCAAAAGCACTGGTTAAATTTTCGTGAGAATCCTTGTAAGTTAGCTCTCGTTTATAATCGTAAAGCCTGACAATATTCTATTTAGCACTATTTCTGTACAAATTTGTATTGAAATAGGGCTAAATAGAATCTTGTCAGCCTAATATATCACAGCACGAAATGCTTCCCGCGTTACCTCCATTGTTGCGAATAAAAAGTAACAAACATGTTTTTTTTCTAATTTCATAAAAAATACCGAATGTTACTGGCCAGTGAAATTACACAAAAGAGTTTGTAATGAAATTTACCTTTGATCTGCAATAAAATGAAAACAATAGGATTAATAATACGCCGTTGACTAACTTTTTTTGGACCGGCCCTCGTACTTCTAATAAACCGCTTCGTTGTTAATCGTAATTATTACGATTACAGATACAAAACGAAGCACCGCTTCGTAATCGTTGCGTCCCTAGTTTTAAATTTCAATCTAGGTACGTAGTCCCGCCGGAATAATTGATTTGACGTATCAATTGTCAATTTGATTAATGAGACGCGCCTTCATTGATAAGATAAAACTAATAGGCAATATTTAATACGCAGCACTCTTTAACAAAGAAGTTATTTTTAGAGAAATTATTATTACTTTAATAAAAACAAAGCGGCTTAGTAATACGTTAATGGGTTTATTAATCTTTGTACAATTCAATTTGTAACAAAGCCCACAATCAAATCTTGGTTTGAATTCCAACCCGTCAATATTTGTACACGTGGTACCTTACAAGCCAATGCACTTTAGACTGCTCGCTCATGCGCAGAAGGTTACAATTTGCTTATCAATTGGAGCGTGACTGTTGTGACACCATTTAAACTACTGTTAACTCATTCTACGCCAGGGTCTTTAAGTTCCATACATAATTGACACTGTTAGGCGTTATGCTTATAAATGATTTGGCATGTTTCTATTAAATAAAGTAGTAGTTCCGTTAATAAGAATTACAAAACTTTGGTTTATCGGTAGTGATACCGACCGCAATACAAACTTAATTTTATAACTATTCTCAGTTAATTTTCACTTCCTAAGAGTTAGAGAGGTCTTTATATTTTCCTGAAACTCCACAAATAGGTTTTCAAAGCTGGTACGTTTTCGAGGGTGTAATTTTTCACGGTTTCCGAAATAAAGGGAAACTTCTTGAATTTGATAGATGACCCGTTATGTTAATCAGTTTTTGCTAATATTGTTACGATAATTGTGTTATGTTTTGCCTTACGATTGTATTAGAGTCAGCATATCTATCTAGACTAATAGGTTTAAACAGTTTAAGCATTAGACCTCAATTTTTATGTCCTACTTAGCTGTTTACATATTTTAGGAGCATCGCATTGCAGAATGATGCGTTCGCTGTTGCAGTAAAATGAATGCCCTTTTTCGTCGTTGATGAAGACATTATACAGTTAGTCAAATTGAACTCTGTTAACTAGAATAAAACGTAGTATAATAAATGAAATCATAATTAAATAACCTATTAATTCAACTAATAAAAATATACTAATTAAACTGGGTGTCCCAAAAATCGACGTCAAGCCGAAAATAGGGTTATAGAGCAGCTTATAAGCCATCGATTTAACCCCCATGTATTTTCAGCGATTTTTTTAACTTTCTGAGATATTGATCGTTTTAATCGGAATTATTGTAATTTTTCCTTATGTCCTTGTTTAGAAAAACCCTCAAGTTCGTGTATTATTTCAATATGTTTTTTGGGTATTCTTACATCGATAGAATCATTATCAAAGCTACTTGACAATTATTTTTTGATGACAACTTTTTGTATAATCACACAATGTTACTTTCTTTCTACTAAGTGTACCCTAAGTTCTCTTTTCATCTAGTATGGAAAAACAAACTAATTACACAAAAAAATGTTAGGATAAAGAAATTGCCAAGTAGCTTGAAAAGCATCCTAAGTTCATAATGATTCTATCGATGTAAGAAACCACTGAAAAAATATTGAATTAATACATGAACTAAAGGGTTTTTCGTAACATGGACATGAGGAAAAATCACAATAACTCCGATTAAAATGATCAATATCTCCGAAAGTACAAAAAATCGCTAAACATACATGGGGGTTAAATCGATAGCTTATGAGCTGCCCTATCACCTATTTCCGTCTTGACGTCGATTTTTGGGACACCCTGTATATTTATATTGAATGCGGTTTTTTACACGGATATGTTTTAAATTTATTTCTACAAAATGCCGATTCAATAAAGCCTTGAAAGTTCTGAAACCTACAAAACGTTTTTTAATCATAGCGTAGACTTTTTCACTTTGCGGCCAACTTTAGTTTTTGGTTGTTTATTTTTACTGTTTTTCTTTGTTTCAGCATAATAACTATGTAAGTCCATGTCTTTCACAAGGTAACCTACAAACCTGAAGATTGATAGTCGTCAATAGGTAGTGACTAGTGTGCACAAGGCTTTAGTAAAGAAAATATACTTCTTTACATACATACATACATAACATCACGCCTTCATTCCCAGAGTGCGGTAGGCAGAGCTACAGAAATACCAACAACCCAAAAGAGACTTGTTGATAATTCTGTAACCACATCTTGCACAATTAGGCTAAGATGATTACCAGTGTATTAGTGACAGGTTGCAAGCCCATCGCCTAACAATACTACAAGCCCTTATTCCCTGAGTCGCCTCTTACGACATCCACGGGAAGACATGGAGTGGCACTATTCTAACCCGGCAAACACACGGGGTATACTTATTTGAAGTAGAATATTTATTGTTGAGTGACACTAGTATAAATCTTAGGTTCCTACTATGCAAAACTATTAATTTAGTTTATTAGGCTACACATTAGTTTAGCTTATTAGCTTGTTCCCTCCTTAGTTTGATTTTTATATTAAAGGCCGTTCGTTTTCCTGTATAAAAGTTAATAATGTATACCTAAAGAAAATGGATTTACATTATAATGTTATTTATTATTAAAATGGTTTTCCTTTCATTATTTTTGTAAGTGGAGAAACCATGATGTCACATGTCGTAACAAGTTAATTTTGCCTTTAAATAGAATTAAGTATTGCATTTGAATGGGTTATTTGGCACATCGGTATTCAACTTGTTTGTTTCCTTTATTATTCAGTAACATTTTCACGAGTAATGCTGTATAGGTACATTTAGATACTTATATAAAACATTCTTGCATTGTAAATTTATAAATAAACAAGTTATGGTTCGCTTCTTTATACCGTTTCTATCAGCCAATCGTCATTTATAAACTTTCCAGCTATAGTGGCGAGCAAAACAAAGAATTTCAGTACAAAACGGCTTCTTTATTTTGCTAGTAGCGTATCTAAGCATCACGTCAAGCCATTGGTACGTTTTGACGTTATAGAACTCGTACAGCTCATACTCATTGAAACCGGGTCTCTGTTTTTTACAAATTGATGGTTCTTACCGCTCGTTGCAAATGTCTATCTCTCTAAGGCGACGGGTAAAGTAAAGTTTTTAGGGTTCCGTAGTCAAACTAGGAACCCTTATAGTTTCGCCATGTCCGTCCGTCCGTCCGCAGCCTAGCGCAAACTATTAATACTAGAAAGTGGTAATTTGGCATGAATATTCAATATTCATATTAGTTACGCCAACAAAGTGTACAATAAAATATAAAAAAAAACTCCTCTACCCCATAGTGTAGATTTCATTCAAAAATATTGTGGGTTTGTGAAAACAATTTTTCGATTAAGTTATCCGTGTATGAAATATTAAGCTTTACCGCCCTAATTCCCCCCCTACAGCCAAAACTACAAATACTAAAAATCTGAACAACATCTTAAATAAAAGCGCATATAACCAATTTAAAAGGAAATCTATCACGACAAAGTACGCATCATTGGTTCTTGAGATACAGGCGATTAAAATGTTTATACCTACTAAAATCATCTAAGACGGCACCAAATGACTTAATAGAAAATTAGTTATTACTCGTAGGGTTTTATGCTTGTAGTACTTGACCGAGCATGGTCCGACATGCTCTTGCCCGGTTTTCCATACTAGCAATAATACCATTACAAAAAAAAAACCGGCTAAGTGTATGTCGGACCACGCACAGTGAAGGGTTCCGTAGCTGGGATGAACGTTCATGGTTGAAATTCATTTTTTTTTTTATTAAAATCTCAAAACTACACAGCGTATCGTGTTCAAAATAATTTTGGTTGAAAGTATTTCGTATGTTCTACTACTGTAATTTTTATTAGAATATTCTATTTAACAGTTCAAAAGCTACCCACCCGGACAGAATTTTTACGACTTTAGAATTTAGAAGCGTATATCTCGCCAACTGTTCACTTACGTAAAAAAGTCACTTAAAAACCTCGGTATCATTTTAGAAGCCCTTTCTAAAAATACCCCACACGCTGATGTAACTCAAAAAATTTTTTTTTGTCCCCTAGTTACATGTATGGAGTACCACCCCTAAATATATATTTTTTTTCAATTTTACTACATCATTGTATAGCTGTTCATAGAATACATCTATCCTCCAAATTTCATTTATATAGTGCCAATAGGCTCTGAGTAAAATGGCTGTGACATACAGACGGACAACAACATACATACATGACGAAATTATAAGGGTTCCGTTTTTGGCATTCGGGTCCGGAACCCTAAAAACTGCAGATATCTTTATCTATTAGTGCGACAACCTAACGAGTGAACGGCTGGTACGATTTAGCTAATTATTTTTTGTTGTGTTTCTTATTGTCAGGAGAAAGCTCTTATGAGAGAGAAAATTAAGAAAGTTGTGCGAAAAATAAGAAAACAGTTAATAATTCACCTGTTTTGAACTAGGATATTTGCAGCGCGCGTTCTGTCAATGGCGCCAACTGTCAAACGACTGGCAGTTATGTTTTGGAATATTTTGGGTTTTTATTAATTATACCAATTTTAATTAAATATTCATAGTTAAATCATGACAACGTCTGTTGGATCGCTAGTCACATATAAAAATCAAAAATTCAAGTAGGTGCACAAATTAAAGAGATTAATTATATCGATGATAATATGGATTTTAAACCACTGCAAAAAAAAAGAAAAACATTTATGAAGATTGCCCTACCCCTCGCCTTAACTCTTCTAGATTTTTCGGTCGCATCATTATACTACTACCTATGGAAAGGGGGTTTAGTGGGCTACTCCGAAAAACTTAATTAGATACTTCGGATGACATATCTTTTTAATTTTAATTCGTGGTAGAAAAGAAAGAGAAGGCTAACGAAATTTGCAGCCAAAAAAACGAATAGGACCTTTGGGTTAAGAAGAAACATTTGACACAGGTATACAAGTGATTATAATAACTCATGCAAAAAATTACCGAGAGAGACCACAGCGCTAGACTTTGTTTAAAAAAAAAGGATCTACTGTTTTCCTTAAAACCGCTAATATTTCTACGTAGTTTTCAAGGAATGTTTTGTGTCAAGGAAGAGTTGTTGTAGCGATGCCTATTAGTTAAATTGCGTCAGTAGCGTTGTTAATATTAATACAATAAATCAATGACGACCTGATTCATAGTCCAATTCGATAAACAGTCCGACTTCATATTTTAGCTTCGTATGAACCTATGACTGAGAGTAGGAAGGTACTTGCCGAGTCCGTAGTCCTAACAGATACGCACTGGGTTACTACGTGACGCAATACACGCCCTGTTTATTTATGAATAAAGTTTCCTATAGTATTTGTACAAAACTCCATTCAACAAATATGATACGCGTGATGTCCTATGGACCTAGACTCATTGACGTCTTCACTACGAGCTTTATTTCCTACTAGCTTCCGCCCGCGACTTCGTACGCGTATAAATCAGTTCCCGAAGGAATAGCGATATGAAACGTAGCCTATGTGTTAACCCAAAGTATAAGCTGTTTTCTGTCCAACATCCATACTTACAAAATTTCGCGTTTATAATATTAGTAGGATTGGACTGTGTTGATGTTTTGCAGCTTTTCCTATGTTGTTTCCGGAATAATACAACTATCAGGATTATGAATTGGTTATGGAATACTAACTAGAATTGCATAAAATATGCCTTTATGTTTCTCATGGGTTTAACACAAGCATTGCAGTGTAGTGACGTCAATCTTGCTTTTTATCGTATTGTGAGTCAGAGACATAAAAAAGGGTACCCCTGTTAGGGTATAATCACAATTGTCCAAATGTATAATTTCGCATAATTATTATTCTACTGATACCTTTGAATGTTTTGATAAATTGTAAATTAAACTTAACCTAACCTACCCTATTTTCCCAGGATTACACAAAACATTTTAAAAAATATTTTCCGTATCAGTTGGAGAGAAATTATGCGACAAAAATCGGCGTATCAGAATCAGAATCAGAATAATCTTTATTCAAGTAGGGTTACAATTAATAAACTCTTTTGAAACGTCATAGTAGCGACTTAGCCTAAATTGACTGCAGGTTCAAATCGCGACCGATCAGAGAAGAACCTGTAAGAAACTCTGTCGGATGTCTTTTTTTTTTTTCGACGTTCGCAACCTTTTGTCGTAAGGACTAAACATTTTATTACAAGCAATTCAGTCCCAAGCATTGTTATCATTAATATAGTATATATAGTATATATATATATATAGTATATAATATATAGTATATATAGTATATAATATAATATGCGTAATTGATGGAACCCGTCATAAAGATTCTATTAGCTTAACCTTGGCTTGACACGCTATCGCGTCCCTAGATGGAGCCGACTGCGGATACTTTGTAATCCTCCAGACTTTTCCCAGAAGTTCTCCAAACTTTTACCAAAAATTGTGCAAAATTATTGGGAAAATGCGAAAACGATTCTGCATGTCCCATTCACAAGAGTTACCCTTGAAACAGGCCACAGTTGTCATGCCCATGCCCCACTCGGGTCTATTTCGGCACGGGACGTTGGACTTTGTCCCCGGTATCGCCGCCATTACGGTCTCCGCGAGTGTCGCCTTCCGGCCGTTCGTTGTTGTTACTGCCACCAGATATTCCACCGGCATGCGGGTAATAGCATCAGATCAATATTTGGCACCCTATCACTGATTATTATGCTATCGTGCAACAATAAAAGAACTCCTAATTCCTACTCTCTTTGTCTATCCCTTATTATCTATACTAATATATAAAGCTGAAGAGTTTCAGAGAGAGAGATAACTAAGGTACCGGGGAAGGACAGGATACTTTTCATCCCGGAAATTTCAACAATTGCCGAGGGAATAGCGATAAACGAGGTATTTGACATAATATAGACGACACTATCAAATTGCGTACATACATACATAAATCACGCCTGTTTCCCAGAGGGGTAGACAGAGACCACTTCTTTCCACCTGCTACGATCCTGACAAAGCTCTTTCGCTAATTGTGATTTAATAATGTCGTCTATATACACATAGGGGGAGTAGCGGAGAACTAATTCTACGCGTAAGTCACGGGCGTCTTCTAGTTTTATTATAAAAGTTAGAAGCTTCCCACGTTGGTTTTTCTATTGTGAAGATATCAAACTTTAATTAAGTTTTCCTCTGCCATGTCTCTCCCATGGGGAATCTTATGTTGACAACAGGTTACAAATGTAGTCGCAGTTCCAACAAAAAGCTAACTTAAGTTACCTTGTAGCTTATCTTCCAAAGTCGTGAGGAAGTTAAGTATTCAGTTAGTGACGGAACTAATAAGTTCGAGGAGTAATGCCCTCGAGCTCCGCCCAATAATAAGTTTACCGGTTGAGATCCGTATGGAGGCTTTTATCGATATAATATTTATTTAATTTTGCGTTAGTGGCTAATGCTATTTATTTGCACACGAAATATGACTAGGACATAAATATTTTCATCTTAAGTACTTCATTTCATCTTGAAATGTCACGAAAAACCTACATTTAAGTTTTTTTTTCTGTATGCGGTGCAGATACGAAACTTATTTGTATACCCTGTGTTGTTGCCGGGTTAGAATTGTACCACTCCATGTCTTCCCGTGGATGTCGTCGCTTGCAACGTGTCACTAATACACTGGTAAACAACTTAGCCTACTTGTGCAAAATGTGGGTACGGTATTATCAAAGTTGTTGGTATTTCTGTAGCTCTGTCTACCCCACTCTGGTAATGAAGGCGTGATGTTATGTATATGTATATGTATATGTATGTAACTTATTTGAGGAGCTTAATAAATGAGTTTTATGCAATCTCTGCTTTTGTAATATTATTGTATGGTTCTTCAAAGATCATAATCCTCATATCTTTATCTTAGAGCAGGTTCAAGCGATAAGGTCCTTGAATAATTTTTCGGATGAAAACTCAATCGCCTCATGGATTTCCCGTCGGTTCGCAAAATCTTGGTTTATTTATATATACTTACATTGTTTGTTACTTTGTTTCGTGCGGTGACAGATTCAAGATAATTTATGATAAAGATATTCTAAACGATGTGTCACCTTAAAATACTCGTTGTTTCTAAAGGTTGTCAAACTCTTCGAAGGACATTGATATTCTTCCGTTAAATACCTCGCCTACTTATAAATAATAGGTAGAAAGAAACGGTCTTCAATTGATAATGTATAATCGAAGTTTTAGGTCTAATTACATAGTATTTATGCTATTATGCATATCTAACGGAGTAGAGATCGCAAATTTCATTGACAGTCCTTGATTTTATGCAAAGTAATGCGTCTAGTACAGTCACAACGGTGTTGTATTACCAGTATCCATAACGATCAAAGTTTAATAATGTGTGTATTTAGACTCCTTCGCATGTTTGTAATCTAGACTAAGTGGTTTCAGTCATAATTGAACATTACCTGCTATTTGTGATTCAATTGTAATCCATTAAATGCCAGCTTCGTAATATTGTGTACCTATTTAATACGTTTGCTACAACGATACTATAATAAAAACCTAGTAAATCGTTAAAAGTAGTTAGTCATACTCTATCAATGCAACGAATTACACGCGCACAACCCTCACTTTATTGCCCCTCGCTGAAATTGTACGGCCATGTACCAGGAAATCTGGTGGCAGCTCTCTGCACTTAATATTGCGTAGCTGCCACTCAATAAATAAGGTACAGTGGCTTCTCATTTAATTTTCTATGGAACCTACTTAGTTTGTGCTAGAAGTGTTAGGACGTAATTCTTCATACGACATGGTCACTGTATCGCGGGGCTTAGCTCATCTAGATGCACGTTTCTGCTATTGTCTCACTCAAGTGTGTAGGTGTCCTTAAACACTACCAATGACATTCACACTATTGTTAAATGACCCCTGTTGCCTCTTATTGCCTAGTACTAAAGTTCATTTTACTCTAAGAACTTTGCTGTTTATACTATATCTCTGAGATTGCTCTGTTCGATCAAACGATTATTCTATCACACTTAATCTGATAAATTTGTCGTCAAAATTAGCTGTTGCCCGCGGTTTTGTCCGCTTAGACGTCGTTTATCGGTCTTTCCGAGGGAATTGTCCATTTGTACTTATAAAAAGTTTTCTATGTCTGTCTTCGGACAAAAATATCTCTATATCTTTCACTTCGATTGGTTGACACGGAAACAAAACAAAACAATTTCGCAATATCATATTTGTAACGATAGGCTGATGTTCAATTATTCTCATTTTCATTTAAATATTTCGGATGCCAAAATAACTACGGTATCAATCAATTGCGGAGTTCGTGAAACTTCTCAACTATTTTGCCCCGTTACTTTGTTATTGTGGAATTTGTTTGTTCTTGGGAAAGCTGTCGCATTCTTAGGGATAAAAATATTTGTTCGACTAGGCATTTTATGTGTCAGGTTACAACGGCGTACTCTAGTTGATCGATGAACAATTTCTTATAAATACATTTATTGTAATATTAGTAATTATGCCATGGTGTGTAAGTTGTTGGTTTTTGGGCTTGTTTTTTTATGTGTATTTTTCTATGCACCAACTGTGTTAATTACCAATTGATTATTTCATCGGCCGGTTGAAAAATGTTATTAAGCATTAGGAACAAATAAACTTATTTATAATGCTCTGTCTTGATGTGAATAAAGAACGAAAAAGAAAACTAGCGTTTTTATTACTTGTTTAGGAAGACTAAAATAATTAAGTGTTGTCAATACGCACTACAATACAACCCACAGCTAATCTTCAATATCTTGAATCTGATTAGGTTTTTATGCATAAAAAAAATGACTGCCAGCTAATGGAAAGCGATATGGAAATTCGCAAACTATAATGAACATCGAAATGGGACTTTGTACGCTTTGTATAATGTATTTGTAAATCATTTACATACAATACTTAAATACACAAAAGAAGCTAATTAACCGTAGTAAACAAACACGTGTCGGTCCGATGTTTTATCGTGACCTATGACAACGTCGCCTCTTATCCAGATTTCGATTACTGTCCCACATTTCTCCGTCTATCGGTCAGACGAGTGCGCTTGCACCGACAGCTTATTTTTGCTCCAGTGGTCTACCAGGGTTGCCAACACAATTAAAACGCGTTTCTGGATTCGCTTGATTTTCTGATGTTCCTCGAGCAGGTTTCTATGACGCGGTAACCCTAGACGTGGTACAGACGCGCGATCACGGCCAAGCGTCTCACCGTCCGCGTCACCGCTCAGTTTCCGAGCGGAGCCCGCGTCGGACACACGTCTGGTGACTCGGCACCTTAATGGTACACAACGTCAATTAAAACACGTGCAACCTCCCCCAAAACACAAAGTGGCTGTGATAGTTTAGTTTTAATTCTATAAGTGGAACGGAAAAAGGTGAGTAGCAGTTCTTGTAAAACATGTTGGTCAACGGCCACGTGAGGTGCAAAGTTTAACTCGCTGGACAGTTATCCGTGAGATTCGTCCGCTTTTACGTTGTCTTCATACTTCTCTACCTTGAATTTGACGTCTTTTTGACGAATTGGTGTCGGTTGGAATGTGTCGATGCGCTCTATCAATTTTACTTTCTTTAACTTGTCTGTGTTCGCTGCACGGGCGAAAAGCGAAGATAACACAACAGAGACCATTAGCAAAAAAGTTATTTGTGTGACATTACGACCTACATTTTTCAGTTGTGTGAAACTGTTACATAAAGTCCTATAACGTATTGTCGTATCAAAATATTGGACTGTTTTGTAAAAACCGTCAGGGCGGGTTAACCTCGTTAGGTTTTTGTTTACATTTTGGCGTTGATTCGTTAGTCAGCTACGGTTACGTCATTTCAATCGGTCAATTACTCCCGGTAATACCATGCAAATTGAGGATCATTCACGTGTTAAAACTTAACTCCCACAAGTGACAGAATTAGAAACGTAGGTAACATATTTAAATACTTAAATAAATATCACGGGACAATGTCACACAACTTGACCTAGTCCCAAACTAAGCTCTAGGCTTGTACTGTGGGTAGGTACTAGACAACGATAAACTTATTTATATAGAGAATTAAACACATCCCAGACTCGGTAACAAATACATTTGCTCATCATACAAATATCTGCCCTTACCGGGATTTGAACCCGGAACCGCTAGCTTCGACGGCAGGGTCACTACCAACTAGGCCAACGTGTCGTCAATTGGCGTCGAAGCTAGCTAAACCATGAATATTTAAACTGATAAGATTTTGCAAACAGATAATACTTTCACCAGAACTGTTTAAGAGCGACGAACTTTGTTCATTAGGACTTTGATTGTAAATACTCTGAGAAACTTTTCGTAATCTAGCCCATTCAAAAGTCGAATACCGTTGCTAATACTAATAAAATAGTCTGCTTCATAAGATTTCTGTTCAATAAAGCCATAGTACCTAAAATTTCAGTACTTGAAATATTGAACGAGACAAGAGATATAATTATTCAAATTCAAATTAGATAAAGTGATTTTGAAGACGTTTAAATGTGTCCAAGGTGCCAAGACAATATGTGATATGACAAACAACTGAAAAACCGAATCCAATAAGCATATGTTAATTTTCAAGTCAATTTATAAGTTCTCCATTGTGTTGGTCAACGTCCAAGATTCTCAAGTTTTTTTGCAGGATATGTCAAAAGTTAATGTCAAATTAAGATAATAGTTTGATTTAGTATCTGTAAGGTGCGGGTTAGCAGCCCTGACGCATAGGTGAGGAAAACTGTTAAGTTTGATATATTATCTGTAAGGTGCAGGTGACCGGCTCTGACGCACATGTCCAAGAGACTGTAATTGTGTCATTTTTACGAGTAAACGTTGCTATTTTTGTATCCGTTTTAAACTTTCCATTGTTTCTATGTTTAGCATTGTATTGTTAACTCTGAATGCTTTTTGATCGTTATTGTTTCGTTTAATTAAAATCCCGGGAGCTTATATCCAGCAGCTTTTGAATGACTTTTGGGTGATGTGATGATGCTGATGATCAAATAAATAACAATGCGTAAACATGTGGGTAGTTAATCTGGTATTTTAAACAAACATCCGAAGCGAGATTTTAGATACACGATCCCGAGATTTAAAAACATCCTCCGAGAAGTTACTATCTGTTACGTGGGGTATTGACTAAGCGATTTTTCGTTGTTACGTTTATTAATCTCTTGCCGTATACTTATATCGACCGACGTCAGCAGCTCTCGGATAAACATTTCGTTTGCGAACTACGTTCTGGCTTATCCCATCTGGTTTACTTGAGTTCGTTGAACCACATGTTCATACATATTGAATGAATTGCGTGAAATGTATGCGA
This sequence comes from Acleris holmiana, assembly GCA_949316455.1. NCBI lineage: Eukaryota > Metazoa > Arthropoda > Insecta > Lepidoptera > Tortricidae > Acleris > Acleris holmiana. The sequence goes on along the minus strand of OX438763.1, from coordinate 24,713,925 downwards.
ATGATTGCATGTCTTTTGATTCTAAGACGGGAGAATGTTTTTTCCATGTTGATCATGTCAAATGTACGAAAGGCGACGATGCGTTTTAATCAAATATATAGTTTTTTGTCACTGAATATAAGTTAAAAACTTAAAACTTAACACACGATATACAGTGTGTAAATGGTATACGGGCGTTTATTAAAACTGGACATAGATTAAGACTCTACTTATCATTAACAGAAAGAATTATTTTGATTACGCTAACGTATACACCGTTATTAATTTTTAAACATTCTATCGACCCGCAATGTACTTCGAAGTCCATCCGTCAGGTGTTATTTTCGTTTTTAATTAATTGCATTTTTCGTTGTGCCGTGTGGTGTCGGTCGAGAATAGCACCACCCCATCTCTTCCCGTGGGTGTCGTAAGAGGCGACTAAGGGATAAACCGGGGGATGGGCAGCAGCGTCCTCCGCGAACTACCAGGTATTACTGCGGTCGCCAACCCGCCTGCCAAGCGTGGCGACTATGGCATTTTCCCCCCAAATTAAAAAAAATGAATCCACAATATCGGCCCAGACCCCTAGTCCCCGGCGGCCCTGCTATTCCTGGCTCCGGTAGCGGCCATGGTAACGGTGGGGCAGGGGGTGCTTCAGTGAATCACCGGCAGAGACCCGGCTACCAAAAACGAAGGATGGCGGGATCGCGATGGATGCAGAAGGCACAAGACCGGTCTAAGTGGAGAGCCTTGGGGGAGGCCTATGTCCAGCAGTGGACGTCTTTCGGCTGATATGATGATGATGATGATGATTTTTCGTTATACATTGCGTGTTAAATTATTTTGTATAGTTATTTTTATTTTATTTAATTTTAACAAAAGCTGCCTAAATGTGCTCTGTAGGGGTTGTACTAACCACAGTTAAAAGGAACGCCCGTATACCATTTACACACTAGACATCATTTGTTTTGAACTTTATTGAAGAACGTCGAGATTTCAATTGCGACTTTGCTCCTATCTCTTTCAGCAATAGGTAAGTTGAATTGATATAGCGCCGGTCTCTTTGCACTTCGACCGCTGATAAGCCTTTGAGGTTATCTATCCGTACTCTATAGGCGCTTAGACAACGATAACGCTTCGTTAGCCTTTGCACTGGGCAGATAAATGCACAGTTGCTAGGGTCAGTAGCGGTAACCCGCTGCCCGGACGCAGATAGAGATCAAAACACCTATTGAGCGAATACGAGCCAATATATCTTTTGAAGTGTGATCTCATTATGAATAGCGATTGGTGTTTTTCTGTCCATATTTTTAAACATCCTTGCTAATATTTAAAAGCGGAAGTTGGCTTGTTTGTTCCGTTTTTACGATTAGCTAGAGTACCTACCTGTTTTGGTTTTATAGTTTTGTTTGGTTTGAAATGGGAGGTAGGTACGTCTTGTCCTGGAAACAATCTATAATTAGGTTGTGATCGATAGTGATTGAGACGTACACTTACACCAGGTGCTTTGTTCAAAGACGGAGTTAAATTTGAATCGTACGTGTGTACAAGTGCGGAGATTGATGGCACTGTTTTCTCGCTTAAGTTTCCACACTTGCACCAAATAGGCTCCGTAAGCACTATCGGAGGCATCAGTCATTTTCTCGTTGATCGGCGCCAAAGCCGCGACCTAAACAGTGGCAGAACGACCTCTGTGTGTTTGTTGGAATTTCATCCGTGACTTCATTACCCTTTCAGACAGTGTTGTGTCCATATTTTGGTCTTTTGGGATGACTTTATGACATCCCACGTAGGTTTAACTTTTTCGGCAATTCCATGTCAGAGAGTAACGTAAGTTACCAATTTCTAGCACTCTGCTTTTTTTGTTATATTGCAAAATGGAAGAATTAATTTATCGATAAATGAGATATAAATGAGAGATCTCTATATAGGTGTTTAAATCGTTATCTAGAAAAATATTAAGCATTAAATGTTCAAAACAACATGCATGCAACTTTCGTTACATAATCGTAGAATTACCCTTTCCCGTATTGTGTGGGATGTAACTTGGTTCTCGAAACATTGTTAGCTAGTTGCTTCTTTTTCCCGGCGATAATTTCAATTCCAATGCTTAGATCGGAATTGAAATAGCATTTAAATTATGTATGATTAGTGTGATTACTCAGCTAATACTAATTACACAAGCTAATCACTATCGCTGACATATTTTCTATTAAGGCCCGATTCGACCAAACTTTTATACCGGGGTAAACGCTTACTCTAAGATTAGTAATGTCAAAAAATGACAGTTTTCTATGGCATTTTGACATTACTAATCTCAGAGTAAGCTTTACCCCCGTGTAAAAAGTTTGGTCGAATCGGGGCTAAATATGACACGCTGTTTCCAGGTTTTCGATTATATTCTTTGTTTCGTTGTAACCGTTAACATGGTAACATGCAAGTGACTTAATAATAAACTTGTTCAATTTCTTTATTGTTTGCCTTCGGTGCAAGCTTGAAGTGTTATTGAAAGCGAACACAAGTAGGTACATCAACTTTTTGCATTTATAAATTTGCTCTGCTTATTGTTAGGACATAGATCTAATTTACAAACATTGTCATAAATTATTACATATTTGTGAGAGAGCTTCTATTCTGTAGGAGCAGTTGTATTTTCCCGTAATAAAGTGTCTTAGTAGGAAAGGAAACAAAACGTCTACGTTCGAATTTACATTTTAATACCTTCTAGTTAATTAATTACTAAAAATAGTCTCAGGTGCTCAAACGCTGTATTACGTATAATCTTGGTGTACTGTTTTGTTGTTATCTCTTACCCTTACTGCAACAAAGGGTTCCGAAGTTTTCAATTTAGTTTGACTGAGTAATATTCTTGCATACATGCATACATAACATCACGCCTTCATTCCCAGAGCTATAGAAATACCAACAACTTTAAAAAGACTTGTTGATAATTCTGTAACCGCATTTTGCATAAGTAAGCTAAGATGTTGACCAGTGACAGGTTACAAGCCCATCGCCTAACAGTACTACAAGCCTATTATTCCTTTAGTCGCCTCTTACATCCACGGGAAGTTATGCGAGTGGCTTTATGCTAACCCGGCAAACACACAGGGTAATATTCTTGGCTACTACTTATTTTTTTTTTGTTGCCATTTAACTACAAACTATTGATGTTTACTATTTGTCATAGTCGTCGCTTGTTACGTTCCATTAAGGTCACATGTTGTCTAATTAGTGTAGTGATGTTTTAATTTTCCTTATTTATTAATTGATCATATTAGACCAGCATGCCTTAGAACAAGACCGCGCTGTCGTTTAATCTCAAGGTAACTAAAAAACTATAATAAAATAGTTTTTGCAACATCTTTCCCGTCTCCTAAGACAACAAACAGTCGTTTTGGACATCCATTTGTTAAATTTATCTAAAATCTATTAGCCTCGTTCTCTCCACTTTTTATTTATAATAAGTATGACTTGCAGAAAGCTACAATTGGTTAATAAAAGTGCTCCCTTTGTCGTTAATAATCAATACCTACACCGAAACGGGGCATTGTAACAACTAAACAATGGACGGAGAGAAGCATACAAAAGCGACATAAAATGCAGAAGTGATCTCTATACAAACATTAGTAAGTAATGAAAAATTTGACAACAAGACGAAAGTCGAAAGACAATGGTAACGGAAACATGGGTGTCCTTATTGGAATGGGTGTCCTTGCTGCATGCAGCGTTCCTTTTCAACCGGAAATCCCTGGGAAGCAATAAATTAGACTGAAAATACATGAGTCTGTCTTGTAAAAAAGTGTCTTGAAAAGGAGACGTCCTATAATTCCGTAATATAATCCATCTGTACACTTTTGGATTAACAAACCTTACTAAGAAGGCCAAAAGCAACCTTTGTAAACATAAATCGCCCCGCAACTACCCGCAGGCATTTTGTTTCCTCTGTAGCGGTATTGTTGAACAACAACCGGTCATGTTCTCGGGTCTCGTGGTGGTCAAAGTCCATGTTTTCGTGAAAGAGCGGTTCCTGTGCGCGGTGCGGCGAACAATTGCTTAGCGGACTTTGCCCGGCATTGTTGCTTGCTTATTGTGATCGATGATAAGCCTGGTGCAGGAATGCGCGCTTCCTTTTCAGCATGTTTGCCAACATACAAGTTTATTTTCAGTTCTGCCGAATTTCTTTAAAATAAACGGGTAGGGGATTCATTTATATTGTAACAAAAATGTTTTCGTTCAAGTTAAAATGTATCTCTCCGGAATAGTTTTCTATTGAGCACTTGTTGGTTTTTTGCGATCCATTTCATTATTCCATTGTATGATCAAAGTTATTTTAAAAAAGATATTCAATTTTTTGCAAAAACTAAAGATTCAATAAGTATCTTAAACACGATACATGACTCATTGGTATCTTGCTACAGATATAGTGCATAAACATACGACATCGTTTTTCGTCGGATAAGTTCGTATCCGTCATGCTTTCTCAATAAGCTTATCGATGGGTAATTATTTTCTCATAAATAATTCTCTCATAATAAATCTCATTTTCGACCAAATACGATGTCGTAACCTACTATCCAACATCCTCTTCCTTCAAATCCTATCCTATTTCCGTCCTACTAATATTATAAACGCGAAAGTTTGTATAGATGGATGTGTGGATGTTTGTTACTCTATCACGCTGCAAGGGCTGGACAGATTCGAATTAAATTTGGAGTGGAGATAGCTTATATCCCAGATTAACACCCTATATTTTATCCCCGAAAATTTAAAAGTTTCCGAGGAAATAACGATAATCGCAATACGTGGACGAAGTCGCGAGCAGAAGTTAGTTGTTTAAGTGCCGTTCGCCCAAGACGTTGAACATGATGAAAAATAAACTGTTTGGATGTCATTTCATCTGTCCTAAGCGCTATGATGCGGGACCTTCACAATCACGTGCTGGCACTATACCCCAGTTATTGCGCGGCCGCCGCTCGCGCTGGTCCTTTATTCCTTGCAGCTTCCAAAAAACAAAAACTCATCTCAAAAGTGCTCCATTCTGATGAATAGCTATGAAGTAAGTCTTTGTCATTACGATTTAGCTGTGACCTACTGACCTAGTGCTTACCGATCAATTTGAGACATTTCGCAGAAGCGGGAGAACTGTGGTTTGCCAATTCTATGAATCTTTCGTTTCTGTTATGTTCATCGAGAATATCTAATACTCATTGAAATGTGCGTTTATTTTCACTAGTTCTATTAGTTTAATACGAAACTACTTGCGAACACGATTTGTCATGCGTTAATTCGGTCGTACGGACTCGTAAACTTGCAGATATAGGGTCGAAATGAAACCTGTTGATCGAGTTGCAATAACATGCAACGAAAACCAGATATTGGATCAAACAAAGGTATTAATTGAAATACAAGTACACAATACTTTAATAACGAGTTAGTTGTGTTAAAACTATTATGTGAAAAAATGTAATTTACGCATTTTTGAGTATGTATAATTCGTTTATATTTGATTGCATCATTCTAAGGTTTGTTTCTGATTCGCGTAAACTAATTTTAGTTTAATTTTGATACAGTTATACATGATTAGTCATTTATGTGACTAAATAATGTATGTCTAATGTATCTGTCACATTAATAACTAGGATTAATTTTCAACCCTGGCTGGACGCAAGCTAAGGGGTGTTATAATATAAGTAAATGTGTGTATTTGCGAAGTTTTAGCTACGTTTGAAGAAAAGTGGATGGGCTGTTAAGAGTGGTCAGCTCTTCTGAATGTTGTGATCACCATTATATCTGGACTTTTAGTCTATTTAATACTTATTGAAAGATGCAAAGTAATATTTACTGCTTAGTTCTCGTTCAAATTCTCATTAATTAAGGTCCAGCTCGGCTCGTGTTGCGCAGAATGCGTTACAATTTTAATGAAACTAACACCAGGACCATGCGGAGGTGGTCTCAATTCAGTCTCAATGTTAAGTCTTAATTAACACCAGAGTACCTACTCCTGACCATCATTGACTCAACTTCAGCGACTGGAATAAATTTATTGTTTTTGATCTGATTGTTCTTTGTTTTTATACCCGTAGAGAGTTCTGCATGTGACTAATGCTTATTATACTGTTGCTGACGAATCATATACGGTTGCGCAGTTGCTTGCCGGTTCACTGATTCTCGTACTTTGTTAGCGGGGATAATGTTCGTGTTATTTTAACGAGACGAGACTAGTGTGGCAGTTTTTAATATTTTTTAAGTTTGCTTATAATAATATATGCTCAAAATTATTCATGTGTTGTTGGAAATAGTTTAACCTCTTCACCGCCACAAAACAATCGTACTCTGTACGTCACGGAACAATAGTCTAGTATTTAAAATGAACTTTAATACCATCGTAGAAGGTTTTATTTCGAGTTGAATGTTGGCCACGTATAGATGATATTGGCGTATGAGTAGATGACGGGCGGTGAAAAGGTTTACGCCACTTTTAGTCAAAAGTATTAAAAACATCAGAAATGTTACTGGCAGGTCTCGCTTCTACTCTTTCTATCATGCATCTTTCAAGTGCGTCAAGCATAACTAATCCGGTCATGAACCTAAATACCGATCGCAGTCAGTGCGTGATACTCGTAGCTTGCTAAATTTAGTGTGGGGGCGCGCCGCAGCGCCGCCCCCTTTGGTTCAACTCCCGAACTTGTAAACACACCATTCGGAAGTTAGAGGTTAAAGTGATTCATGTGGACAAGTTCCTTAGTTAAGCTTTTTCCAGCGATTTCGTCCTATATGTTTTTGGCGTTGCATCATGCATGATTGCCTGCCAATATGTTAATATATTTGGGGCTGTTTTGATAATCTGATCAAAGAAGCTACTAGTGACGCATCTTTTAATAAAAAAAACTTAAAACCAAATTGGCATCTAACGCCTACTACTCAGTCGATGCATTTTTCGAGAACTAGCGTCTATAGTAATTAGTACTAATTAGTTTTTATCATCCAAATGTGTCTGGTTCAATGGCTCAGCCTTGCCTCACAAACATGCATACATGTTAGAAACTGTAACTACGCATAGCATTTAAGTGATAGCTAAGTGAAATTGAAACATAATTTGACATGTAAAATTGTATCTTTTATTAATAAATTATTGAATTGAATTGAATTGATCTTGGTTGAGGTAAGTCCAAACGAGTCGACGATAGCTATCTCGCTTACTCTCGTGTTTTCCGTATCTGTCCTTGAAGCTTGTCTATTTTCAAACGAAATTCACTTAGAACGTAACATAACTATACTCTGTAATATCATTGGGTTTGGGTAAAAGTGTTGTCATTTATATATAAAAGTCATATTTTTTGTTATGTGAGTGGCCATTCGTAACTTTAGCCTTTGAGTTAATATTGATATCTGGGTACTTTTTTTACGATGTCATAATCGTTAGTGCATTAGAGCCGAGATATTTAAATATTGATATCTGGGTACTTTTTTTTTATGTTAAGGAGAAGGCACACGAATACTCGGGCCACCTGATGGTAAGTGGAATCTGAGACCCATACACAATTGAATTCTCAAGACTACAATCCTAAGACCTCAAATGCGTCGCCAACCCTGATGACTAAGATGGAATGCCTGTATGCTAGTAATTTCACCGGTTGTCTTATCCCCACACAGGAACACAACAATGCGAACACTGTTGCTTGGCGGGTGGTTAATGGATAAGATGGTGGTAGCGATCCGGACGGACCCTGCACAGGGTCCTACTGCCACTAAAAAACAGAAAAGACCAAAAACTGAAAATTTTAATAGTTAATTAATACCCCGACTCCGATATTAATAAATGCCGTAATTTATATATATCTATGTGTATTTAAAGGTCCTCTAAATAATTATCGAAAAATCATCCTCAGAAAAAAAGACAAAATTCTGTAAGTACCTACTGCGTTGCGTTAAATTGCAAAACATCGAAAAATGCAGTGATATGTTTGGCGCTTAGAAATGTTTGATTTGTGTAGTTTGTAAAGAAAAAAAAATGTGGATCGAGCAACAAATTGGACCAGCTTAATCTTGTAAGGCCCAACAACGGCCTAAATTTAGGACATTTGTCGAAGTGACTTAAAACTTTAGTTGACTTACACAAGGTTCCTTTTTGAACTAGTAAAATTTGACGTGGGCTTCACGAGGTTAAACCCTTGTTATGCTGATTGCTCCAATTCTCGATGCAGAGTTGAATGCCAGCTCGTTATTCCGCTACCAATTAAAATGTTTCCGATCTGCTATCCGTTTTTATGTAACTGAATACCGATGTATCGGTCCGGTATAATCTTCGGTTAGGTCATCCAAGGTTGATAAGGCAAACGTTTCCGGTACACTTGTTGTTCGCGTGCGAATTTATTTGTATAGTTGTAATACAATGTTGATTTCCACTGTGAACCCGATAAAGAGTTCTTGACACTACAGTAAAGGGAAAATAGCAAGCTAATTATGACACCTGTCATCCCAGTTTAAATAAATAACCTCAAAGTTGAGGTTTAAAATTGTACTACGGATGAGAGGTGTCAGGATAGTTTATTAATGTTTTGATAATACATTATAAGATAATAAAGAATGAGCGGCAGACCTGTGTTGATTTGATTATTGCTTTTATAAAAGTTGTTCCTAAACTTTGGGCACAGTTCAAAGTTAACTGGGCCTCTATTTTACTGCGTTATAACGATATCGCGTTTGTCGTGTTTTAGAATCGTTAATGTCACAGTCGCCATTGTTGTAAATGACATGAGAGTTATCAAAACGTTGACAATACGAAAACACGCCAAAGACGATACCGTTATACCGTGTAGAATCCCAGCCCTGTTCGAAGTTTAGATGATTCATGACATGATAGAGAAGCCGTGTGTGCACTTTTTGCTTTCCTAATATTCTCATAACGTTGTCGAACCACGCGGCCGGAAAAATTCCCCACGCGGACTAAAGCCACTAATAAATGTTTCAATAATTCAAAGAATTGGTTATGGATTCAAATGGGTAACCCATTATTTTATTGAATTTCACTTTAACGATTGTCTCATTTCGGCGAATTACATTTCATCGAACGCTATTTAACATAAATTACGTAAGTTAAGTTAGACTTGTTGACTACCAAAAAAATTACGCGTGTGGCGAGCTTTACGATGAATTCAAAATTATGCGTAATGATATGTTTGTTAAAAAATTGTTCGATAAATTAATAGGTACCCATTACAATGTCAACGTAAACTAACAATGTATTTTTGTGTTTCAGGTCAACCAAGACAGACATGTTTATAGACGAAAACGAAGTGTAAGTACCACATCACCTATTTTACTATCGTCGTTCTATGATACCTCGTACTACCATTTTTTTTAAATGTAAGAGACATTTGCATCTAGACCGACGAATTATTTAGAACAATAAAATTCTGCCGATATATCGGCATATATCATATATAATGATATTGATGATGACGGGACCAGGTTATCAGTGTTTGGTTGACCGTAGAAGTTTGTGCAGGGCTGTCGATCGGATTGCTACCACTATCTTACCTCCAAGCCTCAGGGTTCGCGCTCCATAAAAAAACCCATAAGGATTGCGGTTTCATATTGGTTTAGCATATACGAGTACAACCATGAATCAGAACAAAATTTACACACACAGGTGTGAGTAATGTTTGTTTAAAGTTATCTGTTCGAAGTTTTCTTTGTGCTGTTTGTTACTGAATAAAGAATTATGATTACTATTATTATCCTAAAACACAATATAGACTTTATGTTCAGTAGGTCTAAAGAAGATTAATAACGCTAACGTTAGCTATTTTCGAAAACGGACAAAGTGTATTGAGTAAAGCGGAAGACGCGATAGTCAGTTTTCGAAATTCTTGCTAAGCCCTTGTTCTGTGTCAATTATATTCAATTATGAATATTATTATGATTGACATAGTTCTTCCGTAATATACAATAGCACAAATCAACAACAGAAACGAATTAACGCAAACAGAATTACGGGCGAACTTCTGTTTATTATATCTTTTGACAAGGGTTGTGATTATCAACACCTATTTAGATAAGCTTGCTGAATATACCATCTGTTACACCTTGTACTTATTTCTGAGAGCTTGTTACGAGCTCTTTAATCCTGCCAAGTACCAGCAGCAGCTTGCTGGTGCGTCATACTAGTACTAGTATGGCTACTAGTACTCTAGTAGTCGAATTGAAACTACATATTAACAAGAGAGCAAAATTTGTTTTTGCTGAGAGTGTTGGTTTTAATCCTGAGTAAGGATTGTAGAAAAAAGGGTTATAAATTCGACCGTTTTTTTTTCTTTTTTTATGTTTTGGTTTCGCGATTACTCCGTCAATTGAGGATCGATTTTGAAAATTATTATATTCTTTGATAGTGTACTCCCGAGGTGGTCCCACTGCCACCAAGTTCGTATCTGATGTGAAGATCCGTGAGGAATTGAGATAACTCCTCAAATATTATAGGAATAAATATACGTGGATGACATAACAGTATTATTATGATCACTAAAAGGTATGATGTAAAAAACTAAAAACTTCTTCAAAAGGCAAGAAATAACTTTTGTTTAAATGATAGGTAATAAATAGGTCAGTCGAACTGAAGTTTGCGTCCCACTATCTTTTATAACCAAAACCCGAATACTATTGGACTGAACTATTATCTATCATTTAAAAAAAGGTATTTCTTGCTTTTTAAATAGCTACTGTATTTAGTTTAAGGAAAAAAATATTTTGCGTTGGTCTTCTATTAAACATTGTTCAACATCAGCTTAGGGCTGAAATAAAAGATACATTGCATTGCGCTATCAAATATGCAGGGCGCTTTAAGGGTCTCCGTCAGTCGTTTAAGCCCAAAGTCATAGCTAATCCGGGTAGTGGGTTTAGTTAAGACTTCGCTTCCTTGTTGATGTTCAAAATGCAGCAATGGCGTACGTTATTATTGTTGTCAGATAAGCGCTTTGCCACGGAAACCGGTATAATTTAAACGTATGGGCCATGGGCTGGTGAAAACCAACTCGTAATTTGGACAAGAAATTATAGTTTTATTGGGTTCTGAACTATTTATATATAATAATAGCGGCCCGCCAGCGACTTCACCCCGCTGCAAATTTCCGACTTACCCGGAAATTATTCGAATTTTTCTCGCCGTAACAACCATCCTTGGACTTCAAAAAACATTTGAAAAAAACAATTGGTAAAATTGGTCCAGGCGTTGTTGAGTTATGCGCTTGCCAACACATTTTGCGATTCAATTTTTATATTATAGATTAATATCAAAGTCTGGTTATAGGGTCATAAAGTTTGTGCAACGTTCCGTCCGCCTGTCGCATTCGGTGCTGGCTGAAAATCAGCGCTGCAGGCGCCTAGCACCTCAGCATCATGCTGAGCCAGTATCCGATTCACTTCCACGAAGACACACCTAACTACCACTTTGTCTTTTACTTTACTGTTTTAACTTTTTGTGTGTCTTGTTGTGTTTAGTGAATAAATGTATTTTTCTTTCTTTCTTTCTTTTCTTTTCTTTGTTGACTGTTTTTTTTTTGCAGTCGATTTAAGAGTAAGTAACTTTATGATGAGCTAATTATTAATTTATTTTTATTTCAAAATTCTAATCGTTTATTTCACCAAATGAGAAATGAATAAGGCGTGAGCACAGCTTGGCTGGATTTAAGCTAACCCAACGTCAGCCATGGAGAGGTTACATTGAAATAAATATTTAAAAAAAAAAACAGGGGACAATCTTACACAAATTGATCGAGTCCCAAACTAAGCACTAGGCTTATACTATGGGTACTAGACAACGATAAACATGCTTCTATAGAGAAATACATACTTAAATACATAGAATAATAGTATATATAAACATTACATTCATAACTTTAGGCAATTACAATATGTATATTTGATCATTAAATATTATTTTTTCCTCGCGTTAGTCGAGGAAAGCCCTATGTCTGCCTCAGCAGAAAGCCAGAAACTGCTATTTAAGAACTCATACCTCGGCTCTCTGTATGACTCGTCCAAAAATCGCGTACTTTCTACCCTCGGCAACAATGTACTATTTTAACCTGTAATAAAAACAAACGTAGTTGGGTAAGGACCAAAAAGTTGGCCACGCTAACTCACTCAATTAAATTTTCTATGAAACTTTTCCGTTGTGACACGAAAATTAACCATACATTTGTAGGGATAATTTTCGTGTCACAACGGAACTTTCACTTTTGTTGTTTGTATGGTTAACTACGCTTAACTATGGTCCAACTATTTGGTCCTTACCCAGTTAAGAAAAATTGTTACCTGAATTATTTAATAGGTACCTACCTATCTGCAGTTATCTGAAAGTGAACCAAAAAATAATAAGACTATTTTAATTAAATGAGGTTTCTGACGCACGAAAGTTGACATTAGGTATGCACTCTGTCCAAATTTTTTATTGCATTCAATCTTTATCTTATCATTTATTTAAACGAAAGTCATCCCCGGAGCCGTGTTGCTTTGTTGTTTTAATTACACATCGATGCTTGTACGCGTTAGATACGGGTTTTACTTTTCTTGAAAATAATATCTCGTATGGTTGCCGGGTTAGAATAGTGCCACTCCATGGTCTCCATGTCTTCCCGTGGATGTCGTAAGAGGCGACTAAGAGAATGAGGGCTTCTAGAGCTGTTACGCGATGGGCTTGCAACCTGCCACTAATACACTAGTAAACTTCTTGGCCTGATCGTGCAAAATGTGGTTACAGAATTCACACAAGTCTTTTTGGGGTTGTTGGTATTTCTGTAGCTCTGCCTACCCCACTCTGGGAATGAAGGCGTGATTTTATGTATGTATGTGTACTTTGATGTCTGTCATTACTCATTAGTCATTACTACACCTTTTCAGATCTTGAACGTCGTAGACAGTTGTTATTGAATCGGATTTAGAGTCTAAATTGCGTTAACATTCTCATTTAGAACATAGAGGCTTTCGGGAAAACCGCAAACCGCTATCAGGTCACAAGTGTCAGCTTTTGGACTTTGGAACTCACCTCAGTTCTAGGCATGTAGGACCACTAACCTCAATAAATATATACTTTGACTTACCTTGATTGATTTATTACTAAGTGTCGCAATATGTATGTTTGATATACATATCGCGACACTTAAATTATATGAATAAATAAGTTTTATCTTTTAGTTAAACTTAGCTCTTGACCGTGTTTGTTATCATTATCATGCGCATTTCGCAACAAGAAAATATCATTATTATTGTTAATTGATAGGTAATATAGGTATATAAGATTTACTGACATTTGGGTACAAAAAAATCAACAACTCGAAATAAATAAAATAAATATCAGGGGACAATTTCACACAAATTGACCTAGTCCCAAACTAAGCTCTAGGCTTGTACTATGGGTTCTAGACAACGATAAACATACTGATACAGAGAAATACATACTTAAATACATATTAGAAAACATCCAAGACTCAGGAACAAATATTCGCGCTCATCACACAAATATCTGCCCTTACCGGGATTTTCAAATCAAGGACCCCTAGCATCGAAAGCAGGGTCACTACCAACTAGGCTAGCGTGTCGTCGAATTGAGAGAAATATATGCATTGACAGTTAAAAACGTGCATTTGAACCCGGGATCGCTGGCTTCAAAGGCAGGGTAACTCCCTAAATTATAGGTACATCAAAACTTGAAAAATAACAACTTGATATACATCGACAAGAATAAATACAACATACTTAAAATATATGTCATCCTTATCTGTCATTGTGACATTTGCTTTTGACAGAACATCACAAGCATACTTGGGGAATGAAGATGGCCGATTAAAAGATGTTCGGCTTTAACTTTTGATTTATTATGTTTACTGATTTACTCTATTCACTTGACATTGGCGAAATCACAGTGGATTATCGCGGTGTCCCGCCATTAATAAAAGAAGAAGAAAGAAGAAGAAGGTTTATTGTAAAGACTTGACAGAAGCGCGCGGAGCTAACTCCATGCGTGCTTCTGTTTGGTCCACCAGGGTAGAAACTCTTACCGAAGGATTGTCTACTTGAGGCAGCCATGACCTTATTTTTCTTATCAGTTCATGTGAGTGTCTTTTAATAACTCAACATTAGCGAAATACACCTTAACAGGAGTGAAAGCCACTAGTTGAAAAAAGAATTAGAAGAACTTTGTCGGTATTTTCCTGAATAACGTCTAAAATAGAATCATGGTCATTATAAAATTGTCAAATTTGATACAGACAGAAAGCATATCCCCATTTGTGTCATCATTTTCAGCCCTTATCCCATTTACTTAAGGTCCGTGCAGCATGTCTTTTTCTTCCATACCTCCCTGTCACTCATCATCACGTCACTTACTCCCTTCCTCTTCGTATCGTCTGTCACACAATCCATCCACGTTTTCCTTGGTCTACCTCGTTTCTTCCATTCCTCCACGTTCATCTCAATACACTTTTGTTTCTTGTGTTTACGTACCTACTTACACTCAAAACTATGACCAATTGATAAGACCTAAGTATTTAAAATGACGCCCAATCATAAAAAGGCACTTTTAAGCGACATACATTTCGATCTTAGGTACTCGTAATCTGAATTCATTAACTCATGTAAGACTTTGTGCTTATTAAAAAATGCACATAATTTATAATGAAGAAATTTCCGATTCGGATTAATTTACAAAGAAACGAAAATTCACTTTTTATTACTTTGGATCCAAATTCAGAATGGTCATTTCAATTGGTTGATTTTCTTTTAGCCCAAAATGAAGGGAACATTGTTTTTGAACCAAATTTACTAGCATGCGGTAACTAGTTTTAGGAACCGATTTTTAAAGATAAAAAAATTAAAAAATAACCTATTTTTAAACTTATGTAAAGTTTCCTTTAAAAAGGCCGTGTGTGCTGTCTTTACACTCCCAACCTTACCCAATATGCATGTGGATTCAAACTTCAACGCATGTACGAGTATACTCCGAACTTATGCCTTTTCACTCCTAAACGCTTAGAAACCGTGTCCGTCTTGAAATCCGTCTCCTTTATCTGATAACGTATCAACGGCGTAGATAAATATAACGTTACTATACTATTACAAATCACACGCAGTCGTGTGTTAGATTCCGCGCGGGAAGGATGCACTCTATGAAGCGCTATGAGTGAGTACAATTATTAAATTGCAAAGAAGTTAATTAAGGTGATACAAAAGTTGGTAATATAATTTAAGGTTTATATGAAGGGCGATTGGTTTTATGTTTCTAATACTTTAAGTCATCATCCTTGTCGACTTTGGACTTGGTTTTATTGACACCTATTGCACGTTGGTAAGTAAGTAGTTAGTATATATGGTGCGAGTACTTAATAGTTTACGGATCACTGAACTTTACCCCCATGGCTGGTCAGATCGGTAACATTTCTAACACGATGCAAAATTTAAAAGTCTCACCTGCCGGTTCTCTTAAATTTCCTAGTAACTCTTCATTGATGTTCTGCATTAGGTATCAAAATAATCACCTCCAACCATTCCTCTCTATTTTCCGGGAGGATAAGGTGTAGCAAACCCACCAATGTTGGACACTTTAAGCTGGGCACTAATAATGGAGACAACTCTTAATTCAAAGGCATAAGGTCATAAATTGGCTGTCGCAAAACAAATAAATAACCATAATCTTCTGTAAAGTAAGAATCAAAGCGTCCATCATTGCTTCTTGTCCATTAATTGGCTCCATCACTGCTTTAACACAAAGTGGAATAGAGACGTGGTGTTTGCTTGCCTTTGAACCTGTGACCGTAAAGGTTAACTTTGCATCCTCTATTGCTATCTGCTAAGTCATATCCCGGTACTTACTAATCGCAATGCAATGACCTTCAACTTAGACTTCAAAGTCAGATATTTGTCGAAGCCGGATGACCTTAGTTTCTGACGCACTTAGACGATTGTATTTTGTTTTCCTGTTGAAAAATACTTTTGCAGTTAAAAATCTGTATTCTAAAGTGTCAAAAACAAAACTTACCCAAAAATTTACAGGCAGTGACTGTGAAAGGAACATCGCTATAGATGCATGTGTCTGTCCCGTATCGTGAGTTTTGTCGGCCACAAGGATGAAAGATTAATTAGAACTCCAATGTCATTATTTACAAAAATAGTAGCTAATTTTGGCCCATCGAGAGCGCATATGCATTGTGCGGTATTAGGTGTAGATACCTACCATGTGCTATGAAAGTACGCCCAAGATTGAAGACACTTGCGAATTCGTAAGGGTCGCTGGAGACTGGTGACGAAGTGACCATCATCTTCAAGAGGTGAAAGGTCTTCTAAATGCAGCAGGTTATAAGAAAGAGAAATAAACAAAAGGTAAAAAGCAAGAGATATGATATAAGGGTCGTTTTTACAAATATTGTACATAGTTAAAGGCGTAATGAAAAAAAACACGATCGCGTCCTTTGTGTAACGGAAGTTAGTCGTACAAACTATATGGGTAACTTTCGTTACACAAAGGAATCAATTAAGTTTTGTTAGAAATAAAACCCTTAACAAGGTACAATTTTTTTGAAAACGTCTCTTAACTATCATTATTCGAACACAATGTTAATGATCAATTAAGTGGACGATTGTCACGTTGTCGTTTTATGATTTTGTTGACTTAGAACTCGCGTGATAAGATCACACATGCAATAATAACTCGATAGTGATAAAACATGAAAAGGATTCCGTATACAGATTAATTTATATTCATTACAGTGGCGGAGCGTAAATAAGTTATTATGTAAAGCGGAAAGAAAAAAAAACGTCTTTGACATGTATGCATTTTAATAATGGTTACCAGTTTATTTATTCACGCTATCTGTGACATATTTTCCGCTTACTCGGAAAAAAATGGTTCAGTCAATGGATACGGATTACGGACAAATTTGTGTAATGCGCATTCGGTCTATCTAAACTAAAACTAACAGATTAATGAGAATACTGTGATAGTGGTTATCTAAGATACTATCAAACTGGCCTAATGATTTCGTTACGTGTCGTATCGTAAATCATACGATTTGATTGGAATTATATCTTTTGCATTACATCATTCAAATTTAGAGAATCGCTGAATTAAGCAGCTACCGTTTTTAATAACCATGAAAAGGCACGGGGCGTTTTAGTTGGCCTTCAAAATTTTTATGATAAAAAATCCCGGCTAAATTTGTCAGGTTACATTAAAACCTGACTAAAACTTGTAATAGAGTCATTAAGAAATCTAGTCGCTTTTACAGTACGATTACTGTAAGTTTACCACTAACACTTTGCGTTCATTTAATTTTCAACTTCCATTTCATACAAATAAAGCAATTTTCAGAATACTGTTACGCACGTCTACCGATTTAGTAATAGCTATTTTATTTATTTGAAATTAAAGCTGAAAATTAAATGCAGGCAATCCATCTGTCAGTGGTAAACTCGCAATTCTACTGTAATACATTTATAAATTATCTTTGGTTATGGACAAGACACAAAGTTATGTCACCATGGAATTGCTTTATTTCAATTAATTCCGAAACTGAATCGTGTAGCTCCTGAACTTAGCCTTAGTTTAATGTCAATACTTTACACGTTTCAGTGTCGGATTTAATGATCTATCTATACATCTAAAACTTTCATGAAAATAATTACTCGGTCTTGAGTCGAAATGGAAAGAAATAAATTTTTGTATAGATGGCCGCGCTCTTAAAACAAAATGGATCATACAAAACTGCAGCCTCTGCTTCAGTAACGTTTCCATAAAAATCGCTATTATGTGAAGTTCGTTTCTGGTTGACCGGCCCTAGAGAAAGCTGCCGGCGATGCACGATCCTATCGCTCGTCACAGTTCTATGCACCGTTACATCTTTGCTCAATAAAAACTCTTCAATAATTATTATATTTACCTAAATTCCAAATTAATTCGAAATTAGTAACACAAGTTGATGTTTAAATTAGTCTCTTTATTAATAAAGTGTCCTTCTTTGGCATTAAATTGTCCAAAATTCATATTTATTATTTGGTCGAATTATGAATGAATTCCTATTTTTTATTATTTCCTTCTCAGCACCGACCTCCATTCGTATCGACTCAACCTGGACGCCATTTGTATAGACTTTGTGTATTAAAAAAAAAATAAAAAAAAAAAAAAGTGTCCACTATTGGTGTCGTTACGTGTATTCCGATATGAGTAGGTGGTATTTGTTAATCTGTTTCACAACAGGTAAGCCTTCTTCAAGAGTTAAGAGAAACTCTTCCTTCTTGTTGGTGTGCCACTTTATCTAGTACAAGTTGTTTTTGGATGTGTTCCAAATATACCAACATATTGCTGCTCCAAGCGAACTTCGTTATAAACAAAAGATAACGTCTAAATGAGCGGTTAATGCAACCTGAGTGTCTAATTTTACTTATAAACAAGTCTTTGCTACAAAAAAATATCACACAAATTTTTAGACATGTTTCTTACATAGTATTCGTAGTTCTTGTAGCTGTATGTGCGTGGAAATAGTCCACCGGGGCGAAGTCCGCGCGCCAAGGCGTTTCTCAAGGCCTACTTGACTCTAGATAATGGTATAATATTTCACACTGGCCGCTGAAAAACAATTTAATGCGTAATTCCCTGCCAAGAACTAGCGAATGAATCCAATTTGTATACGCCGGGTGTGTCACCGGTACTGAATGTACGCGTAAACAAGATGTCATTGGATGAAACAGGAGCCCTTGCAGTTTACCTGATTAATTTTGCGTGCGGAAATGAATCTTAATTTGTATATGTAAAGGTTAAGTTGGTTTGTTCACGACTAACAAACTTGGTGAAGGTCTATCCGATTACAATACAGTAAAATACAATGCTAATACTCTGATATTATAAATATTATAATACTCCTAGCACGTACAGTAAATACAAAAGATTCCTTCCCAAATGTTTGAATAAGCCGCCTTATCTCTAAAAAGAGATTATTTCCATAAAGCAGACAAATAGAAGTAAAAAGTTGATATATATTTTTGTCGAATTTTTACTAGTAGCAAGAATTATCTGTGTTTAATATTCAATCCTATAACGGCCGTAACTTTTAACCTTTCGCTTTATTCATACAGATAAGTGTAAAGTCGAGTTCACTTGCATTTTATAAGCCTTTTATACGCAAGCATAGAGGCAGGGGGAGCGGTTGAGTGCGAGCAACCACTTACTGTCTACTGTATAGTCGCTAGTCAGGCTTTGATGCCGCTCCATTCTACACCTAGGGCGACTAGCTAGACGAGTTGCATAAGCAAAATTGATTACCTAATTGATTTTATGTCATACGCTACCTTTAGATGACCTAGAATAAAATGATACCTACAAAGGTACTTGATTGATGGTCAAACTCGATAAGTCATATATAAAGGCAACTAGCTGGTTCCCGTGACTCTGTCCGCGTAGATGTTTTGGGGATAAAAAGTACCTTTTGTGCTTCCCCGGGACTCAAACTATCTCCACACCAAATAATATCAACATCGGTTCAGCGGTTTATCCACATTTATAATATTAGTATAGATTGTACATATAGGTACTTTGACAATGTTGTGAATGCTTATGCAGAAATATTGTTCAAAGTTTGCTTCTATCTATATCTGCAGTTCCTTCCCGTGAACCCTCAAGTTGGTAGTGCCTGCTTGACATTTTTCCTTTAGCAAATGGCATTTGGCACCTGCCTATACCTAGTGCCTCTATTTTTACTCGTCATTATAAAAACATCTGCCTTCCGTAAGTGGACAATTGTGATACACACGCAGTTCTTAATGGAACCTTCGAGATGTACTTGTAATTTCATGGTATTATAATGATGGACGTCAATTAGTATGGCTACATGCATTACGTCACTGTGTTGTGTTGATGTCTAATTTTGGGATTAAAAATGACAATGATTTTTATTTGAATCCACTATATCCGGCGGTATGGAACCGAACAAAAATGTGACGATCATCGCTTCTCGTCAATAAATTTGATTGATTGAATCTAGGAGGGCTTAAGTCTAAGTCGGCCATTTTCGGGCGCGTATGTCCCGCGAAAATGGCAGACTTTGGGGGAACAAGGCTTCTAGGCTAAGCTGCCTAACGCTTTTTACTATGGGAACGCCGCACCGCAGGCCTCACGCCTCCGATCTCAGTGCGTTTCTGGATTTAGCGAAGGCGGGCTTCTTCTATACCCTCGTGGGGCCACCATACTAAAATCAGGGATATTTTCGTAAGCGGGTATTTGAATCTACCAGCAAGGCAATAAAATTCAGTTAATTTTGCACTTAAATGCCTTTGTAAAGTTTTACACAAATAACAATGAACATAATGGTCATTAAAATATAGTTTAAACCTTGCCTTGATTGTGTAACCCCTGTGGCACAGCGGGTCTCACGAAATCCTCGTCACACTTACATAGGAAATTATTTGAATGGGGGTAAAACACACAGTTTCATTGGTCGATAGCCCGCATGCTTTTCGTGGTCGCTGCAATAGCTCCTAGCTCAATAATGTTATAAACAACTCCTCAATGGATTGTTACAAGCATGCGGGCCCAATGAAACGAAGCCTTTTAGTTACAAAGCTCAAAAGGTCTATCTTACAAAGCAAGACCTGGTGCATGTAGACACCATAACCCTCAACCTTGGCTTGGTTAAGTTATTGCAAGCCATGCAACTTTATTTCACCACACAACAAACGATACACATCGCAAAATTCTGTAACCGGCCATAATTGGCTGGATGTCGTCTAAACGTTGCGTCGTACGATATCATCAGAAATAATTGGGATTGCTGGGCAATGGCTGTAACTACGTAGCGTGACCGTGTTGTAGATAGGGTCATGTAGGCAATGGAGTAAACGGAATCCTATCATGTCATAACCAACGTTTCACAAATGATTCATTTGACAACCCGCTTTTTTTTCCGAAACTGTTAATAATTTTGGATTTATTTCGGGACCGTCGTGTAGAACCCTATAGAATAAGAATAATTTAGTATCCAAAAGCCTACACATTTCTTAAGTCTAATTTGCGGTGGATCCCAAACTAGGCCGAGCCTGTATCTTGGGTTTAGGTTAGGTTAGGTTAGTTTTTGAAAAGTCCTGAAATATTTGTAGTTACAGAAAAACAATGTGGGTTTGCAAATGAATAGGTTGTGAAACGATGCATTTGTCAAAGATTTGTCGGCGAAAAGGCAGAGAACCGGAGTCAGCGGGTCAACTGTCCGAAAGTGACCACCACTCCCGCGCATGGCGAACTTCCAAGGGAGAAATTGCTGGAAATCACACTTGCTTTGCTGATTTAGTAAATGCGGCGCTTTTGTTTCGCAGAGGTTTTTAGTTAGTTGCTGGCAGAAAAAATGGCGGTAACAATACGATACTCCAGGGATTGCAGTCTTTCCGTGTTTGTAATGACAACATATTGACGTTAAAGTTACTGACCCACTTAAACCTCAGTAACTGCCCGGGAGAGGCATCAAATAGGGACTCGCGGAAATGTACGACAGAGATTTAGGCGAGAAAATAATGAAAAATGTTAAAAACTAAAAAAAAAATGTTTATTGCCACGTCAAAAAATACTTAAGCAAATAAGAAAAGAAATACAAGAAAAATATGACATATACAAAAACCGAAATTGAAAAAAAAAACAACTTAGAAACTAAAAAGGATAGAAATAATTAAACTATGGCAATGGGTGCGTGTGCCAGGCGTGTCCAGCGCTGGTTTACAGCTACATCCTGATGCTGCACTCTTATAATTACCTATTGTACGTACGAGTATATCTAACTAGGTGTTGCCCGCGACTCCTTTCGCGTTGAAAAATAAAACATAACCTAATCTAAAATCGGTCCAGTAGTTTTAAGTTATTCGTTACAAGGATGCAAAAATAAAAAAAACTATCCTCTTTATAATCTTAGTGTAGATGATCCTTACACATTGACGATGAATCATAAGACACCACATTTAAATCGGTCCAGTAGTTCACAAGCTAGAGTAAAATATCAGAAGTTTAATCTGATCACATACAGTTGTTTTGTCTCACGAAAGCGGGCTATAATTGTAGTTGTAATGCGTATAGACAAGCACACTACGGCGACGCTTAGCGACAAGGGCTACGCACACAGAGACAACGTGCACGTGCACACAACACACACAATTATGGTCCACCCGCTTTCGTGAGATAATACTGTACGCATATCATGTTCCCGATTATTTTGCCGATTGTGATGTGTGATGTATCCACTTTTGAACCTTATTATATTACAATGCAACGAAGTGAAACAGTGGATTCATGACTACGTAGTCGACCGTACATACCTCATACATAACTCTTCTGCTATTATCATTTAGACAAAGACAAGTAATTAGACTAATTAGGTACTATGAATACTTATACAATTTGAGTTACGTTTGTTTACATTTTTTTTTGTCATGGCCATGACCGTCCAGTTTGTGCTATGAATAACATGACCTTTAAAAAGAAAATTAAGCCACACAGTTGAATTTCACCGTCGGAACCGGCTCTCATACTAGCAAATGGAATCAGTTTGCATGGCAAACCAATACCAACTGTACGTCAAAAAAACAACAAATAGCAATACTACCAACCTAATAGACTAAAATAGTGCAGTGGGCTACACGCTCGCTTCTTTTGTCGATATCGATAAAATGGACAGGGTTAAAATAAAGGCTCGTATCAACTATTTTTTTATAGAAACTAGGTTAAGTTCGAGTCCACATTTAAGTCGTATGTTGTATAGTGGATATTTGTTTAAATAGACTAATACAAGATCCGACTTAAATGTGGACCCGAAATAAAATAATAAACTTTTCTACTAATGTAATTATTTATTTTTAAGCACGACATACACAGAGTTATAATATATTTTTCGGATATATATATATATATATATATATATATATATATATATATATATATATATATATATATACATATATATATCTATATAGTACGATGTATTTCCTAGTCTGATAGCTGTCCAAGACTGAAACACGTACGATGCGTCCAGGGATACGTAACCTCACTATCGTCTTTGGAAGATATTTGGAAGTATGTTGAGTCAAAAGGGTTTAAGTACTTAAATCTTCGTCAGCGTTCATGATAAGACGCGATTTTTTTTTTCTTATTAAAAGCTCTGCTCTCAAAGTGCTCTCCACATACATACTTCAATGTATGCAATTTTTCTAGTGGAACATAAACTAAATCTTCTTTTCCCACAAACTTGACCCACTGCCTGCATCTGAAAATATTTGTACTTAAGTGGTTATTTTACTTTCATATGTAGAAGTTGTAAAAAATCTAATCTATAGAGTTCAAATAAATATCTGTATAATAATTATAAGTACTTTTGAAATCATATGTAATCTTACTTATTTTGCGTAATTAAATGCACTGGTAAAAAAATACGCCATATAGTTATCGATAGTTTCAGTACATCTCTAGTACACCATGAAAATGGGAATAAAATGTCTAATTTTATTTGTTTATAACCTGCTGCTCTTAGATATGGCTAAAAGTATCTAAATTAATGCTTACCGGTCTTCATCCAAGGGAAATTTCGCCATAAACATCCTTTTTTCGAGATTTCCTCGACTAGCTGGAATTCCACAAATTTCACAAGTTATAAACCGTTTTCTCGGTGGCATTTTCACAAAATAACTTACCAAATCATTTACCTACTAATCAGTCTTTACTTTGCACTAGATTCGATAGCAAATTTAACATAAATCAATTTGAACGCTACAAAAATAAACAAACAAGGCACGCGAGGTTATATTCTCTTTGAGCAAATGTCTGCTGACGTTTAACGGCACAGACTAGATAATAAGAACTGTACTGATGGAGTATGTTGGCTATTGTTTGCCATGCAACGTCCATATAAAAGTTTTTTTGTTCCTAGTTGCGTTAGACTGGGCCAAACTACCCAGAAATAGGAGCTACCGCGGAGCTCCGTCGACACTCTATAATCGATGTCTTTTTAATAAGGAAGTTTTGAGAATATCATGTTTTGCGAATATGATGGTTTCCGAATATCGTCTTTTGCGAATATCATGTTTTGCGAATATCATGTTTTGCGAATATCTTGTTTTGCGAATATGATAATAACATACTAATTGTCATCGGTTTAGCCTTTACTAAAAAACATACCTAACATACCCAGTAATATAATCACATACATGCAAGTGAAAACATTGCCGACCTTCTTCGTCAGTCGGGCAGTTAAAACTTAGCAGGTGTTCCAGCAAAATCCACATCATAAATTCCCTGGTTAGCATTTTTAAAAGAATTTAATTAAAAATTATATCCTCACTCCAGCACGTTAAGTTGAATGTAATTAGTCCTAACATTCCTATTCCCGAAATACTCCGACAAAACTGTAGCAAAAACTCGGATTTTTTAATTATGTGCCGCGGTTTTAGTAAGCAGCGCGTTTTAAGTTTTAGTTACATTGAAGTTACGTTAAAGTTTTGGTGTTCGAATTTGCTTTTGGAATGGGTGTGCTATTTCGCTAAATTAATGGTGATAATGGCTTTTCCGTTTGTATTATGTCCCTTGTTCACATTTTCTCTAGTACCAGAGACTCCATATTAGTCGCATCTGTAGGGTCAATTTTATGCCTGTGTTTTGTTTAACTACTTAAATTTATATCTATGGGAATATTAGTTTTTTTTTTCAAGAAAACCAGCAACATTTTCTTTGAATCATAAAATTCATGATTTATTAAAATTCCCCGTTAATTTACTTACCTGTTTTATTTTTTATAAAGATAGCAATAATATGTTGTTCGCTTGTTTATGTAACTTGACATCTTATACCGAGATTAAAGCATTTTTCAGAGATTTAACTTAATTTGAAGATGAACTCGATGCCACTTGGACTGATTTATTTTCATCTGTGTGTTACTCGTAACTTCACTTGTTCCATTAAGCATTTTAATTTGATGACAAGCGTCTGTTTTTACTTTGATTCTAACAGATCTGAGATTCTACACGTAAGAACGATATTACCTTTGACGTGTTTCCGTATTGTCAACGTTTTGATAACTCTTATGTAGTTGTCACTTAGTGTCATGTTAGTATCGTTTTTGACTCGGCCGCCATTAGTATGACACCTCAAATGTAATATCGTTTTAACGCAGTAGTATAAGCCCAGCTCACACCATAGCAGACAACAACTTTCTATGAATGTATGTAGGTATATAAAAACTTTATTGCACATAAATAATTACAAGACATGTTGTTATCGATATAGACGGGTAATATGCATAGGCTAAATTATCCCATTTAGTAGGAACATGCTAGTGCTGTTTACATGATGCTAGTAATTTTAAGCCAGCCAGTTAGTGCAGTGACAGATGAATTATATATTTTCTACCCATGTGCTGATGTATTATTTTTAGTACATCTGTCCACAAACGTCGCCCACGTTAAGTTGCAGTCTAGGTCAGAACAAAACCCATTCGATTATAAAAAAAAATATTATAAATATCGAAAAAATATCGAAATACCGGAAAACCGGTATTTAAAATTTCAATATCGAAGAAGTAATGGTATTTGAAAAAACTTCGATATTAGATGCTCTTAGTGCAAGGGATTGAGGATCCGAATTTTCGAATTTTGTGCTTCATAGTTACCTGCCCGATTTTCATATAATTTACCAATTTCATATAAAATTGTGTATTGATCTGTGCAACAACAAAGCGCTCTTTGATTTTAAGATAATACTTTAATTTATTAGAAGACACAATAAAAGTATTTAATGAGAGCGCCAATGGACGCTCGGCGCCCTCTTCACAAATTATCACCAATATGACAACGTGTATTGATGACGAAGCGTTGGCATCGTTCCCGCGATACTTGTAAATTCATGCGGAATCAAAACTGCGTCTGAAAAACAACAGGCGCGCGCATAATGCACTTGCGATCAGGGTTATCACAACGTATATCCTGTTATTTTTATACCAAAGTTAGAAATTCGAGAGAAACCTTTACCCAGCGGTGGACTATTATAGGCTCTTGACTGTCTTGATTTACCACATAAATCTGTCTCCCAATGGGGTAGGCAGAAGCTATGGAACGCCACCTGGCCACCAGTCTAAACATACAACGTTCACTTCCTCTACATTCATCAACCTCTTCATGCACACACGTCGGATTCCGGTGCTTTCGATTGTGGCCCTTATTCAGTACATCACTGTATGTGCGTCTCGGGCGTCCCCTACCGATACCTCCAATCAATCTCGCTCGTCATACCTCTTTTAACATACCTACCAATGTTATCGAAAAGAAAACGATAACGAAAAGCTGGGCTTCTATTCAACTGCGTTACAGCGATATCGTGTTTGACGTCTTTTAGAATCGTTTGTGTCACAGTCGCCATTATTGTAAATGGCAAGAGTTATGTTGGATAAAGCATTTTACTCTGTAAGTGAATTTATTGACGCTGAATTATGACTTATACCTATACTTTTGCGATTGTTTTATTGTTAAGTATTTGTGTGCTATAATAATCCATTAATTTTTGACATTGGCTTTTGCTAAATGATTATTATTATTTTATTATTTTTTAGTTTTACTTCTTTGACGATCATAATATGAACTCTGTAAAATTGACATGTTGTTCAATATAACTGTAACTTATATTATGAAATAAATAAATCTAAATCTAAATCTAAATCTATGAAAACGTTGACAATACGGAAACACGTCAAATACGATATCGTTATTATCGTGTAGAATTTCAGCCCTGTTAATCTTCTGACGGGCTTATCCATTATGTGGTCTTCAGTTACATACTTGGCCAACTTTATAGTCCATTGACCATTCAAACCGCTGATAAATAAGGTTTCTGCGATTATAAATGTAATATTTGCCACGGTCTGTCAAGTGACCAGATTATTGAATCACCTACATAAAAGGTAGAAAACCTTTTCTATGCTCAGTGATCACATAAAAAAGTGACATTTTAACAATCGCTTAACAGCTTCTATTAAGTTGTTAAAAAAATCCATCATTGTGAATGTGTTTTTTTTATCAACGATTATACCTAATGTAAATCAAACGACATTATCTATGATTTGACGCCATGTCCGGTGATCGCATTATGCACCTGGCGCTAACACTAACGTTAGCGATTTTCGAAAACGGTCAATATGTATACGATTGACGTACCTAAGCTAAAAATCTGTCGCGTCGGCAGCTTGTATCAATGCCATACATTTCGTTAACGTCATTTTTCGAATATCGTTCACCTTAGTGTTAAGGCAAGATGTAGTACATGTAAGCCTCCTGGCGTAGTACGCATGCGCGTCGCTAGTGGGTCATGGCCGCGCCCGCGGCGGTTGCATCCGGACCACCCCCCACCCCCCTCCGACACTGACCTATCTCAGCTGGGACGTTCGTATGTGACGCGAATTACTCATTCAATGTTATTGGATAGTTAGAGGTAGTGCTAAATGATAACAACGAAGCGTTGTGAAATTTCGGATATGATCTCTTTCACTTTCTTTGACATTCGTGACTGAACAAAGAGAAAGAAAGTAACGTAACTTTGAATAATAAATTATTCCGCGGAGGGTAACATTAAGCATGAATGCCTCAGGAATATGTTTTGTAATTGTTAAAGCAATAATGTTGCCGTCCGTTTTCTTTATTGCTATATTTCGTATAGAAAAAGGTCCCATACGTAGTGGTGTAGAAACGGACCATTTACAACATATACGAGTAACATAGGTATCGCATGGATAGTGGATTGAAGAACATTGTTACTATAATAAAAATGAAGGCTCATGCGGATCACTGCATAGCTTATTTTTTCTATTATGTGCTCATAATTAAATAGAACTACATCGCAATTGTAAGTAATTAAGTCTACTTTAGTGCATTCAACCAATAAAGGAAATAAAAACGCGAATTCGTGTTCCGCCTCAATAACCTCGCGGCGGCATTGACCCATCTCGTCCCGTTTGCCGGTTGATTCTGCGAGCTACGAATATTATAAACAAAACGAAGCATGAAAATAATTGGCTTATTATGGAGCCAATGCCGGTTTTAGATGCATCAGAACATAGACAACGGGTGTTCTTGTTTTGTCGTCGTGTTAAAATATTTAACCAATAGATATGCTTTCCCGAATAAAATAACATCAATCAAAACGCAAACAAAGACAGAACTTTTTGTATTCCCACTCGTACTTTCTACATTTTATTCCGTATACGCTTTCCTGCTTTTGCGTTTATCGGTTTTTATATCATAAATATTTACGTTCAGTCAACTTAATCGTCGAAGATAAAGTCTTGATCTAGTGTCAATGTTTGTTATTCTACACGCAGCCGATGGTGAAGGAAAAGTTAAGGAAATGGTACTATAAAACTGCTTGTCTAGTGCTAGCTAAATTATTTAATCCATCTAGGTTGAAATGGTAGGGCACGAACTTGTATGCCTTGAGCCCTTTTCCATGAATGTTGTTTTTCCGTAGACCGCTTGCGCAAATTGAGCCCCATCTAGGGCTAACAGTCCATGGTCTAAGGCCGTTCTTAATACACTCAAAACCAACTACACGTACCGTAGTCATTTTCATTGCTCTGTAATGATTAATTATTTTTACAAAGAATACATCGTTTAAAGAACTGAAACTGTTGCGTATTTCATGATAATTCTACTGAACTGAATTGCACTAGTGTTTTCCCGGAAACTTGAGGTTAAAAAGTTTTGTTTCAAGATATTTTTACCACATATAACATACCTATAATGCCGCATATTTATTGAACTGTTCAAACGAAATGTAATTAAAACCAATATTGAAAAGCGGTTTTTAAATCACATTGTATATTAGATATTACCTTGTTAAGTTATCGTCTAATTCTCCATGTTCCGTAATCCTCTTAGTATGCTTCATTGCCTTAACGGTAATCTGTATAGACGTTATGTTTCTAGACATTTACTCTTTGTTTAAGTTTAAAGATTTTATCGTCTAGCTCTTTTTTGTCTGTAAAAGTTTTTGACTATATTATGTTAAAGAAAGGCCAAAAGGTGAAGGTAGGGTTAGGTTAATTCAAAAGTAATAAAAATCCTTAGCTGAGCCCCTGGCATTGCTAATGTTTATGGTCAACGGCGACTGCTTACCATTCTGCCTTTGCCTTATATGCCTACAAAAAAAAACAAAGCCTTGTGGTCTGATGGTTAGATGATTTGGGGCAAGAGCTGGACTGATTGGATGGGTGATAGTTTAACGAGATCCTGGGCTATATTTATTTATTTATTTATTTATTTAGTTTATTTGGGACATCAACAGCGATACAGTGAAATATATACTTAAATATATGCTGATGTTGGCTTGGTTTGTTCCAGGCCGGAGTCATGGTGGGTCTCGGCGGCACTGCGCGCGATCCGTGCGGTCGCGCTGGTATTCGACGTGCTCACCTTCCCTGTCCACCTCATCCTGCAGCGGCCCTGGAGGAAGCGAGCGCTCTCACGGCGGATTAAGGTAACACACAACATTCGTATATCGAGTCCGATTCGGAAAGGAACATAATTGGATATTCCGGTGCGCCAAATATCACCGCAAAATCCTAGTCCACATATAATTTGATTCATAATCATCGCTAGGCCTGAAAGTATTTGTTACTAAAGTTGTTATAGTTTAACTGATAAATAAAGTTAGGTTAGTTTAAAAAAAAAAACGAAATTTTGGGTGACATTGTCCCCTGATATTTATTTATTATTATTTATTTCGTTGCACGTACAGCACCGGGGCCAGTTTTTGATTGCACAACAATCTACGTCATCGGAGAGACGAAGGTTTGCTTATTTTGAGAGCAACTACTGGTTTTGACAGTTAAATCAAAACGAACGCAATAAAGCGGTTTTGTTATATTGTTAAGGGGCGATTTTCCAATCCCTTGACAAAAGTATCTGACAATTATAGTAATCGGCTCAATTATATCTCCCGAACTAGGTCAAGACCACCTCAAGCAACGATACTGGTAGGTGATTCTCTTAAACAACTCGTTCATGAACTCGACGCACCTGATATTAACCTGCGAGTTGAAGCTGTCCGTCCCGTAATAACCAAATTTGAGGGCGTGTATTCTCAGCTTACCCGTTTTACCCGTCGGTTGAGCGAGCTCGAATGTATGACTGTTACAGAAAGACCCCTCTACACTTCCTGTAACCTTTACTACATCGACGGTCCATGTTGTCGTCGCAATCTACTTGAGACGCCGTAATGCCACAATAGCACACGACAATTACAACACGACAACACGAGACTTTTGAGCCACTTGCGACTTTATATTTTGGCCGTTAATCGGTTATAGTTATCTGGAATAGTTGTCATACTTTTTGAAATCACTCGCAAGATACTTTATTTGTAAAACTATGGTTTATTGTGTACGCAAAGCAAAAAAACATTATCTTTAATATTTCCAGAGTATTACTGATTTTTATGAATCTCTACATTTTGGGACATTTATCCCACATTTGCCTAATCCGTATAAATTACATTTGAGGTATATGACCTGTAGAAACAGGTCATCTGTGTGATAAGCGCGAATATTTGTGTTCCTGAGTCTTGGATGTTACCTATATATTTAAGTATATATTTCTCTATTAAAATATGTTTATCGTTGTCTAGTACCCATAGTACAAGCCTAGCGCTTAGTTTGAAACTAGGTCAATTTGTGTGAGATTGTCGCCTGATATTTATTTATTTGGATTCATAAAGAAGCATGCGATTCATCCGCTAAACTAGAGTACCTAATTACAATAAAAATAATAATAATAATAATATCACGGGACAATGTCACATAAATTGACCTAGTCCCAAACTAAGCTCTAGGCTTGTACTATGGGTACTAGACAACGATAAACATACTTATGTAGAGAAATATAATTATTAAATACATAGAAAACATCCAAGACTCAGGAAAAATACTCGTGCTCATCACACAAATATCTGCCCTTACCGGGATTTGAACCCAGGACCCCTAGCTTCGAAGGCAGGGTCACTCCCAACTAAGCTAGCGTGTCGTCAAAATCGGCAACCATCCCGGATTAACCCTATAACTCTTATCCAGTATGTATTAATCGGCTTAATTATGAAAAGTAGCAAGTGGCTTAACATTCCCGTGTTGTGACTGTACAGTACATCGCCTTGCATTTCTGGGTGTAACTTTTGTATGGGCTGGGTTGCGACTTTTGTGTTTGCGACACAAAGAGAACCGAGTAGGCACGCTCTACCAACCTTAACGTTTTTTTGTTTTAACGACCGCCTTCTCGCCAATTCTCGTGACTTCAATTCGAGTTCGAGGGCAACTCATCACTTCATCGAATGTATTTCATAGAACGCTATTTCTGCTGAAAAAATAATGTTTTCAGGGAGTCTTAAACTTTAATTACGTAGGTTAGGTTAAGTTAGATGTTTTAGATACCCTGTAAATAGCGTTCGATGAAATGATACATTCGATAAAAGGTGTTTCGATGAAATGATAGATACCCGATTTCAAGATATCTCAAAGAAAAAATGGCGAATCTCGATTAGATTTTTTCGAATTCTCGTTATCTTACTATAGTAGTTTATGCAACAGTTGTATAAGAGAGGTCAAAAAAGACGAGTGGTGTGGTTACGATGGAGTATTTTTTGACTTAGTTATACACCGTTGCATACAAAACTTTTTCTAGGGCTAGGTTTCAAAGAAAATGCAAAATTAAATTAGCAAAATTTTATTAATATTACCTAGGTTAGAATACGAACGAACGAAGCACAGAACAACAAACGAGCGGGAAACATTCGAAAACGACAAAATATGTGTCTATGGTTAACTTTGTTTTTAAATTGATGTGCACTTGCCAGGCTTTATATTTTTAAAAAAAGTTGCACAATCGATTTAACTTGTGAAATAGGGACTAAAAAACACCTAATAATTTTAGAAATGAGTTCTTTTACCTGATTGGTCGATTTTAATATAGCTGCATTCTGGTTGGTTGAAACCATGTTTTTAAAGAGTTAAATTAGTAAAAGAGATTACATACCAAAAAGAACCTAACGTTCCGATTGACAGTCAATGTGTATTGTGATTGGTGGATTAATTTGGTGAAGTATTTTGATTGGTCAAATTAACCTAGGTGTAAGCTTTGGCAGCTAGGCATGTCGTTTTGGCTCAAAAAAGCACAAGTGCTGTTAAGGGGAATAGACTAGATAGAGTTTTCTACGGAATGTTCTGCGGACATATTAACTATATTCTTATATTAGTGTTTGTGACTATATAAATGACAGATAAAAGTACAGGAGTAGGAAAAAGAGATAATATGTCTACCAATTCTTAGCACTAGCATGCAACGTGTGGTGTGGCCTTTAGTAATTAAGACTGCATTTAATTTCACGTAGTATTTCACTGTATCATTCGTGGCTCTTCAAGCTGTCCAATTAAAAATATGTATTAATGGTATTAATGTCAGAGTACGGCACCTTTGATAGCGGATCAGCTATCGTCTAGGCACGGCGCATAAAAATGGACATCGTCCTTATCATTGTACTAATCGATGCGTAATGAAAATCTAATTGATCGATTATACATTCCATTGCAGCGTGTTTTGTGAGAAATGGAAAGTAATTTCACGTGCCTAACGCTAACGCTTATTTTAGCGATAGTTTTACGGGCCGTTGGATATCGGATCGACGTCATTCAAAAAGGAATGAAGGAGTCTAGAAAACTTCATCATTATTTTCTTTTTAGCTCTGATTGTGGTTGTTTTTTTTGCTTACGTTATAAAATACCTATATTTTTAGTAATTTCCATTTTGTTTTCATGTTGTTTTGCCAAAGTTTTAGGTACACATGCATCTTACCAACTCATCCCACCAAACAACTGACCATGTGTGAACTTTAGGGGTCCCCACTTATCATCTTCATCATTTGTGAACTAATTAATTTGGTCACCTTACAGGAAAGTTCACTGTGATTAGGTCATTGTAGAATAGTCCCTGAGACAGTCGCATTTCGTCATTTGAAACACTTACTGTACTCGCAATCATTCTCGCATAATAATTTAAATCTCTTTAATGGGGTTCGCTTTTCGGATCTCACCGACTAATGATTTATGCGATTTTATGGGGCCCCCTTTTGGTTTTAGTATCATAAGTCATAACACCTTTTGTTGTTTTTATGTATGAAATTGGTAGAAATATCAATTTTCGAAGGTAATGAGGGTAACATTTGTTCTCGCGCTAGTTTTACGAGCTAGTAGACATTTGGCGCGCAGTATCGGGTGTAGTCGACCCGAAGCAAACCGCTGACATCCGATAGTTCGCTTACGTCGCCACGTAACCACAAAATGTGCAATTCTTTCACTGCAATCTTGAATCGGGGTGTGCTTGTCTAATAAGAGAAATTAAGATTAAAAATCTGTTCAACCTTATTGAGGATAAGGTCGCCTTTGTACATATCTTTTGTGTTTCTGTTTGGTTTTTTTCTTTGCTATCTTTTTTTTGTGCAATAAGGAGTTTACATACATACATACTATTATTTCTTTTCACTTTTGTGTTTCGATTTTCAATTCTGTTACTCGCACTGTGGCACACTCTGATTATGTGACTAAGCCTACTAATGTATTATACTATCCCCATTACTAATAAACGTGGAATAATCTAGTATTAGTAATAGTTATGCCATGCTTTGTCCTTATCTGTCATTGCGACACTTAATTCGACAGATAAGGACAAAGCTTGGCATAACTATTCCGAGCTTATTCCACGTTTATTAGTAAGGGGGTTTATATAAGGAATCTTTTAAAACTTTTCGCATCAAATTGGTAACTCTGATTGTAAATTGGATACCTACGAGACAGGCTAAGCCTAGTGTAGGAGCCAGAAATATCTAGATTGTTAACTCAAATAAATCACTGTTTTTTTTTTTGCTCCTTTTTAAAGTAATGCTGTTAAGCTGTATAGTTAATAAAATTGGAGATTAAATAAATTTGTATCGTATTGTATTGTAATGTCTGTTCCCAATATTCAAACATAGAGATAGCTTTGGATAGATTTGATACTTCGGGTTAATTTTAACCATTTTGTACGTGGCAAACATAAAATTCCTACTTGAAGCAGGTAACCTGGTCTATCCTGTGATTTGAACATTAGGAATGGTCAGTCAATATATCGTTACACCTTCGGTTCTAGTGGAATCTAGAAATCTACCTTTGGCAACTCCCAAAATTACTCTCATAAGTGAAACTATTTAAACATCGACGAGACGTTGGCCTAGTTGGAAGCCAGCGGTCCTGGGTTCAAATCCCGGTAAGGGCAGATATTTGTGTGATCAGCACGAGTATTTGTTCCTGAGTCTTGGATGTTTTCTATGTATTTAAGTATTTATTTCTCTAAGTATGTTTATCGTTGTCTAGTACCCATAGTACAAGCCTAGAGCTTAGTTTTGGACTGGGTCAATTTGTGTGACATTGTCCCGAGATATTTATATTTATACTCGTATTTAAATTTCCAGGCGCGAATAATACAAAGCGACGCGGACAGCCTCACAGTCCGTTCGATAGCAGAGCCATGCGAGCTTCACCTCCGCATGGTCCGCGACAACGTGCTCACCATGGAGGACATGCTGCGCGCCGCCGCCGCGCGCTGGGACGACAAGCCGGCGCTCGGCACGCGCACCGTGCTCAGCGAGGAGGACGAGCCGCAGCCCAACGGACGCGTCTTCAAAAAGGTCAGTGGCTTCACGACACAGCCGGGGTTCTAAGAGCCAAAGAGCAGTGGGTTGATCATACATACACATACATAACATCACGCCTTCATTCCCAGAGTGATTGTAGGCAGAGAAACAGAAATACCAACAACTTTAAAAAGACTTGTTGATAATTGGGATTGTTTATTTTTGCTAACACACATAAAAATAAAGTATTTTAAGAAACTTAATTGAATATTTCAGCAATTCATCGCTTCAATCATTTTTTATAATTTATTGAAAATTTTAGATAGCAATTCTCGTAAATTATATGTCGCGGCTGAATCTATAAATCAGAGACACAAGAAAGACAAAAAAAAGTAATAATGTCAGTCGATAGTTAGTACACTAACTATCGACTGACATTATTACTTTTTTTACGGTGACATTGACAGGACAACTACAGTTGTCAACTGTCAATGTCACCGTACATGCTCTGTTACAGTGACAGGTGAACTTTTTTTTTCATAACTAAAGTCCAAGACTTTATCAGATACAGCCTGTCAGGAAGGTTAAACAAAGGTTACTTGTAAATTTAGAAAAATATCTTTAATCATTGATTTTTTTTTCCATACCTCATATCTCGAAATGGTTTTCAAAATAGCTCTTAAGAAAAAAAAAAAAACAATCCCAATTCTGTAACCACATTTTGCACAAACAGGCTAAGATTACCAGATACCAGAGACCAGGGTATTAGTGGCAGGTTGCAAGCACATCGCCTAACAGTACTACAAGCCTTTATTCCCTTAGTCGCCTCTTACGACATCCACGGGAAGACACAGACTATTCTAACCCGGCAACCACACGGCCACAATGCATAGTTAAAGTCAACTAAATCCATTCTCGACTGTTTCACGGAGTGACAATCATTGACTGGAATGAGGCATTTAGGTGGTACTGCGCGATACGTACTATAACAGCCTTGACTGTAATTTGCTGTTCACGCGGCAATCCGTTTTGAACGCGCTTGCGTCCATGTTTATTTGTACGAGAAACGCAAACGCGTTCGAGACTTTTTTTACATTAGCAACTTACAATTAGGGCTAAGTTGCTTCGCCTCAACATCTGTCACTTCGCAGAACGGTCGCATAAGAACTTGTTCGACTTATCGACCTTATAGTGATCATTTCAGCCGACGCCTCGTTCGATATAGATCTCCAGTCTCCACCATGTCGTGGGCTACACGCAGCTGTTTCTCACGACTCTTTATCAGAGTTTTGCGCCTTCCGTTATGGTCTCTAACTTCAGAACTTTTCCGCCGGGGACGCCGCAATACGTTAGATACGCATGGAGATATCTCAATCTCATTCTAACGTTTTGCTGCGTCCCTCTTGTTAGTGACTAATTCAGGAGGGGTCAGGAAGGTGTAAATGAAGGCTTATTGGTTACCTGCTAAAATCTAAATTATAACTACGCTTTTCTACACAAGATCGTATCAATTCAATTGGCTTCAGTACCTATTAGTCGATCGTCCATGTAAATTACGTTATTTTGCATTCTAATACACCGATCAATACCCAATCAGTCAAACTGGAGCGTGGGAACTCTGGAACAGCTGACGCGATCTCAGCGTTCACTTGTAAAGCTTCTTGTCTTTATCCCACAAGCGGCTTTTGCGTACTTCTTGAATATAATTTTGCTTCATTTATTGTGCCTGTTATGTTAGGGTTTTGTGTTCAGTTATTTAATGGACCATTAGGAACAGGACATTGACAAATATAACTCTGACTGAGGTCTCACACTAAGAGTTCTAATATTTTTAAGTAATGTTTTGTACTAGACGAAAGTGCGTGTAGCGATACGCATCCTTATTTCTTCTAACTGAAATCATAAAATGATCAGGTTCACAGTCTCGGGATCGTAACAAGCATACCGCAATTACAAACTTATCTATTGCCTAATTTTGCTCTTCTGCCCTGTTATCTTAAAAATAATGCTACCCCACGACATTAACTAGTATTTACGGTGGAAATTTAATTTTGCAGTTCAAGATGGGTGATTACACGTGGCGCTCGTACACCGATGTGGAAAGGGAGGCGAAATTGTTCGGTGCCGGCCTGCGAGAGCTGGGCTGCGCGCCGCGACGCAACGTGGTCGTGTTCGCTGAGACGCGCGCTGAATGGATGGTGGCTGCGCATGGCTGCTTCAAGATGAGCATTCCTGGTCAGTAACATGGACACAGCAGGCTAGATCCGGGATTGAACCATTTTGCAAGACTACGGCATCGTGTACAGATCGATCTATCACGCCGTATCGTGAGCGCCATTTATTGGTCATTGGTCTTACAAGTTTCATTCAAGGGCAACAGGGATTTTATCGGTTACAGTTAACATTAGGATTATACATACATACATAACAACATCACGCCTTCATTCCCAGAGTGAATCCCGGTAGGCAGAGCTACAGAAATATTTGTTTATAATTTTGTAACCTCATTTTGCACAATCAGGCCAAGAAGTTTACTAGTTTGTTAGGATTATGTAAAGTGTCATATCACCCGTTTTTCCTGTTCGTACAATATTTGATACTAAACTTTTTGTTTTCATCGAGCGAGACCAATCTAATGAGTGCAAACTCGATGTGTCTCTATGTTGAGACTGTTAAGTTCAACGGAGATCCTGTGACAGTTCTTTCCCATAATTATTTTCGGTCATAATGTCCTGGTTAAGATAATTATTGAGAGTCATCATTTTTACATCGCTGGAAACATGAAGTTTTTCAGTATGTCTTAAATATCTAACGTGTAAATCAAATTAGGTTAGGCTCGATTTCTTAAATCTTGGATAGTAAGTTTTTAAGAATTGACGATTCACCAAGTCAATAAAATCTTGTAATGTACGAAAACATACGAGTATCTCCATGTTTTACCCCCCTTTCTCTTTCAGTGGTAACAATATACGCGACACTAGGCGACGAAGCCATCGCGCATGGCATTAACGAGACCGAAGTCTCCACCGTCATCACCACCCACGAGCTGTTGCCCAAGTTCAAGAAGATCCTCGACAAGATTCCCGTGGTGGACACCATCATCTACATGGAGGATCAGCTCAAGACCACCGAGACGAAGGGCTTCAAGGAGGGCATCCGCATCGTAGCGTATAAAGACGTGTTGGAGAAAGGGAGGAGCTCTAAAATTCGTAAGTATCTAAGGATAGATGTCAACAGGCTACAAAAAAACTTTTTAAAAGGTGTTTGAAAAAAAATTGCTTTTAAATAGAAGTTACTCTTAGAAGCAATCTATGCTAACTTTGTTGCTCATTATTTACTAAAAAAACTGCCAATGGCTAACGAACTTTAACGCCACATGGTTTTTTATACGTTAAAGATTGTGGACTTGAAAAAAAAAACGCGGTGATAATAATTAAAAACAAAATGACGTCATCCCGATCACTAGTCCAAAGCAGTGATAGTATAAATAAATAAATAAATATCAGGGGACAATGTCACACAAATTGACCTAGTCCCAAACTAAGCTGTAGGCTTGTACTATGGGTACTAGACAATGATAAACTTACTTATATATAGAAAACATCCAAGACTCACGAACAAATACTCGTACTCATCACACAAATATCTGGCCTTACCGGGATTATAGAATTATTATTTTTTCTCAGTAAATAATAAAACAAAAAATAATATTAAAAGCATTAATTCTTGCTTCTGTTGTCTAACATTGACTGCACAAACTAATCTAAAACTTACAGTATTCTTCTCCTTATTAAATTCTGTAAAATTCATTACGATATCAAGTCCTAACTGAATTCTGTTAGGCGGGCTTGCACCAAAATTTTTACCTAGAGTTAATCTGACAGTTTTGTTGAATCTGACAGGAGTTAAAATCTAACTCTGAGTTAATGATGATAACCCAGCTTGATGCAAGTGTGCTTAGGCCCCGTTCGCATGAGCGCTTTAAAAGCTTTGCGTTACCCGTAGTTGGCGGTATTTTACCGTTCCCAATATTTGTGATTATAAGAATTCAAGAGCAAAATTATTGGCTAGCCATTTTTGTTGCGAAAAGGCAGAAAAGGAAACTAAAATCTTATTAGGTACATCCCCTTTATGACCAACGACAAAAGGACACTTTGTATGGCTTTATGAAGATTTGAGGCGTTATCGTAATAAGTTCTCTAACTATTCCCGAATGTCTTTATAAGCACATTCGATGAATTGTTGGCAATCGTGGGCCGTCGAATAACTCTTCGAGACACCAACATCAGATCTGTGATACCAGCTGTGCAGAGGTTTCAGTGACACTGGCAATGACTTCACATAAAGTATCGATTGAGATTCGACTTCCGAAATCAATAGCTCGGGATCGAGTACCCACGTCGTCATTGCAAATGGTGCACATTAAACACGTGTGAACGCTACGCGAGAACACAGCCAACTGACTGCAGCGCCGTCGCTTTATTAACTCCCGTCAGAACAGAAACACGGAGTCCGTAAGCTCAATTTGATTTAACGTCCAACGCCCACCGTCGAAAATCGGTCCGCGTGGGGGCGTTGGGCCGCCACCGCCCGCCTTTGTGTTATCAATTTGTCATTTCAACGTTTTTTTAACGCGCGTTGAAAAAGCGCTCGTGCGAACAGAGGGCTTAGTGTTTTATACTTTACTTTTTTATGATAAGGAGAAGGCGCACGAGCACTCAGGCCACCTGATGGTAAGTGGAATCTGAGACCCATAAACATTTACATAAGACTGCAATCCTAAGTCCCCAAATGCATTGCCAACCCTGAGGACTAAGACGGAATGCCTGTTGAGTTGTTCCCCACTAACGTAGCCGTGTGGTCGACAGAGTCGGTCCCGCCGTCGCCCAGCGACACGGCCATCGTCATGTACACGTCGGGCTCGACGGGCGTGCCGAAGGGCGTGGTCCTCTCGCACCGCAACATGCTGGCCACGCTGCAGGCGTTCGTGGACGCCGTGCCCATCTACCCGCGCGACGTGCTCATGGGCTTCCTGCCGCTCGCGCACGTGTTCGAGCTGCTCGCCGAGTCGCTCTGCATCATCGCAGGTCAGTCCATCTACTACCTACTAACCCTGGGTTCCTATACTTAAATCGTCTCGTTATAGTTTGACTACATGTAGCAGATGTCAAATTTTAAACCATTTTTTGGCAAAAAAAAAGTGCGTTGAAACCTCATCAGAATTTATAATAGCATCGAACGTAATAACAAAAAAATATTAAAAATTGAATGTTATGTTATGTATCTTATAACATACATCGCCAAAAAAACGGTTGAAACGTGACGATTTGTGTGTCGATTTAAGCACACATCACATCTATCAGCACCGATTCGGGTTTTGTCTATAAAAAATATCTGTTATTTATGAAGTTGCGTACGCATGCGAACGGAGAATTGATGCGTACAGATCTTCATACAAAGTAGCTATTTTCTATAGACAAAATGCGAATCGGTGCTGATAGATGTGTTTCTTCCCGAAGGCTATAAGTGCAACGGCCAATCCTGTTTTCTATCTGTTGGATGCAACATGACAATCAATTGCGATGAATGTAGTAAGCCTACCGCGAGCTTAGAGTATATCAAATGCAGAACTTTTAAGAATCACTACAACTTATTATGCCTTGGTATCGATGTAGCGGCGTTTAATCGTTACTCCGAAGAACACAAAGACCAGTGGCTGTGTCCCTCGTGCACTAGTTTACGACCTAAAATAGACAACTCGCACACGCCTATTAAAAATTCCACACCGGCGCCATCTAGTACCGTCGAAAATT
This sequence comes from Acleris holmiana, assembly GCA_949316455.1. Classification (NCBI taxonomy): domain Eukaryota; kingdom Metazoa; phylum Arthropoda; class Insecta; order Lepidoptera; family Tortricidae; genus Acleris; species Acleris holmiana. Next base: position 24,673,431 of record OX438763.1, on the reverse strand, counting down.
CGGCTAAAGTAAACATGACTACGCGTACATGTGCTCATTCATCTAAACAGTCCACTCTCACTTTTTGCCAAAGACTTGCGTTACCCAACCAAACGTAACCAGCGTAAGACCTGCACAAGTTCCCTCATAACCATGTGATAATGATATGTTCGTCTCGCAGGCGTGCCCATCGGCTACTCCACGCCGCTGACGATGCTGGACTCGTCGAGCAAGATCATGAAGGGCACCAGCGGGGACGCCACCGTGCTCCAGCCCACCTGCATCACCACTGTTCCTGTGAGTCCAAAACGAAAACAACAAAGCAAATACACTTCATTGAACACCACACAAAAAGAAAATTACATGGAAAGACAAAAACATGAACATGATTTTTGCACAGTAGACAACAGGCGGTCTCATCGCTATAAGCGATCTCTTCCAGACAACCTTGGATAGAAGAGACGCAGCAACATAAACATAAATTAATTTGAATGGTTGGTTGGTGGTAAATACATAAATACATACATACATTAGTTTAGGAATTTTAGCTTGAAAAGGAAGTTGGACCTGTATCCAACAGCCTTGATTATATTTGTAAAGGCGGGTTCCAAATCGTGATGATGGGAATAAGCAATACGTAGAGGATGGCGTTTTTTTTTTAATTAATTGACAAAGTAATTGTAAGCATTCAATAAGGCTAGAGCGTGCATCTTCTCCGACTGTCCGAATCCTTAACTTATACTAATCATTTATTTTTTTATGATAAGGAGAAGGCACACGAGCACTCAGGCCACCTGATGTTAAGTGGAATCTGAGACCCATAGACATTTGAATTCTCAAGACTATAATCCTAAGACCTCAAATGCGTTGCCAACCCTGAGGACTAAGATGGAATGCCTGCTAGTAATTGCACCGGTTGTCTTATCCCCACACCGAAACACACGATCATTGTTGCTTGGTGGACCACCACCAACCACCAATCCACCACCACTATTTTAAGCTACTCTAGTTGGAGTGATCACCGTTTTATTTCTATGTATCCCAACAATCTTAACGTCTTTATACACAACCTAATGAAATGAACTTAGTGAAAGTAACTTCTTCTCTGGCTCTATTCCCTGATTTTTAGGGAATTTCATATCATAGCACATTTCTTACCCACGACTGTAACGTTGTAGTTGTCAACAATGAAACAACAAAGTTTACTATACACTATCTTTTACATTATGACTCTGCATATAATAATGTGTGTGTTTGTCCCAGCTGATAATGGACCGCATCAGCAAAGGCATCACGGACAAGGTGAGCCGCTCGGGTCCGTTCGCGGCCGCGCTGTTCAAGTGGGCGTACACCTACAAGCTGATCTGGATGAAGCGCGGCTACGACACGCCGCTGCTCAACAGACTTGTGAGTAACTACCGCTTCAAATTGCCATCCATATGTGTGAGAATGTCCCCCCCGTAGAAATTAGTACTGGTGAATTACCCTTCCAGGTCCTCAATTTGTGTAATTACAAGTGTGAGGGTTGCACAGACTAATCGACGCATCGATTTACGTCGATGAAATATGACAAGGGCGATCGATCTTCGTCGATCAATTTTATATTGTAAGGGCGAACGATCGACGTCGATCAATTAATATCGGTAACGGCAGATACTTGCGTGATGAGTGCGAACATTTGTTCCTGAGTCTTGAATGTTTCCTGTGTATATTTCTATATAACTATGTTTATCGTTGTTTAGTACCTATAGTACAAGCCTAAAGCTTAGATTGGGACTAGGTCAATTTGTGTGAGATTGTCTCCCCTTGATATTTGTTTTATTTATTTATTTAATTAATATTATAAGGGCGAACGATCGATTTCGATCAATTAATATTGCAATGGCGATCGATCGCAATTTAACGTCGATCAATGAATATGTAAGGGCGATCGATTGATTTGTGTTGCACATTGATGTTGCGCAACAAGTCGTAGCTATTTTCGCCGTTGACCGATTGAGTGATATAATTAAAATAAAACCAATATTGGGGGAACTAGGAATTTCACACAAATTGACCTAGTCCCAAACTAAGTTTTAGGCTTGTACTATGGGTACAAGACAACGATATACATACTTAAATACATAGAAAACTCATCACACAAGTATCTGCCCTCAGCGTCACTCCCAACTGGTTCGGTTAGGTGTGTCGTGTTGCGAATCGTTTGGTTGATGCGTAGTGTGTAAAGGGCGTGGTGTTGTTTGTAGATGTTCACGCGCATCACGGCGCTGCTGGGCGGGCGCATGCGGCTGATGATCTCGGGCGGCGCGCCGCTGTCGCCGGACACGCACGCGCAGACCCGCATCTGCATGTGCTGCGACGTCGTCACCGGCTACGGGCTCACCGAGACCACCTCCTGCGCCACCGTCGCCGACGCGCACGACCGGTGAGGCGTGAGCGCCGCGAGCCCAAGCTCAAGCTCATAAACATGCGCGAGCCGGCCCAAGCTGTCGCACATAAACATGCGCGAGCCGGCCCAAGCTGTCGCACATAAACATGCGCGAGCCGGCCCAAGCTGTCGCACATAAACATGCGCGAGCCGGCCCAAGCTGCCGCACATAAACATGCGCGAGCCGACATTTCTAAATGGCGTCGGACACGATGACCGCCCCGGCTGCGTATATCATAATCAGAGGGCGGAATTTCTCATGGTAAAATTGAAATGTCATAGGGATGGAGCATTTTGCTTTATCGACTTTTTCAGTTATCGATATTGTGTAATCACTAGTCTCTTTGTTATTTTAGTTTTGCTTTTAGATTAAAAATGTAAATGTCATTCTTTATTCGCTTTTAGTTATTGTTTTCAGCAATACATGAAGCTTTAAGAATTAATTCGTAAATGTTATGCTATATTTGTCTAAAACACATGTCTTTAGGTATTAACGGTTTATAACAAATTAAAAAATAAATAAATGTAGATATAGAAATATACAATAATGATGAAAACTACACCTACATTTACCAAAACCTATATTAAATCTAAAAACCGTAATCAGAGGGCATTGTTAATATTAGTAAATTATTTTGCTGAGTGTAATGAATCGATAGGAGGTATAATTCTATTTGGCAAAAGATCTTGTGCTACTTGAACCAGAACTACTAGTCGATAGTCGATAAAATAATACGTTCAATCCCTATGACATTTAAATTTTTGCCATGAAAAATTCCGCCCTCTGATCATAATTCACCGAATTATTAACAAAAACAAGAAGAAAATTGCCTCGGTGTTTTTTTATGTTCAGGAGAAGCCACACAAGCACTCAAGCCACCTAATGGTAAGTGGAAACTAAGACCCATAGACCACATGCGTTGCCAACCCTGAGGACTAAGATGGAATGCCTCTATGCTAGTAATTTCACCGGTTGTCTTATCCCCACACCGGAACACAACAATGTGAACGCTGTTGCTTGGCGGGTGGTTAATGGATAAGATGGTGGTAGCGTTCCGAACGGACCCTGCACAGGATCCTACCACCACCAAAACTTGATGATGGAACGGCTCAGCAACATTATCAAATTTGTACGCGCCTCACCCACAGACAAGTTGAAATGACGTCTGACAGACTCCACCTCAGTAGAATGTTTCTTAAAAGTCACCTCAGTTGCAGAGGGATAAAAATATACGACTGATCTTCGTGACATAATGGAAAAATAAACATTATTAACTATAGGAACTTTTGGAAAACGCCCATAACGTGTGCCTATCCCTCAGATCAACAGGACGCGTGGGCGCCCCGACCACGGGCACGGAGATCCGGCTCGTCAACTGGGAGGAAGGCAACTACCGCGTCAGCAACAAGCCCTTCCCACAGGTAAACATGTTTATTCTGTAACAAGCGCTTCCCAAGAGACCGCTGCTGGGATCCACATCGTGCTCCTCTTGTTCTCTTTCGCCCAGGGACATCGAAATATGTATAGGGCGCTGGGCCCATCGAATTACTCGATACTATTGCCTGGATAAATGCAGCAGGCCTCAAGTGTAGCTGGGGAAATCGCTTTGAAAATAGGTCCCACCACTAGGTAGGCAACTTAATAGCTAATAAGTTTGTTAAGATTACTTACCGTAATCTTGGGGGTTTCTCTTCTCCTGTAGTCCAGTCCTTGGTCGGTCCTCCTTTAGTGCTAGGTGTAGCTGTGTGTGTGTGTGTGTTGTATAAATGAATGTAACTGCACCAAAGCGAGCCAGGAACCACTCCAAGGACCCAATTTCTTCCAAAGCCGTCACGTGGTCAAACACAGCAAAGTCAATAACACTTTGTACGGCAATACAAAACAAACACTAACAAACCAAGGGCCTTTGTGGCCAACTCAAAACTCGGTGTAATTCGGGATAAATTACTACAAATTCAAGTACAAATCTAATTGCAACAAAATGAGCTGACCAAGTCCAAAAATCACCTGTGACTAGGTGATTTTTGGACTTGGTCAGCTTCCTCAACGTCAAACGTCGCATCAAGCCACAGGCAAGCTCAATCACATCTGCCACAGATAAGGTAACATGTCAGGGATTGACACAGAATACATCCGAATCGGTTCAGAACACCTCTGGTCTTAATACTGTAGAACCGCTGCTCGGGGAACTTCAAGGGACAAGCTTACGTTTTAGTTGTCCGTATGTATGTCAGAACGTCCGAATGGAAAAACGGAACCCTTATACGATTACTCGTGTGTCTGTCTGTCCGTCTGTCACAGCCAATTTGCTCCAGATCAACTGGACCGATTAAGTTAAATTTATAACATGAGAATATCCTATATCAAACACGGACATGTAACGTAATTCTATGAATTAAATATGGGGTCAGTATTGGGGGTATAAATGAGATTTAAAAAAACCTGGTACAAACTGTACCATGTGACATATCAAATGAAAGGGCTTCTTTTACGGACCTCGAATATGTTTTCATTTTAATTTTAAAATGAGCAGTTAAGAAGTTATTAAAGTGACCTACTAGTGAGTAACAAATGATGATTTTTGAAAAAAAGTACGGTAAATAGTTCTTTATCTATAGATTACAGGAAAACCCATGAGAAGTCTATGGGAAATTTTTCAAAACTTACGGAACCCTCTACACGCGAGTTAAATCGCATTTGTCCGGTTTTTTTTAAAGACCAGCCATGCATCTGCGATTCATTTAATGGTGTCGCACCAGACCCGTAGGACCGCTCGTTTCTGTAAAAAATAAATAAACAAGCTTTTGGTTTTCGACTGTATATTTTTGTATAGGTAGTTATCATGTTTTATCGACCCAAACTAATAAGTCGCAACATGGCGGATCTGCTGTAAAGTCTCCATCATCTGATCAGCTCTTAAGCCAGGTTTACTCTAACTTTCAAGTTAGGAAAAGACAGCAAAATTGTGCTTCTTGCTCTACAACTGAAGTTAAAACAGCAATAAACTTCTCCAATATTTATTGCCAGTTTAAACCTGGCTTTAGATACCATAATATTGCATTGCCCTAAGGTTAACTCATGCACTTAAAAAGTTCAGCCCATTACTATAACGGGAATCGGTTTTAAATTGGCAAGATTTGATCCAGAAGACTAAAGGCCGGTCCACACGACCAGGACCCCAACCCCTTTGAACGCCAAGAACACGTCAAGTCACAGATACAGTGACAAATAGACCCGAGTACTTGTGACGTAAGGTTGAAATTAACTGTGGTTTGCAGCTGTCATTGGCATATAAGGACGACTTTTGTATCAAGTCAATGGCAGCGAAAAGGTTAACGCTGTGCAAACTGTTGCACATACAAGTCTGTACGAGTCCCATCGTCCACACGGCGCAACCACACTCGTATTTTAAGGCCTAATTATGTGCATACGCTACTTTATCTATACACATATCATTACACAAACAACTTTTCACAATAATACTTTCGCAGCACCAAAAAACCCAACAAACATATGACAACAATGATGGCGGCAATTCGACCGCTTTTTTTAAAAATCATAGACAAACGTTTAAAGTCCCTCGAGATCAAATGTCGTGCGGTTTATATTTAAAAAAAACACTGAATTGACGTTTCGTATCGTGACTGTTTTAATATCTATGGATACTAGAATAGACACCCTCTTGAGTTTTGACAGCTGTTCCAAATATAAACTCTTAAGCTTACAAAAATGTACAGATGTTACCTATTACCACAGACAAGAAAGTGGTCGTAGTAAAATTGGTTGTAATAATGCTGGTCATTTCCTACGGTTTCTGAACGCATTTTAAAGCTCTAATGATATGTGCGTAGATAAAAGAAATGTTCGATTCTGATTGTTGTGTGTGTAACTCCAGGGCGAGATCGTGATCGGCGGCGACAGCGTGGCGGAGGGCTACTACCGCAACCCGGAGAAGACGCGCGAGGAGTTCCTCGACGTCGGCGGCCGGCGCTGGTTCCGCTCCGGGGACATCGGCGAGCTGCACCACGACGGCTGCATCAAGATCATCGGTCAGTAGCCTAGCACATACCTCACTCCATACTACTTTATAAAATATTACATATTGGATGTTAGGATCGATATTTTCAATGTACCATTTCAAAAATAATTTTCTGGATTGGGTGATCGAAACGTTTTCGTCTATTTCGTGGTTTCGGTATGATAATCAAAACTATGGCGAATATTTGAATTGAGTAATAAATAGTTCTCATATTCCAGATCGCAAGAAGGACCTCGTGAAGCTGCAGGCGGGCGAGTACGTGTCGCTGGGCAAGGTGGAGGCGGAGCTGAAGACGTGCCCCATCGTGGAGAACATCTGCGTGTACGGCGACAGCTCGAAGAACTTCACGGTGGCGCTCGTGGTGCCGCACCCGCAGCACCTCGCCGAGCTGGCGGCGCGCGCCGGCCTGCCGCCCATGGAGTTCGACCAGCTGTGCCGCAGCCCCGTGCTCGAGCAGGCCGTCGTCAAGGAGCTGGCCGACCACGCCAAGAAGTGTAAGTCGCCCACACAAGCCAAGCCCGAGGGAATGGGCGTTTTCAAAAACAAGGGTACATCGTTAAAGACAAAAATTAAGAAAACTATTCACGAAAATTAGGTATACTTTACATTTAGATAATGTTAATAAAGTTAGTTAGTTTTGACCTTAACCATGTACACCTTTTTTGAAAACCGCACGAATACCAGACCGTTCAACCAACTGCTGCGGTTTAACCATTTCACCGCCAGAGCCAAAATGCAAACGATACAACTCGGACGCCGATTTTGCATCTTATGCGAATGCACGTAGGTTGCTATTTGACTGATATCTATGTCGGCTGTAGGCGTCCAGAGGCCGTAGCCAAGTTGCTTTCGCTAACTAGCGTTTCTATTCGTTTTGTTTTAAACCAATCGCGTCACTGGTAGATAACGCCATACGAAAAGTCACATGGTCTACCAGTGACGCATGAACACATCATGGCTAAGGCCTCAGGGCACGATTTTCCGTCAACGGTTACAGCCAACTGTGGGGTTCAAAAGGCTACCAGCTGGCGGAATATGTTATTAATCCATTTATTTATGCACTTAACTAAATGTAAACACTTTTAGTGGTGGTAGGACTCTGTGCGAGGTCCGTCCGGATCACTATCACTATCTTACCCAATTAACCTACCGCCAAGCAGTGTTCGCAATGTTGTATTCCGATGTGGGGATAAGACAACCAGTGAAATTATAATTTATTAAGTCTGATTCTGCTTCTGGGCCGGCAACGCATTTGAGGCGTTAGGATTACAAAATTGGGAGTTTAAATGTCTATAAGGCTCAGGTAACCTGAGTGCTGCTTCGGTTGTGTTGTCTCCATGCAATAAAATTTATAATCTATTACAAAAACAAATTTTCATTACAGTGCGAAGTTTTAGTTAAACACTAAACACAAACAGCGACAAACAACATTAAATAAAAGCTTATCAAAATGCCATCTCACTTCAGTACGCTTAGCACAAGTTGTATTTTCTCGCTTGTCGCTCAGTGCGTCTCTATCGTTGCAGACTAGATAGAAAGGGAGATCCGAGCGACAAAAAAGTCGCGAATCACTTGTGCTAGCCCTACAGTAATGCTCAAAATTTGTAGCTAAAACTATACATGACCAATTCTCTTTCTATCCTCAGGTGGTCTAGAGCGATTCGAGGTCCCCACAGCAGTGAAACTGTGCACGGAAGTATGGTCGCCGGACATGGGCCTGGTGACGGCGGCGTTCAAGATCAAGCGCAAGGACATCCAGGAGCGGTACAAGGACGACATCAAGCGCATGTACGCCTCCTGAGCGCCGAGCCAGTGCTTTCACTGAAAACTCCCGGCAGAAGTACCGTTTGTTTTCGGTGGAAACACTCCATTAGTCGAGGGCGTGTTCATATTGGGATCATAGTCTGCGACGCCCTGTGTATACACGAGCGGCTGGAGCTAAAGCAGCACTCATGTGAGCGATTCAGTCGGTCAACTTTAAATTTGAGTAAAATAAAACGTGGCGGTCTCATGCTTGCGTTGATCAGACCGAACAGTCGCTTCAAAATAGCGACAAACAAAAATAATAATAAGCTTAGACTTGAAATGGACCCTTTAAACGTTGCAAATTGCACGAGTTAAAGCTACTCGCAGGCTAAAAGTTGACGCAACCGATTCGAGTTGACCGACTAAATCGCCTCGTGAGAACGCCGCTTTAATTGAACAGACTGTCAACGCTCCATTAGAAATAGTATTGTGTGAAACAGTGACCCGCGAACTGTGCGCCCACTGTGAACTCGCCCCTAGCCCTTTGCCGATGCGGCAGACTTGTTCCCTAGCGTCGAAAGAGCGACGCCGCCCGTTTATCTACTTTGGTTCATAAATTCTTGACTCTGAGAAGCTACGGTTTCATTTCGACCGCTCACATTCACACCCGACAACCGGGGAACGGGTCGCAGCAATCTGTTTTCAGTTTTGTAGCTCGTCTCGACGCGTCGTGTTGTTTTAGCGACGACTGTCTTATTGTAAACGGACGCCAGACGTATCTAGATAGTGTGACAGCATGTCGAGGAATACATTGTAATATAGTAACAGTTGTATAACTGCACATTAGGCATGCTGGAACCCTCTTGTGGATATGTCGGGCGGCGTGTATAGGTTTTATTGTTGCCGGGTAGTCGCGCCTCTGTGAGGTGACCGCAGTTACTTGGCTACCGTATTTATTTATTTCATCGCGGAGACGCTGTGAAGCGCCGCGCCGACTCGGCCGGGCCGAAGTTTGTACAGATTTCAGCAATGGGATGTAGATTTGTATTTTGTAAATTATTTATGAAATTAGGTAGCTTAGAAGACCGAGATTAGGCCTGAATTTTTTTATCTAGTTATTTGTATATCGTGCACATCACATGTTTTATTAGATATGTAAAAATATGCCAAATGCAGAAGTTAGTTGTCGGCGGACGCCTCGCCGACGAGCGTTCCACCTCCAATAGCACCAGTAAGCCTTTGTAAACTTACAGACATTCACGGGAAGCTTCGTTCGGTTCTAAGTTTCTTTATTTTAATAACTTTTATATAAGTGTTGTACATATTTATGTCGAAAAAATGTTTTAGTTAGTGTCGTAGCAATGCAACAATTTTACATACATACGCATGAATGGAAGTGTGCTCGGTCCAAAATATTTTGTATAAAATACACGTTCGATCGCAGCCATGGTGGGAGGTTTCGTGAGATGTTTATGATGTGTGTGTACAGATCTGATTCGACCCGCAGTCTTGTAGATACTGGCCTAGCGGCCGCTGCGACGGTCGCGGCGGTCTCCCGCGGCAGTCTCGGCCTCGCGCGGCAGACTTTATCAAATACTGAAATTCTTTAGAGTAAGTTAATTGTTTTAGTACTTAGGGGGGACGGGGATGTTTTGCTGCTGTTGAACGTTATAATAATTTTGCAATAATATCGATTAGTTCGGGCTGCAGCATAATTTTAGCAGATTCGTTTTCGTTTAGGACGGCGGAGGTTAAAATTGTTAATTAGTTTTATCGCGATCATGGCTATTGTGCATTTTATCTTTCGAGCGCATTTAGATGAGCATTTTCACACCCCGATTTGATAAAATGTTTCGTCTAATTGAATTTTAAAGTCGATGTATATCCGTACATAGAATATAGGTACTTATCGTTACCTAGCTGTTAACGTAAATTCCATCGATGTATTTAATGTGAATATATGTGGTCGTTACTATAATAGGTAGCATCATATTTTTCGATGTATGTAATAATCGTTTTAAATTTAATAACGGAATGGTATTAGCAAGAGTTATTTGCTCGGTTTACGTGACTGCATTTTGTTTGAAATTCCTAAAATACAATTGAAAACAATAAATGTTAATAAAATCATTAAACATTACGTTTTATTTACATCCCTGCCCTTTGACCGGACTTCAGATCATAAATAGCGGTTATACTTATAATCACGGGACAATGTCACACGTCAGTTCCGAACTAAGCTCTAGGCTTGAACTAAGTACTAGACATTAAAAATAGTAGTTTATGCAACTGATGCATAATGAGAGGCCTTAAAACACGAGTGGTTTCATGAAACTAGCGTTAGCGAGTGTTTTAAGGCCTAATTATGTACAGCTGCATGCACTACTTTATCTACATACATACCTATAACACAAACAACCAACACAATCCTACTTTCGTAACAGCAAGAAACCAGAAAAATGACGGAATGACTGACAGAAATAATGGCGGCAATTCGATTTATTCGATCCTCCGTCGAGACGAGATATTTTTTTTAAATCATAAACTAGAAATCCCTATTCTCAAGTCGCTCCCTTGGGGGCGATTGTTGAAGCTAACTGACGAAAAGTTACTAACTTTGAAATCAATTTGTTCAGCGATTTTAATCTATGTGCGGACCCAACTTTTGGATTTGATATCGTTATGCCTTTATCATATCAAATCCAAAAGGCCCGCACGTAGACTAAACCGTTGCGCAAATAGATTTTGATGTTAGTAATTTTTCTTTGGTGAGCTTTAAAAATTGCCCCTGCACAATTACAACACAGATTTTACCTACTACCACAGACAAGAAAGTTCTCATAGTAAAGTTGGTTGTAAACCCTGACAAGATGTTATTTGGCCTTTAGATTTTATTTAATAATGCTGGTCATTTCCTACGGTGTCTGAACGCATTTTAGAGCACTCTAATGGTATTATGTGTGTAACTGCGTAGATAAACAAACTTATATAGAGGAATATATACTTAAATAATCGCATTTCAGGTTTTCCGTCACGGCCGATAAGCTCATAATGTTAACAAAAAGGCTAAAGACAATGTCGAATACCTAGTTTAATGATTTATTGACTGTATCAATGATACTAATCAGGGTCATACATAGTTTTAGGTTAGCGTCTTTCCTGTGGACACGCCGGAAGTTAACGTTTTTAAGGCCTAATTTTCTGGCTAAGCCCATTTCCGCTTAAACGGCGTCAGGACTGCTTTAGAGCTATCATATAAAACAAATCTTATAATAATATGCACAGCACACAAGCTTTTAACTATTGACCACGGGAAAAACAACATTTGTTTTTAAGAGTGTGTATGACCCATCAATCACATCAATAATGTTATGCAATTGACGGCATTAAGTTGGTGGTGTCTACGAACTAGCGGAGATTTGACTTCATAATTTCACTGATGTTAATAACAATAATAACTAAGTTTAAAATTGGCTTATTCAGTGGTTTTGTTTACGAGTTTACGGTTTTGTTTTGGATTTGATATCATAACGTCTTTATGATATCAAATGCAAAAGGTGCAATGGGCCTGCTCGTAGACAACATCGCCGCATAAATTGATTTGAAAGTTACCTACTCATTCTTCGCCGGTGATATTCAAAAATCTAACCCCAGGGCAGTTTTATAAAGCTACAAATTACTAACTCCTTACAATACAAATACTCTTTATAGAACACCAAAAAAGACCAGAACACGGTACAATACTTTTAATGATAGGTATACAATATCTACCGCTAAATAAAAAGGAAAAAAAAGCTAGAAACAGAGTTCTGCTTGTAATATGTAACTTGTAGCTTCGTGAATCGGTTCGATTTAGCTGGAGATGGAGAAGTCTACTTATAACCTCATTGGTAATTGCTTCGGTTCTCAAAGGAATGCTATATTATAGAGCCCGAAATAAAACAACCATCGATGCATTTACTTATTTATTGCTGTAAATAAATAAGATCTTTTAACAACTTCTCTACGAAAGCATTGTCCTTAAATTATGGTAAAATAACAATAATAAAAATATATTGCCGAGCAGAAACGCTGGCCCCCACAACTGTCAAATACTAGCCCTATTGCAACTGAAAGTGTCTAATACATTTGCATACTATTAGTTTTAGACATGACTTCATGTTTTTTTAGAGGCGGATATTAAAAATAGATTTTTATAATATTAATAGTTGCGGATGTAAGTATTTAGTACACGGGAAATTATGAGGTTATCCCGTCACAGAATATTAACAGTATTTAGAGGGAATACATAATCGTTGTTCGATCGAATTTCTAGGAAGGTATATTTGAATATGAAGATAAATTCACGATTCCCTTTACCGAGGTCAGAGATCTGTCGGTCGGAGACTAGGCCGAGCTCATCTTGCAGAGATGTCGCAGCTGCATGATCTTGATGTCGTCCGCCCCGAACTTGACCACGCCCTCCTGGTTCTCGATGGAGATGAGCTGGCCGACGGTCTCGCGGTCCTCGCCGGCCACGACCTTGACGCGCTCGCCGCTGGCCGGCACGACGGGCTCGAGCAGCGCGGCCGGCACGCTGAGCACGCGGTCCTCGCGCGGCAGGAACACGGCGCACGTGGCGCCGCTGAGCCCGCGGATGACGCCCGTCTGCCCCGCCAGCGCCGCCAGCGCCGCGTCGGCGCCGCCCGCGCGCACGCGCACCTCCACCTCCGTGGTGTGCCAGTCCGGCGCCGCCTCGCCCGCGAACGGCGAGCGCGGCGAGTAGCCGGCCGGCGACGGCGTGCCCAGGTAGCCGGCCGTGTAGCCCGCCGGGCTCGGGCTCGGCTGGTACGGGCTGTACGAGTGGTCCGAGCCGTACATGGTGCCCGGCGTCTGCGGGGTGAAGGGGCCCTGGCCGTAGCCGGCCGGGTACTGCGGCGCGGGCGAGTCCTCCAGGCCGTAGTCGAAGTCGGTCCGCGCCGGCGTGGCGGCCGCGGCCGGGTCCCAGGCGCCGTGCGCCGGCGTGCGGCTGCCGTCGTGCGACGGCGTGGCCGAGCCGTAGTGCGGCGTGCGGTTCCCGATGTCGTAGATCGGCGTCTGCGAGCCGTGCATCGGCGTCTTCAGCCCCGTGTCGCGGTACGTCGGCGTCGCGGCGCCGGCCGCCGTGGGCGTGCGGCCCGGAGTGCGGCTGTAGAACGACGAGGACCCGTCTTTGGACGGCGCCCCGACGTTCGCGATGTGGCTCCGATCCACGGAAATAGTCTGACAGGCCGAGTGCAGCTCGACGCGGGCCGTGCTGCCCGTGGCGTCCTTGACGATGCCGACGTTCCCCTTGTAGGGTCCCCCGGTGATCTTGATGGTCTGCCCGATGAGCTCGCGGTCGCGCGTGGCCCCGCCGCGGCCCGCGCCCCGGCCGCGCCCCCGCGGCGTGCCCCCGCCCCGCCCGGACGGGTGCATGGGCGACTGGATGCGCGGGGACATGAACCCGAGCGCCAGGTTGTTCATGGCGGACGGGTTCTTGTTGCCCCCGGCGAGCTGCAGATGTCGCGTCTTGCACACGAATATACCTCCGTTGTCGAGATACATTCTGGACTGCAGGAAAGCGAAGTTCCTGTACAGATGTTTGATCTCCCCGTTCCGCCCGGCGTGCGGCCCGTCGATCACTTTCACGATATCCTTCTTCTGTATCGTGTTCTGTTCGGAGTCCAGCGCCATTGTGAACCGAACTTCGCGGCGCTTCTGCAGGGCTTGCGGCTTGCACTCGATCACCTTCCCCTGCATTCCGAGAACGTGGAAATTTTCCTTTTCTAGCCTGACGATAACACCTACGGTCTGAGGGTCGAGCTGGACCATATCTCCCCATTGGAACTGGCCGAGGGAGTCCACGCCCGTCGCCATGTCGGAACAGAGCTGGAGATCTCTGGGCAACACTTCTAGCTCGTGCATTGTGAGATCAGAGACCAAGACGACCCTGTGCGGTTCGACTCGCACGATCAGCCCGGTATCGCCCTCGTAGCGACCTGCCAACACTTTAACGTGGTCGCCTTGCTTAAAATACTTTCTCAACTCATTAGGCTTGAAAACTAGAGGATCTTTCAGAGCGTCGTGTTTCGGCATCACCGTAATCATAGATCCATCTATAGCTATAATCCTGGCTTGTAAGTTAGCAAGATCTCCAGAGCACACTTCAACATTATCTCCCATGGAAAACGAGTGAAGACTTGTGGGATCATCTTTAGCGGGTGCTGCTAGTTCAATGTCAATCCCTTCTGGTTGCTCCTCAAATCTTTCTAATTCTGTAAGGGTAGGTTTCACGCCTTCAGCCAAGATAGCCGACATAGTGAAATTCTTGTATAGGAAACCCTTTCGTGAGTATCTGTTACCCTCAAAGAGTAAGAAGTCACCATCGGACGTGACCTCGCCGCCGATGGCTCTAATAGCTTCAGGGTCGAATGGTTTGGCTACCGGGCGTCTCTTCTTCTTCCTCTTTGCGGCTTCACTTTCACTCTGGACCGTCCTAAGCGCCCCTCGAAGCCTCGTGTAATCGATTCTTGGAAGCAACTTCAGGTGGACTTGGTTCTGTGCTAGATCAACATAGTCCACCTGCGCTATGTCATCTTTGTACAATCCTCTCTTCAACCTCACCCATTGTTTCGGTTTCAAGCCAGACTGTTCTTTTACAACTCTGAGAACATCTGTCATTTCTTTAATGGGCACCATTTCCTGTTTCCATATGCCTAACCTTAGAGTCCCGACATTGTCTATAAGTGCTTTGACATGAGTTTGCTTATATGCTTCTATGTAAATGTAGCCTTTAACTCCTTCAGGGGCGACTACAGATTTAATTTGAAATGGTTCTTCTGAAAACTGATATGCGATGTACTTCCTCATGAGCAACAGCACAGTGGCTTTTTCCTCCCCAATTCTGCACTTCACCATCCAGAGATTAGGGTCTTTGATGCCTGGTAGAAGGGTCTGCTGGGTAATTTCATCAGACATTTCCTCGCCACCTTCACCGAAGTGTCTGAGCGCGACGGATTCGTCGGCATACTTGTTTCGGAAGTACTCCTCGATCTTCTCCGCCTTCTGCGTGTCCCAGAGGTTGGTTCCGCGGCGTCGCCCTTCAATCTCGCGCGCCGTTGGCCCGATCTCGTCCACTTCGTTCCCGACAATGCCCATCTCTTGTGCGCCTTCCTCCCATTCGTCATCTTCTTCAACTTCGTCATCCACCTGTGGAGTTCATGGCAAAGATTATTAGGAAGTACTAATAAAACCTTTGTCTTCACAGTTTAATGGGCCTGGATAGTGTTTATCTTGGAATACTGGACATAGCGATATACCACTGTAAATAAAGGTCCTTACCTCAGCCTCGTCAATAATGAAGCCGCCATAGCGACTGTCTTTCTTGCGCTTCTTCCTGTGTCTGGCTTCCTCCTCATCTTCGTCATATTCCTCTGAATCCACCAAGTCCTCCCCCTCAGGTTCTTCTTCATCCTGATAAAGAAAAGTCAAATTACCACTAAGTAATATTTTATTTTCTAATGCAGTAATTAAAAGAAAAGTATTAAGTGTAGTTAAGGCATGAGCGCTGACCAATGCCAGCGACCACGTCGCGCGACGTCGCATATTACACAGTAGGTTGCCTGTCGCCGTCGCCAGGCGCGGTCGGAAACATCGGAAACCTTGAGAGTAATAGAAAATGTGGCAATATTTGAACATTTGCAGCATATTTGGAGCGCAGCAGCCTGACTTTTGAACTGTATTAATTGAAGCAATGCTTAATATATTTTATTATAAGTATAATTGATGAAGAACCAGAGATACTATATCATCCAACACTGTAAGTGTACTAAGAAGTTACTGTAAACTTCCCTGGTACTTTTCAAACATGCACCAATTTAACTTTTTTGCATTAATTAAAGGAGACAATTAGTTTAGAGGATTTTAGGCAGTTACAAGCACAACTAATAATAATCTCAGCTACATCCAGATTGCTTTTTTTCTGCTTTGGTTATTAATACACAGTGTTTTATACTTTATATTTCTTCCAATTCAATTGATATCTTGCTCATTTTCTATCTAGTATAATATCTGACTTATCAGTGTACAAAAATACTAACTCTGCATGTGCGTGACGCCACAAAGCGTAATTTCGGCTAGAAAGTTATTTGACCTACAATTCCTAACAAGTTGCAACCTGCACTGGGCATCACTCTCGCGCCAGTCGTGCCTTAAGTTGAGTACATACATCATGTTCTTACTTGGTCAAATATTCAGTTATCCTGCTATATGATGGCTGGGTATCCGGTAACAGGCAAGCACATAACTTTCCAATGCTGATCTAATTTATTTCTTGCCAATATTACGAAAAAGCAGAAGCATAGCGTAGTATTAAAGGCATCACCTCTACTTCATCATCTCCAGATGCCTCCTTGGCCTCATTGTCTTTGTTACGGCTTCCCCCAGAGCCAGCTGAGCGACTCCTGGAATAAGGATAATGTATATTTAGCAACACACATATTTGGAGGTGCTCGTCAAATAGCAACCAGTGAATGTAATATTGTATCGAGTGAGGTTAAGCTGTGGTAAAGTTCAACAAAGTTACATACAATATAAATGAAGCTGTAACTTCTTACCAATAAGAATTACATAGACAAAAGGTTTCTCATTTACTTTGAGAAACTGCAGAGTGAAAGGCATAGCACTTTCAATGTCGCAAGTAATCTACAAGCTATTTTAAGACCATGAATCACTGTTAAACGTTACACAGACAGTATCATAATCATTCAGTGCCAGGCGCTTAATTTTGAACCAATATGGATACAATATTGAGTTCTTATTGAATGTATTAGAAACTATTGGAGGTTATAGCCATATTAAAGGAAGCACAATATTTAATTCTCAAAATTGATGGAGAAATTACTGACTCGAGCTTCCATTAGTTTGATTCTAATGCTGTTTTTTATCATTTCCTGTTTATTTATAATGAGAAAAGTAAATAAATCATTCTGGCCAATTGTGGTTGCTTCAATAGCTCTTGTGTCAACCCAGTCTTCATTTGTGCTATAGTTAGTATGTTAGTAGGATAACAATTACTAGTAAAACAACAGCAGGACTTGTATGAACATGAATTACCGATCGACCAACCAAGCAAGCTATTGCACCACCATTTTGATGTTTGCATGGCGTCAATCGAAAGCGCATTGTCAATGTTCTTAGCCAAAAGCAGATCTAGGCTACAAGTTGTACCATCTAACCAATGTGAGGTGGTACAGCGAAGGGCCAAAACTTCTAAATCATTCAGGTAGAAAGTTACTAACAACTACTGAATGGATGAAAACCTTTAGGATTAAACACTATAAGAATCATACGTTTGGGATGTCTACGCTTAACGATCGAGGATAGGATTTGTGACATCCAAACACTTACCTTGATCGTGAGCGCGACGGCGAGCGCGACCGCGACTGAGACCTGGAGCGCGAGCGGCTAGGGCTCCTGCTAGGGCTGCGGCTACCTGAGCGCGACCGAGAGCGAGACACGGAGCGAGACCTCGCGGACTTGTTCGACGCGGCACTTCGTCGCGACCGATTTGAGACCACGCTCCCGGCCTCGGACCCGCTTCCGGAGAAATTAGTGCCCTCTGAATCAGACATTGCCGATTCCAAGAACCACGATCACTGAATTTAATCCATGTAATAATTCCTCTAGTAAAATCAATAAAATACGAAGCATCCGTCTAGGCCAAGATCACAACAGGTAATAAAATAAAAATGGCATAGAATATGTTTTGTGACAGGACAGGCACAGACAAAGAAAAAGTACTTAATATTTTACCTTTTTCCATCTTTTTAATAAAATAAACGTAATGGTTTTAGTCACATGTCACTAACATTTTATTTCATTTTATTAGTGAGGCTTTATTACTGCATACAGATAATTTTAATTTATTATTTTATTTAATAATAAAATAATAAATTAGGCCTTGGGGGAGGCCTATGTCCAGCAGTGGACGTCTTTCGGCTGATATGATGATGATGATGATTTTATTTAATCTCACCAAAATATTGTTGCACGCGTAACTTTCTAAAAAAAGGTTGCTACTGCATTTTGTCTATGCTTAATACGAAATATTGCGATAAAAAAAAAGTATTGTTTAGTCTATTGATTCATCCATCGTTGCCCCACCGACTGATCCAGTTTTTTAGGACAATCGTGGAAATTTATCGTTTTATTAGAAAATTCTGGTTAGAATTTACCTATAGAACAGCGGGGCAAACAGCAATCACTGTTCGCATATGAACTTGTCTTGCAAAACTGGTTAAAACCTCGTCGTATATGTCACCTGTGCGTTCGTCGGGCGACAGCTTTCGATCGGTTTCGCACGTCCTACAATAAACAATTGCTTGTTTTTGCGGCGCGTTGACGCAGGTAATCGATCGCGTGTGGTGTTGTGGGGCGGTATGAGTGGTGCAGCGGCGGGGGCTGCAGCGGCGATGCATCAGTGAAGGCAGCCGGAGTGCTAGCAGCAAGGGTCGCCCAGGGCTCCGATGTTGGAGACGCGAACGGCGCGCGCCGCAGACTCGGTGTGGGCGAGCAAGCCGCTGCCGGCGCCGCACGCCATGGCCAACCCAAAGCACGGGAAAAACGCACAGGTAACAGGTCTACTCAGTACTAACCATTCTCCAGGGCATATGCTTTACTGCTTAGCTCTAGTATCCAAAGCCTCGCTCCGTTTCTATTGCCCATGCATTGCCTCAACATTCTGAAGTTATTTTACCAGTGCTGTCTATGAGCCTGCATTTGCTTGGCTGAATCATCAATTACTTAAGTTAGGATCCGGAATTTCCTTTAAGATGTAACATGTTCACTGACTCATCTGGCTTTGACCCATTTTAAGGTGAATTCATTATTACACATGACAGTAGCCTGGTTTCCCCAATAAACTTATTGTCTTTAATTTGTCATTAAGTTACCTTAATTATCAGATTCTTATAAGAAGTTGTAGAGGCTCTTAACATTATCTAAAATTGAAACAGTAGCTCTAATATCTTGTATCACCCAGTACCTATTTCTTAAAAAAACCTTTTTTGAATGAATATAAAATTGGTAAGCTTTCTATTTGTTTTACTAGGCCTTGTTTGATATTAGATGTTTCTTATCTTTTTATAAACTTTGATAAAACAATCTATGTGCATTAAATGATTCAGTATGTATTTGAGTTACATCATTGACTTTCTCTGATTGGACAAAATCCAAATTATGATTTTGGCTTACAAGTCGCAAACAGGTGGCCAATATAAACCTAAATCAAGCAGGCCTTAGCCCATTGTTCTGTTTTAATTTATTAGGTTGTTTATCAAAACTTAGTTACAAAATGTAGTTAGAGACCAGTAGAGCCACAAGTATTTGTAATTATTCCTATTTGACTATCAATTTGTATTGTAATAATGCCTATTACAATAATATTTAAAAAAAAAAAAATTTTTCTTTCTTTTCTTTCTTTATTTGAACAATAAGAAAAAAAAGGCAGCTTACCGACTACAATAAAAACAAGTTAATATTATATTGGCATCAATGCTGAATTCCAGTGCCCCCAATTTGAATGACCACTGTAGGTAAAGATAGCAGAAACATGAAAAAAAGTGACCCTACATAGGTAATTATTACTATCCTTACTAATATTATAAATGTGAAAGCATGGATGTTTGTTACGCTTTCACGCAAAAACTACTTGACGAATCATCATCAAATTTTGTACACATATTCTGGGAGGTACTAGAAGTAACATAGGATACATTTTATTAAAAAAAAAAACAACTTTTTACAAAAAAAAATAAAAAAAAAATGTCAAGAATAAAAAGTTGCAGCTGGCGAAGCTGCTGGCGGGTCGCTAGTATGTAATATTTTGTTCATTCAGTGATATGTTTCCTGTTGTTGGTTAACTATTTATAACTTAGGCTGTAGGTAGTAGAACCTTGTGCTGAATCTTTCCTGATTTTTGCTACCATTTTACCTGCTGAAGTGGCAACAAACAGCCTGCAAATTGACTACCTAGCATGGAAACATTTCATTTCATTGAAGTTCAACCTCGAGGGACAGTGGCTGTCAGGGCGGACCTGTGCGTCTGTTTATATAGTCATAAAAAAAGGTTTAATGAAATTACATAAACAAAAACAGGAATTATAGTTATTTTTTTCTATTTACATTATTTTATACTCTTTGTTACACAATTGAACTAAGAAGCAGCCTTCTTAGCAAAACTTTCTTGTGGATAAACCAATGACTCGCATTAAAAATGGTGGGAGTAAATAAAAAGGCCTGAAAATTTTCAGATTTTATTTAGTATTCATGGGTTGGTCTCAGAAGTACCGAAATCTTCAATTCTGGCCTATAATCTATAGGTATATAGGGTACAGTTTGACTCAAAAGTACCTGTACACTTACATAAGTACCATGTCACAGCTATTGATATACCAAATTCGCACCACTCTTACCTAAATCAGTCACTGAAATGAGGTACCAAGATGTACAGTTACATCTGAGTTCTACTGTAACGGGAATGCAAGCCCTTTTAACAGCTATTAATTTTAGATGAATAACAAGATTAATCAATACATTAAACGTAATTACAAAATTGCAAACATTCATTAGGATTATATAAAATAAGATTAGCTACTTAATAGGCATGGTTGCTGCAAACATGTAACTGTCTACAGTGACCCATGTAAGGGCACACATCCACAGTCAAGATGTCACTGCCAACATGCCGGAGGCACTCCAAACCGCGGTAGCCGCAACAGCACTCTGAACGCGTTTTTGTGCTGGACTCGAACGGCGCTAAACGACTTTCAAGTAAGGTCAGGTCTATTCGGACAGAGGGGTAAATGCGTTATATAATTGTCTTTTTAAAACTGTTTGCGTTTTATAGTAATTTAAGTACCAAATTTTTTATAAAAGAGAGTGGCTAAGTTATATAGAGAACGTTTTTTTTTCTTTAAAATCTTTACATAATGCATTTACTCTACTGTCGGAATAGCCCCGCCCGACCTTGATACTGCGCCCACAGGCTGCTTGTATTGAAACCAAGTACAAAATCTAAAAAGGGTGATTTTAATTAGCCATTAGTAAGACATTTAATTAATATTCCAGGACGACGTGTGCTATGTAGTAGCCAAGTACGACTACGCGGCGCAGGGGGCGCAAGAGCTGGACCTGCGCAAAAACGAGCGATACTTGCTCCTGGATGACAGCAAGCACTGGTGGCGCGTTCAGAACGCGCGCTCGCAGTCTGGCTACGTGCCTAGCAACTATGTTAAAAAGGAGAAGCCTTCTATTTTCGACAGGTAAGCTAACAGTACAATACAACTTCTAAAGCAAAGACACACGGAAATGTTATTAGTACCCACTACCAGGTCAACGTATGCTCGCTTAGTAATACTTTAGAACTCACATGTGGGTGGTGTTTGTATAATGGAAATAGTACTTGACGGAAACAACCAAATACTTATAGTCTAAGATCCGAGTATACATCTACCTTCACCGAACTGGTTAATGGGTGAAAAATATTAATTTGAATACGGCTTAATTTTAAAATGTCTTATCCTCATAATGGACAAACTTCACAACAGCTTTATCGCAGGATACCGTATGTTCAAAACAACCAGGTACCAAAATACCTAAATTTTAAATAGGCTTGTTAACCTTCATGAATAATTTGATATACTATCTCCTCTAGAGCTGAGCACTCACATTGAAGTACCAATATTATAAAGATAATGCAACTATTTAGGCATTTTGAAACTGTGTCATTTTGGCATTCTGGAGTTTTCAGTTTAAGCTATTTTAAAATTTTGTCGTATCTGTGATTCGGCATTTTAAGGACAAGTACATTTCTATATTTAGGCATTTCGGACATGAGACGTTTTAGGTCAAAGTCATTATGACTTTTGTTCATTTTAGGAATGAGGCAATTTGATATTCGTGTATTATGAGCCCATGGCAATTTGAAATTTAGTTAAATTAGTAAATTAGTTATTATAAAAATTAGGCGGAATAAGCCCTACTCAATATGACTATAATAATAATAATAATAATAATATCACGGGATAATGTCACACAAATTGACCTAGTCCCAAACTAAGCTCTAGGCTTGTGCTATGGGTACTAGACAACGATAAACTTACTTATATAGAGAAATATATACATAAATACATAGAAAACGTCCAAGACTCAGGAACAAATACTTGTGCTCATCACACAAATATCTGCCCTTACTATAAAGTATATGATAAAGTATGTTTAGTAAATAAAAATTTAATATTTATTTTGACATAGTTTATTCATTTCATTAACCAGAACAGTGCAAATTACTTATCGATTTACCGGTTTATACTTGCCTTCCCAAAAGTAATGACGGGAAAAAATAGTCAACTTACTGTTGCAATATTCTATAGGTGTCATACTTTTAATCGGTATGTCAATTTTGTCTATTAACCAAAACTGTAATATTGTTTTTTTTTTTTAAATTTTTAATTATTAACATTCTGAACTAAATTTTTTTAGGCAACCCTCTTGCAATATATTTTTCAACATATTTAATTCAATATAAAATACTTTTCATCCATTAATCAGTTTGGTGATTGTATACTCGGATCCTATACTATTAGTCAGAAGTCGGTCAGTACATGTCCTCCCTTCCCCATTGTATAAGCCGCCCCTGCCTTGCCTTGCTTGCCTTGGTGTCTTGCATCCACCAATTTCTGTCATCCTGCAGGACGGCGGCGTATGAAGTTGTTATCGAAATCATGCCTAGAGCTCCATACCAATTAGAACCTATTTTCTGTCATAATGTCAGCTTTCATAATGTCGATAATAGCTTTATGATTATGATATAGAAACAAGATCGACTACTACATAGTGGAATAGAGACCGTGTTTAATGTTAATTGACGACATCTATCCTTAAATGATACAGGAAGCCATTCATAATTCATGTTTTGAGTGATTCAATCTATTAGCATTACAACCTTAAACTTTTGTGAACTAAACGAATTATATTTAAATTAACTCGATTTATATAAATTGCTTTATTTTGAATAAGGAAAAAAATATTTGGCATCTGACTGCACCCATAAAAGTTACATGGAAAAATCAACATTATTGTTAACCCGCAAATACATAAAAATTAGGTAATACCTACATAATAATATGGTTTTTGGTGTTTTATGTATTTTTCGTAGCAGCACCAAACCCTACACTAATCTAATTGTGGTTTAGTTATCCGATAGGGCTGTTTGATGGAACTACATCTATTTACAGCTTTAAGATTGAACTTGAACCATTTGCCTGTTCCAGTATTAAGAAAAAGGTGAAAAAGGGGTCTGGCTCGAAGACCCTACCTTCAAACAGCTCGCCGGTCCGCGGCGGCGGCCCGGAGTCTCCCGGCGCGCGGCGCGTCGAGCCCACCGAGGCGCTCGGCACCGCCGTCGTCAAGTACAACTACCAGGCACAGCAACCAGATGAGCTGTCTCTCACTAAGGGCACTAGGATCCTCATTCTTGAGAAGAGCAATGATGGCTGGTGGCGGGGCCAGTACCAGGGACATACTGGCTGGTGAGTCCTGGTTTTGATGGTGGGGTTTTGTTTGGAGTCACTGCAGCATGATGAGATCTCTCACCAAGGGCAGCAGGATCCTCGTGCACAAAAGAGGTGAAGGACCCTGAGTCGGCTTACAACCTCACTGGCTTTCTGGTAGTATGAGGATTTTGAAGTCTATGACAGACCATGTTTTTTTTATGTTAAAGAGAATGCACACTAGAATTCGGGCCATCTATAGATAGACATTTGAATTCTCAAGACTACAATCCTAAGACCTCAAATGCGTTGCCAACCCTGGGGACTAAGATGGAATGCCTCTATGCTAGTAATTTCACCGGTTGTCTTATCCCCATACCGGAACAACAATGCGAAAACTGTCGCTTGGCGGGTGATTAATGGATAAGATGGTGGTAGCGATCCGGCCGGACCCTGCACAGGCTCATTATTGCTTAGTTTACCCTGAGGACCAAGATGGAATGTGCCTGTCTGCAAGTCATTTCACTAGCTGTATTACCACCCTGTTTGTGACTCCCTTTCCATGAGTGAACTTTGGTGAGATTTTAAACCTCCCTTATTAAAAAATAAACAATATATTCCCAGGTTCCCCTCGAACTACACGAGCGAAGAAGGCGACAACGAGGACCCAGTTCACACCTACGCAATGGCGGAGAACGTTTTAGACATTGTTGTGAGTACCTTTCTCTGATTTCTGTGATGCTTAGATTTCAGTAAGAGGCTCACGGTTTTCGATACAGATGCGGAGAAAACGTATCTTTTGAAAAGGCGTGTCCAATGATATACGTTTTTCAGTAGATGGAAATAAATGCTAGTTCTATGTAATTTCACAAATAATACGCATTACAACCTTTTCCTAATCATGGATGGACACAAGAAACAGCTGCCCACGTTGAACTGAACTGCACCGAGGTGGCGTCTCCTCGAGGTAATCATCGACATTAAAGGTTTGGTGGGCTTCCTCGAGGGCTTGGGACGGCTTGATTAAATCCCGCCCACATGCAAAATAGGCGCTAGATGTCGAGTTGCGGAAACCAGCCCGCCTGTAAAATACAAATGTTTCGTAACATGTGTGGTTTGTGTTCAGGTGGCGCTCTACTCGTTCACATCAAACAACGAGCAGGAGCTGTCGTTCGAGAAGGGCGACCGCCTGGAGATCGTGGAGCGGCCGCCCTCGGACCCCGAGTGGTACCGCGCGCGGGACTCGCGCGGCCGCGTCGGCCTCGTGCCGCGGAACTACCTGCAGGAGCTCGCCGACTACCTCGCCATGCCCTACAGGTAGCTACACGACCTGGACATTCAGAATAACCCCCTTACTTGTACACGAGGAACCGTGGGGTAGCTTATGCCATGCTTAGTCCTTATGCTATAAAAAAATAAAATGATAAATAAATATCAGGGGGCAATTTCACACAAATTGACCTAGTCCCAAACTAGGCTTGTACTATGGGTACTAGACAACGATAAACATACTTAAATATACATAGAAAACATCCGAGACTCAGGAACAAATATTTGCGCTCATCACAGTCATCACACAAATATCTGCCCTTACCGGGATTTGAACCCAGGACCGCTGGCTTCGGCAGGGTCACTCCCAACTAGGCCAACATGTCGTCAATTGTGACATTTACATCTGACAGTAAATGGCGAAGCATGGCATAAGCTACCCGGTTATTTCACATTTATAAGTCATGGGGTAAGAGTATATTATTATTATTGTGATTGTTTGAAAAGTTCCTATTTTGTTACCAAGATTTTTACCTTTTTTTGGTAACAAAATGGGAAGTTTCTGTACAAATATCTTATGACACATGTGGGTTCCTACCTGCGATACGTTCGTAAAAGAACACTAGCACAAGTGAAGTAAGTTTTGCATTTATGATATTGAGTCGACATTGAATGTTCGCAGCGAGCCGTCGGAGGGCTCCCGCGGCGTGGTGGGGCGCGCGTGGTACTACGGCGCCATCACTCGCACGCAGTGCGACGCGCTGCTCAACACGCACGGCCACGACGGGGACTTCCTCATCCGGGACTCCGAGACCAACGTACGTAATACATTCCGAGTAGGCGTGCCCATGATTTTGCGTTACGGCAGCAGCGGCCAGAGATTCATGAAGCGTTGTCGCGGCGGTGATAATACGATTTCAATGCATTTATTTCTATCGCCCAATGCTCATCCTCGCCGGCTACGTCTTAAAAATAAATATTACTGGGGGGCCAGTAACGTTTATCTTGATTTATTGATTATCGAGCGCCTGCCTGATTCGGCAGTTTGTTTCCACTCATCAACTTACGTTTACGTGTACGTTTCAGCTTAAGAATGCATAAACAGTGAACTTTCGCAACTCGTTTATTCCTTTGCATCTTATATAAAACTAGACAACGCCCTTCGTACGCGCGAATTAGTGTTTCAGTGTTTTTGCTGGGGGAGAAAAGAGAATTTGGAAAAATCTTGCACCTAAATGAAGGTCTTTAAGGTTGCGTTTTGTTTTTCAATTTGTCACGAATGCCTTTATATTAGGTATGAATGTTCGTATTTTGTTTTACAGGTAGGCGACTTCTCGGTGTCGCTGAAAGCGCCGGGGCGCAACAAGCACTTCCGCGTGCACGTGTCGGGCTCGCTGTACTGCATCGGGCAGCGCAAGTTCCCGGCGCTGGAGCAGCTCGTGGCGCACTACCAGCGCGCGCCCATCTACACCAACAAGCAGGGCGAGAAGCTCTACCTCGTGCGCCCGCTGCCGCGCGCCGACCCGCCCTGCTGAGCCGCGCCCGGCAACTTACGTCCGTTCACAGACTCGAACCGCTCACGCACTCACGGTTACATGCTCGATCAATGTGTATGTCCGGGCTCCTAAAATATTACACGCTGGGTGAACTTGAAGATGCTCGTTTCGACATTCGTTCAATTAATCTGTCGTGTTTGTCGCGTCTCGAAGTGGCCATCTTACTCATGATCAGGTCTATTCCTTTTTGTTACCGAGCGCACTTTTGTTACCAATATCAATAATAAACCAGCAAAAGTGTACAAGTGGTAACGTATCGGAAAATGCCAAAGATCAGTTAACCTTTTAACCGCCAAAGCCGGCAAATCACGTCATCGGATTTTCGTGCCGAGTTGCAGCATCCGTCGTCGTTGGCGTCAGATGCATAAAAAGTAGCAGGCGGCCGTTGCGATTAAAAGGTTAATAATAAATGCTTTGAATTCTAAATATGAGTTTGTTGTTTGCTTATCGTTTAAATCGGCCTATATTAGTCCATCGACAGGCCTCAATATTAACTATTAGAATAACTGGTTTATATGAATTGTATTTTTTTTCTATTAGTTTATAACAGTTTAAATAGGAAACCAGTGTACTTGTAACCAGTAAGTATAGCGTTTAGCCATATAGCTCTCATTTTGAAACGCCAACGCCCTCTTTTTCGATTGAGCAGATGGTGTTACTTAGCGTCTGAGAGAACGACAGTTAATGTTTTCAATGTATTTTAGGAGCACGGACACGGAGTGAACGTCGGTTTAATTTAGCTTTTAATAACACGAATTAAAGCTCCTTTTTCGCTGATATGATACTGCTCTCGAGAGCGGTAACTTGTGTGTAAGTTTACAGTTGACTATTAGGACCATAATCTAGCCGAACTACAAATATTTCGCAAAAGATATCCTGCTACAGCCGTGAAACTAGATCCTATGTAAGTGTGAAAGCACAAAACACAATTTAATTAATATTTAAATTTTTATAATTTATAAACGACTTTGCTCCATACAATGGGTCGGAGTTGTTTTATTATTAGATGATAACTCAAAGGTGACAAAGTAAGTTTTTGCTACTGGCAAAAGAGATTTATACGTAAAGTGTTTTATGCATTTATTGACAGATAGTGTATAAAGGTATATTAATACGATTTACTTAAAAACAATACTTCTAACTTATGTATAGCCAATGGTTTTTTCGTGTTTCTAAGAAACACGAATGATAAATATACTTCATGTACTGCCGTACATTACAGTCAGTGTATTAGTAAACTTTACTCCAACTTACAAACTAACTACATCGTTATAATTAGGTTCTCAAAGGCTAGATTCGGTCGCAATAGTCATTGTATCGCCACAGCGGGAGCTAGGAAGTGGTATTACATCATACCCTGCGAGATTCCTTTGAGATATTAGATAAGGGAGGAATGAAATGTACCTAGTTGAATTATTAGATTTAGGGTGTAAACTGTTGTGTTTCGCATTATTGTCATTCGGGCATTTCGTCAGAATAAGTAACTTCAAAATCAGGAAATGGTGGGTTATTTCTTCTTAGGATAAGATTGATCTCAATAGAAGAAACAATTTATTAATATTTTCTATTTTGTAGTTATCATGCAGTACGCTAATTAAAATGTCGAGCACTTTATTGACTTGTCATAACAGACTTCAAACTGCATAAACACATGCACTTTTTAGCTAATGACATTTCAATTCACAGAATTATAAGCATGTTCAACATTTTTATTGAGTGTATTGTGTGCAAAAGTAACAAAACCGGAATGGATAAATTTGGGAAAACTTTCCTCGTGAATGATTTTTGATTTGCAGAAAATTAACAGGAACTTTCCAAGTAAAATGAGTGAATAAACTTCTTCTGGCGAAAATACGACTCGCACACGTTGAATCAATCAGAAGCCATTGTGTAAAACAACCTTAAATATAAAAAAATACGCGATGAACAAATTAACTTATTAAAAAAACTAATGAAACAAACACAAAATTTCTATCATAAACATATTAAAAAAACCGTAAGATTTTAAACTACTAGGTAGATCGGTCCAACGTGGAGGACATGACTAATCAAAAAAAAACACTGAATGGTCGCAAGCGATACACGCGGTAGACTCAACGCGACACCAATTTCAACGAGCCGGTATAATTAAATATAACCCTAGATTAGACCTAATTGAAATTACAGTCACTAATTTCAGCTTCCTTTTGCGACTTACATTAGACTTCCTAACCGCACGTTTAAAACATGAAATAAGTGAAATACAAAATTCACTTACACTAATTACTTCAGATTTTTTTTAAAAGTTTGTACATTCCACTTTCATTACCAATTTCCATTGAAATGTAAATACCAATTTATTATTCAGCTCGTTCACACCAACGTGGGTTTACATGGTGTTGAAATTATGAAATAGTTAACTTCCCAATGGGTTTCATAATTTAGCTTGGAAAACTTCCTTTTTTGTTACCAAAATATGAAGTTTACATGTAAACGTTTCGAGACACAAATCATTACCTAACTATTTGTTAGCGCCATAATAATCCAATCGCCATTTTTTTAATAATCGAGATGGTTAAATTTCACTAACTTTTTAAGAATGCCTCGTTTGCAAAATTGGCGATGAAGTGGTATGTAGAATTAAATCTTTTCAGTTTCAAACGTGCGTCTTTTTATTATAAAACGTATTTAATGTCAATTTAAAAATCAGTATGAGGCTGCTGAAGTTACTAAGCGTTAACGATGAAAATATATGTTCGCTTGAACGTTTTAGATATGTCATAAAGAACAAGACAATGTTTCATTACTTTCGTGTTAGTTTCATAGTACAAGTTTACGAGGTGTTTTTATAACGTATCTGTTGGCAAACCCTAATTAAAATATACTCTTTAGTGCCGATTTCGCTGTTTTCGTACACTATACGTCTGAAACGTGTATTTAGGAGTTAAAAAAAATGTTTTCTTTACATCAGCGAAATATTTGGTTCTTTGGGTGGACCATAATTCTAGACCGTAATAAAAAAAATATGTCCCTAAAATATATGTAATTGTCCGTTTCGTTACCTAGAAATGTAGATATTTGATTTAAGTAACACAACAGATAATAAGGAACACCATTTTGGGTGCATATTAGGATTTAGGAGTACTTTTTTATTTTTATTGTCTAGAATAACGACCTCTACCAAAGTACCATTATTTTTCTAAACCTGAACGATTTTTTTTTAACTCCACAGTCATGACTTATGGAGGTGGTAATGATAGTAACGGTACGCGATTCATGCGTTTTGTCGCGACGTGTCTGGAAATGGCGAAATCGGACTCGATCCTAGTATAATGGCGTTGATGCAACGCCGATATATAAATATTATTACAATAATAAACCAAAAATTGGCTTCTTTATCGCATCTCTATTAGTAACTTAAGAGCATTTTCTATATCATATTATTTAGGTAAGTTAGTTTTGACGTAAGTACGGTAGTGTAATAAAATGATTTTATAGTAACTGTATTTCAAATTGTGTGACCGTGTTATAATGAGCTCTTTATACACGTAGCGATATTAGTTTGCTTCAAATGACTATATTATGTGATCATTGTTATAAATACATTTTATACACACACCTATACCCGCTATACGTTGTGATGTTGGGCTATGTAAGTTATTATACTTATTATGTAAGTCATTTTCAGGGAAGGTCGTGGAACGAAGGGATTTTGTACTTTTTATATGAAACGGCGGTAATGTTAGCTTTAGTATCATCTCATACACGGCCGTGATTTACTATTTAGTATGCCAAGTCTGATTAGTATGAATTTAGACTAACTTTCCGCTTTATTAGAGTTGACAACGAATAATGTCCCAGTGATGGATACGATTGTAGTTTAAACTGACATTATAATGCGACTTACAATTTAGCGAAGTATCGAGAATATCTGAAATGTATATCTCAATCAATCTCAAATATTTTTCATTTGATCGATGCCACTGTAAGAAGTACACGAATTTTAAACCTGCAAAGAACGCAACTCAACAGGATCAACCCCGTTCAATAACACTTGTATTTCACTGTATAAATAGAAACTAATAAATGTGAGGCTCCAATAGGTGCATGAGATGCATTGTCAAATCGTAGATTTCTTTTGCAGGCCATGACTTTGCACTAAAAGCTCGTAAGTAACGGAGTTGACAAAGAAAAACTCCTTATTCGCGTAATCTCATTGATGAAAAGTCTTAGTTGTGTCGTTTAAACTCCAGTCGTGGGTTTGAATCTCAGTCGATTTCCACTGATGTGACTCTCACTAGTCAGTAATGCCTGCATCACAAGACAACGCTTCGCTTACAGGTATGGATAAATCACTCGTGGGTTACGGTCTTCGCGTGTAGTTGTTAAGCCAACACAACAATGATCCAGAACAAAATTGATGCACGAACGTCGCGGTACTTGTGTGCGTGAGGCTTACTTACACTCGTATAAACGCAAACCCTGAGCGATTTACCAATACTGACACATTTATGAATATTATCTCGAGAACGACGGCAGCTGTCGTGTTGTTTTTGTTTTAATTATATTTATGTTAATTTTGTAGATATGTTAACTTTAAATGCAATGTATCACAGCAACGATTTCAGTTCGATTATTTTGAACTTAATGTAGTGTGGATTTGTAGATTTAATTGTTGTGGATGCGATTTTTAGTTATTTATTCAAGGTAGGTTTACATTGGGTGATTCAGGCGGGCTTGCACAAAATAATGATTAAAACTCTAAATTGAAGCTAGACAGTCAGGTTGGTATCAAATTGGTTAAACTTTTTCAAATCGAGCAGTTATTCGACTTAGTGTTTTCAATGGAACTCGCTATTTGATTTTACGTAAAGTGACACCACCTTGCAATATCAATTTAACTTGCGGTGTACTAACTTGAAACTAACGCTGTAATTGTAAAAAGTTAAAATTTCTTGCTTCTGAAGCACGTTGCGTGCTAAATGTAAACCTGCCTTGGCATTAGGGATTACAAGCCGCCAGGCATTGTCCACAGTGACCGACACTCCATTCGAAGTATTAAAATAGCCCGATGGCTTATTTTTGTACTCCATTTTGTTACGAAAATGTAAATGCACCAAGTGTAGACAGGTTTTGTATGCGAATTAGAATAAGGTAGGACTGTGTAGACAGAAAGGGTGTTTTCCTCGCGTATTAAAAAACCTCAATGAGGTGTCGTATAGGTAATATGCAGTTTCGTATACTTAATTCATCCATTAACTCAGAATAATTTACCTGTTTTTTTTCCTAATTATAAGCTTACGAAGCTCACACATTAGCGGGGCAACTTTTTTGGGTATTTTGCCCTTCGGGCATTGGAAGCAAGTTCTTACTGGGTGATCGAATCTAGATGCATTAGGTTATTTTATTAGTTCATGTTTTTGACATTTTCTTGTGTAGATATTTTGATCATATCTGTTTCCTAAAAATGCTTTATAAACTTTATGTTGACTGTTGGGTTGTTTTATTATTAGGAATTATTTGCAATAGAAAAGGGAGAAGCCTAGCTTTATTAATTTAGTTAAGGTATTTTTTTTTCGATGATATACAGTCACGCTAATAGATTGTTTAGACATTGGTTGATTTTGTAATTCCTCGATTGTAGATAGTTATAATAATTACTAGTGACAGACTGATTGAAACTATACCTCATTTTCAAGTTTTCAATTTAAATTGCGTTTTTGGAAAACGCCCTTTTAAAAGTCTACTTTGATTTCACCTTTGGCGTATGATTATTAAATTGTATATCAAAAACTATTACAAGTATTAAGTAATGTCGAGTCAAGTCATATGCCTAAGTCCGATGTCTAATAAGATCGTTTTGATATATTTAATACGTTTTGTACTCAGTAATATAGACTGCTGATACGGCGAAAGCTAGAAAGGTAGTATGGCCGTTGATGTACATATTATAATAATACATAATGACCACGTTTTAGAATCGAGAACGCAAGTTGACTCCAAGTTCGTTACAATAAATGGTCGTAACAAATTCTAAACCACATAACTAGTCTTCCTGCTTGATGTTATAGCACTTGTCAGCACAAAACTGAAATCGAATGGTAACAAAATTGGAATGTCGAAATCATAGAGTAACGACTGGTTAGGTAAAAAAGCAATAACCTTACATAAAAAGCTTTACTCAATAAACATTGCCAAGAGTAGAGAGGAATAGCGCAAACTTACATTCCTAACGCTTTTAAAATTTTAACACAGCAGAAAACGCTGAAGGGCAATAAAAGCTGGTCATTGTACGTATAATTGTACGGGTAGGGACCCGTTTTGATTGCTCTGGGTTGTAACATTCGGTGCCAAAGTGCCAACCACCGGATAAAGCTATCAGCTCTGTATTGACACATAGGTAAGCATAGATAATATAGAGTGATTGAGTTTTTATTTTTTTATTGCTCAAAGTGTAATTTTTTAATTTGTATTGTAACCATGTGTTTGAACGTTTTCGTGTATATTCCCTCAAGTAACGAGCATGATATGATACCATTGTAAGTGCAGTGTATAATATTTAATTATATAATTTATTTATTAATTTGCGAAATGTCTTTTATTTTCCATCATTATCGAAAACCTTTTCTATTGAAGCCGTAGTCGAATACGATTGTCCTTACGGTTTGGCAACGGCAGCAACGGTATTGGCACGATGCGGTAAACGCAACTGCATAGAGTCATGATTTGACACAGACATGATTTGAGTTATGACGTTATGAGAAACTTCCATAGACCGTTGTCGATTTGATCTCTGATTTGTCATATAATCATATGGTTAATCAATAATCAAAATCAAAATCAAAATGTTTTTTTAGTAAATAGGCCCCATGGGGCTCTTTTACACGTCGGTAATAATGAAGTGAATTTACTAGCGCTTCAGATAAGACCATCATTGCGGAGAAGAAGCGCCAAGAAACTTCAGCAGAAGGTAATTTTTCAAA